>VXBJ01003941.1:662555-1022977 GCA_013400055.1 Nycticryphes semicollaris
AAGCAAACAAAAAACCAGTGTAAGGTATAGGAAAATGCAAGGCCCAGGATACAGCCAGAATTAAACAGGCCAACTTTGTGCACAGTGTCTAAGCCATTAGTAACCAGCAGGGAAGAGCTCCTGAGGTCGGTTCAGACCTGGCACACCGCAGCTCACAATTGGCTCAGTTGTGTGCCGGCGCAGATGGTGGCAGCTGCTGTTGTACGTGGTTTCTCCAGCCCACTGTTATTACCTGTTGCCAAACAGAGGAGGGGAAAAGAAAGGCAGAAGGTGGTGTGGTTTTTCTAAGCCTCAGCTTTAAGCCAACTTCACCCTTTCATGATACTGAATTGGGGAAATGGCACTCAGGGCAGTGCATGCAAATCGTCTGAAATGGGATCAGCTCTTTTCCATCCTGTTCTTTTGCTTTGATTTCCATGTTAGCTCTCATTTTTCCTTTGCCTGTGTTTTCCCTCAGTATTTGACCTTTCCTCCCCAGTCCCCTGGCCTTTTCTATTCTAAGCTGATAAGAGGGAGCTCAGAGTTGATATGCAGGAATCCCTGGACACAGCTATTTTTTTTCATCAGTAGTTAATTTTCCACTTCTTTTATTTCCTTTGAGATTCAATACATCTACTTTCATGCTTCTGTGATTCAGTTTGTGGAGGAGACAGACAAGGAAATGCTGAATAAATCTCTTGCCTTCTCTCTCTCTCTCAATCCTTTACTCCCATCTTTGCATTGCTCCCTCTCCCTTTCTCACTTCATACACCACTGTTTTCACATCTGGGTTTGGTTGGTTTTTTTTTTTCCTTCCTGGGACTCTAGCTCAGGAAAATTACAGATGCCGAGAGGGAAGTCAGAGATAGTCATGTCTGGTTGACCAGAAGCTTTTGTTGCTCCAGCCCTCCCAGGCTTTCACTGTGTGCACTTTAGAAAGAAAGTTGCCACATGGCTTCACTCAGAAGCTTCATCAGTCCTGCACCGTGCGAGTTCCTGAGGAGTATGCAGTGAAGGTTATGTCCTCCATAAATACCATCCCTTACAAGGCTTTCATCTTGATGATAGAAGAAAAAGTTTATTAGAGAGGAAAGGCTGCATGCTGTGGAAATGCATCTCCACCAGTAGGAAAATAGGAGGAGGGAGATGGGAGTGAAAGGGAGGGGCAGAAGAAGGAGAGAAAATGATCAAAATACCTCTCCTGCAACATTAAGCTCAACCTTTGTGTCTAATTTATCACTTTCTCATACGTCCTGAAACTGAGTAAATACAATTCTTTGGGCTGCTATGTCTCCACTATGTTCCCTGCCGCTCTTTTACTTGCTGCAGAGGTAATGATTTTATTTAGGAAATAGTCTGCTTAGTTTATTATCTAGCATAGTAATCTGCCATCTCATTACTGATAGAGGGTTGCCAGCTAGCTAAATGCTATTTTATACTAGACTCATGTTTGTAGCATCTGATTATGTTAAAATAGCTGAAGTCACAGGCTAACAGTACCTGTCATGTCTGAGGGGAACACATGTTGATTTCTGAGCAACTGTCTAGTTGTGTGATTTTTAGGAGGCATGTCTGAGGGAGCACATATGGGCAAAGAACTGCCAAATGCGTTTCAAACTCGTCTGGGAGAAGTCTGCTCAGCAGCCAGACAGGACTCAGACATTGCATCCAAATAAAAGCAAGCAAATATCATTCAGATTATTAACAGAGCACAAAAGGATACAGGATTGATTCACATATGCATTAGAAAGTTTTTTGGATACAGTAGTCCTAATGTCCCTCCTTCTATAATGGAGCCAATGATGATGAAGCCCAAAGTGGCAGTACAATATGAAAAGGATTAGCATTTGGGCTGTTCAAGGGCTAAAAACTTTTCTCATATTTCTCCGATCTCTCTGGTCGTCAGATAGGCCAAGAGGTAAAATGCAGTTGTTGAAGTGTTTGACTCAAGCTAATACAATCTTTGTTTCTCTTTTAAGGCCAAAGAATAGAAATTGGTCTCACTCCCCAGTTAAGCACTGGTAGGAATATTCACAGCAGTTTCCAGACTACTGTAGTGGGATATTAATTCTGTGCATTACAGTATAAAGCTGATTTGTAGTCTCTATCATTAACCCAGGGTTTTCACCTAACTCAGAAGATCTCCTCAGATCATCTCCCTCTGACAACAAAAAAATCTTTCCCTAATTGTGATTTTATGAACTGACTGAACTACAAAGAATAAATCTGTGGAGCTGATCTGATGCATGGATCCCTCAACACGTCTAATGCTGTGCCAAAGTATCAGGGAGGTGTCCCATTACCCAGCATCGTGAATTGTTACTGGCTTGGCTTGACTGCAGGAGCTCCTTGTTCCTAAAAGGAACAACCCTGGCAAGTCACAGGAGCCTACTGACCTCAAAAGGAATAGCATAAGGTCCAGCAATGAGCTCAGGAGTTGCTTAAGGATGCCCCAGGAGGAATTAATTCTCCATTGCTTTCTACTGATGAAAAGTAGGAGATTTATCACATTTTTACTCAACTATGCAAACGTGACCTGAGCTCCAGGGACAGGCGTGTTCCATAAATCTAGAAAAAGCTCAGTCAGTGAAACAAACCGTTTATATGTGTCCCGGGTCCGGGAGGCACAGGGTTAATTGTCCCCTGGCTCTAGCAGGGGCACAGGTACTCCATCCCAAGTGAGCCATCCCCAGGGGGTAGCCGGGATCTGGCCGGGAAGGGGAGGGGGACAGGAAGTCGGTGGAGGCGGCGCGCGGTGAGGGAAGGTCCAGGGCGCGCTCGGTACCGTAATGGTGTTTTTATACTTCTCTATCCATGTTACTGTTACTGTTTTGTTGTTCTGTTAAACTGACTTTGTCCCAACCCGTGAGTTTTGGGGCTCCAGAGAGAGCGGCTGCCGCGCGGTTCTTTGACTCTCAGGGGGTGAGTCCTTGCCGCATGGTGAAGTGTCAGCTGCCCTGAGCTGAGCATCTTTCTGCTGAAAGTTTGAGCCAAGAAACAAGTAATTCACTTTAGGTTCCAAACAGACCTGGCAGAGTAATGGGTTATTTATTGTTGTGACTGGGCCAAAAAGTTAGCGGAAACAGCTGGATTTTAGCCAGGACAGAATTTTTTTCTAATCGTGTTGCTAAAGCAAGGCATCTATGCTTTCCTTTTGGTATCGCCTTGGTCAAATCCAAAATGCTGCCTTTAATTTCCCTCAAAATGTCAGCTGCTCTTTCAGGATAACTGCTATTAAAACATTTTTATTATGTAGGGCATCAGGCATTTTTGCAGCACCAGAACAAAAGATCCTTAATTAAGGAAAGGGGGACCTAAATGCTGAGCTTTTTCCAAGAGCATCTTTTTATGTTTGGGTGGTTTTTAAACCAGATATAAGTACTGTTATTCCTTTGCTTAGCACGACTGATGCCCCCAAGATGACTTACCGTCTTGAAAGCATCTTACTGTACTAGACAATATCATGAGTTCCTTTCCAATCTTTAAGACCCTGTGATTCTGTAATTAAACTGCTATTGATGGCAGCTCGAACTAAGAGACCAGATTGGCATCTTGCAAATGAACCCTTTCCACCCCCAGAACGAAGGTGGGTTAAAAGCTGCCTTTGATGTGTTAAGAGAGCCCAAATATATGGGTGCAAAGCTGGACCGTGTTTTGTGGTTGTCTTGTTGCCTGAAAGTAGGCAAGATCCTGTCTGCAATATGAAGAGCACAAAGATAAGAAAGGCACTTTATTCTTGTAGCAAAGAGAGAATCTGGTAATCTCAGCTGTCTCTAGACTAGTCAAGGGTCTTAGATGTGTCCAAAGCTTTGGCATGTTTTAAATGCTATCTACAATACCAGCTAGACTGGTCTTGTATGCTTGCACATGCTGTTGCTGAAATACAGATAGGAGTCTAAAATACGTTGATTGTGCCCTAGATTAAAGACAAAAGTCCCAAATGCAAAACTCAGTTGATGAGTTACTCTTGTTCCATAGCTGAAGAAGCTGTTTGTCCTCCTGTGTGCTTGCTTGCTTCTCCTGCAGCTACCACCAATCATTAAGAACTTTGGCTGTTTGCATTTTCCATCCTCTATTTGCTACATTTACTCTGAAGATGAGTTCATCTCTGGTTTGAGTGAAATTTAACTGTGATTGCATTTGCCAGACAAAATCAATTTTTATATATATATATAATGGAAATTGATATCTCTGGAGATTGTGTGAGCTTCATAAGAAGAGGTAACAAGTCCTGGACTAGCAAGATGGGGACTGCCATGATTGGCAGTAATGATGCCTCAGTTCAGACAGATCCGGGATAACTCAATGTGAAATGAGTCCTGCAGATGAAAGAAATGCAAAGAATGAATTGCAAGGTTTCATTGACAGTGATGTATGGAAACTGAAAGTAAGCAAGCATAAGCTGACCAACCCACCTAGGGTGTTACAATACTTTAAAAGCATTTAAAGGATTGGACATATTAGAGACATGCAGGCTTGCTTAAGGGTGTAGGAGTAACAAAGAGATGCTAGTTAGGTTGGCCTAGGGATGTAGGAATAATAGGATGTAATTCATTTTTCTTAAGGATGTACAAGAAAGAAGATTTACATAGAGTGGTTTAAGGCTGTAAAAGAAATAGGACTTAACAAGTCTTGCAGGATAGTTTCCCAAAGGAAGAAATTATAGTAGCAGTCCAGTTCTCTCTGAACTGGATAAGTCACCAGGGAAGGTACCTTATGCTCCTGTGGCACCATGCATGCAGCGGTGGAAAGATAATAATTAAGGGGCTTTGATTGGTTTATCCAGTATATATTTTCTACTTTAGTTTCTGACCTTAAAGATTCTCCTGCGTGTGCTGTTTTTCTACTGCATATGGTATCTAGTTATGTGTAATGCTATGGGTGAGGAAGCAAGCACACTGAAGCCTAGAGAGTAAAAAAAGTGATGATTTCTCTTGCAACATTAACTTAACTGTGTTCCAAACATATCAAAGGCCTGTTGACAAATTGGAAAGAGTTCAAGTAAGAGCCCACTGGAATGATGCAAAGTTTGGAAATCTGCCTCAGAACGAAAGACCTAGGAAACTGAATTAGTTTAGAGAAGACTGAGAAAGTTCATCACTACAGGCCCTGCTTACCTGCTTAGGATGGTTTCATCAATTCTGGCAGACAAAAGCCTAACAAGGCCCAGGAGTTGCAAGTTGAATTACATAAAAGAAGAGCAGGCTGGGGGGCAGTAAGGCATTTTTAATGATGAGAATAACTTTCCATTGGGATGAAGTAACTGGAGAAATGCTAGCTTTCCCATAAATCAGATTTTTCAAATCTAGGCGTGCCTGCCTTATAAAAAAGAGATTCAAGCTCAAACACAGGCACCTTGATACAGAAATTTTCAGTTCAAGTTCAACGGTAAAGGCTAGGAAATCAGGCAAAACATAATCTTTCCTTCCAATCTTCATATATGAATTTGTGCTTTGTCTTGCTTATTTGGTATCTCAGGAATAATATTGGTAGCTGTACGGCTGGGATGGTTTCTATCTTTTTGTAGAGCTTTGTGACTGTTTTGTTCTCAGGGGTTACAGGGAGACTGCATACAAAATTATGCTCTTCCCTAGAGTGCTTTTACCAGCACACCACCACTTCCAGAACCTCATCAGTATTTTTCTCACTAGAAATATCTGTTTGGTCTATGTGAAAGGATAGACATTGTTTTTACTGGAACTTGAAGGCTCCTCTTGCAGGACTCCCAAGACCATGTCCTAAAACAGAAATGGCAACACAGATAGGGCCTGGGCTTTAAAGACTCTTCCACAGGGGACAGGGCTGGAGCACAACACAAAGATGTTGCGATGTCTGGGAGGTGCTATGCTAGGCACAGGGGATACAGTTTTTTATGAAAGAGGATGCTGCATCTCTACAGAATGACAGCCACAGAGGGTGGGAAGGAAAGATGATAGGAAAGTGAGATTTGTTGTGTGAAAGTAAGCATAAGTACACCAATGTTCCTGCCAAGGTGAGCAAAGTTAGAAATGCAAAGCTGGAAGTGAGTTAGGGTACCACAAAAGAAAGATGTAGAATTTGAGTGGCTGAGAAGTGATGCTGAAATACACTTAACATGAAGAAACAGAAAGCTAAGTGAGTGGGTGGGTAAAAGTAGGAGGCTGTGTTCAGGGAGTCATGTTTTTCTACACAGAACGTGTCACTGGATTAAAACAAACTAGTCTCTCCCAATTCTTTCCCTATGCATCCTGAGTGTTTCAGAAGTCTTCATTACCTTGGCAGGAACGTTTCCAAATGCAGCTCATGCAGTGGGTCTTCAGAGGAGACCAATACTTTGCAAAATGACCCTCTGGTTCAACAGACCTGGCTTTCTTCTAGGTCTTTCACCTAGAGGGTTTTTTTTCAGGGTGCTTGTGTTCCTTCTCCCACCTATATCAGATTATGAAGTTGACCTGCAGTGGAAAATACTGAGCTTGGAAAAAGACATCCAGCAGCAAAAGGAAAGTGAGAAGTCTGGACAACGTGCCTGTCAACACGAGAGGTGAATGATCACCCGCAAATGGAAGGAATGAGCTTCCAAAATAAGGGCTGTCCTTTTTAAAAAAATTAGATGAACAGTACCCATGATCCTTGCAGTATTCCTCAAGGCCTAAATCCTCAGGCTAATAGAAACCTTTCCTTGTTTCAGATATGTCTCTATTCTGTGTTGGAATAAGAGGTTAAAATACAGTTCACGCAGCAGCACCTTGATGCGCTATAGGAGTTCATGGGAACTGTAGTTTGGGGCATCATTTTTTTCTTGCCTGCCATTCTGTCTGCTGATACCTGTCCTATAACTCAAAAAAAACCAGCAGCTGGTGTTGCTTTTATGCTGGAATCTGACCAGTCTGGCTGTCTTTACTCTGATGGGTAAGTCCTGAACCCATTTAAACCACTTACCATTAATGTTTTGGACGTATTATGTATAAACACAGTGATTTGGGGGACTTCTATCATCCTGCATTTTTTTTTTTTTAAAGCACAGTCCCTAATTCCCTAATAGAAACTAGTACTGTCTGCCATATTTATCATTTTTGGAAGTGGTTTTAGCCCCTGACCTGTAAGTTAACTCTTAAAGATACGAGCTCTTATCCCAAGGCCATTTCTACTTTTATTCAAAGCTCTATCTGCTGCAGAGGGACAGGATATACCCAGCAGAAGTGGTTGAACCATGAGGGATGGTATGATTCAGCCTGGGGAAGAGAAGGCTCCCGGGAGACCTTATAGCAGCCTTCCAATATCTGAAGGGAAGCCTACAGCAGAGCTGGAGAGAGACTCTTTGTCAGGAAGTGTAGTGACAGGACAAGGGGTAACGGCTTTAAATTGGAAGAGGGAAGATTCAGATTAGATACCAGAAAGAAATTCTTTACTGTGAGGATGGTGATGCACTGGAACAGGTTGCCCAGAGAAGTTGTGGATGCCCCATCCCTGGAAGTGTTTAAGGCCAGGCTGGATGGGGCTTTGAGCAATGTGCTGTAGTGGTCTCTTGTCCCTGCAGGGGGACTGGAACTTGTTGTCCCTTGAAACTCCAACCATTCTATGATTCTATGATCCCCTCCCCTCCCTTAGGAAAGAAATGAAAGACAAAAGGTAGAGGAAGGGAAGAGAAGAAGGAAGGCTCTTTTTTTTTGCTAGCACAGAAAGATTGGCATGTAGAAATAAGCTGCCAGGGCAAAAGCTGCTGTTTCTGGGTGATAAGCTACCCAGAGTCAGATGGGAGGGGTCTCCTGGAGAACAATGGCCTTTCTAGTTTGGAGTGCTGAGAGTCAGTGATGAAACAGCTGGCAGAGTTAATAATGAGCCCACAATTCCCAACCAGAACTGGCAGAGCCATAGAAAGTGGAGACTGTTGTTTGTGAGAGAAGTATAGATGCTTGAATAGGGGAAAAAGGGCTGAGAAGATGCTGGGTAGGACCTGGTGGAGTACAGAGCTGAGGGTAGGAAAGCTGGAATGCATGCAACTGGGTGTACTTACAGGGAGATGAGTGGAGGGGGAAAGGAAATACATAGTAAGATGGGTTAAAACTTTACTGCAAGTGCAGGTCATGTCAACGTAAAGGAAAAATAGAAAATGTTCCCTTAGTTGAGACAAAATATTCTCAATAAGGTATGGAGTTTCATTCCCTTCTTCCTTAGTTATCATCAGTACCACCTACACATGACTGCTTGGCTCATATGGCTTCTTTCCCTGTTGGTGGGGAGGCAAAGGAGGATCTTGGTCTATTCCTGCCCTTGTGCTGCTGTCACCTTCCCTAGCTGGACCTCATTTGAGCACACATATATTTCAGGACAGAGCCTGAAAATGCAAATACTGCTCTGATAGTTCCCCATAGTCTCTCCTGCAGTGTAAAGCTCCCACTTTGGAGAGGAATAAGTGTTTCATACCCAGTCTTTCCAATGTGGAAGCAAGACTGGAGAATGCTGAAAGTCTGAAAGATGAAAGGACAACTTCTGAAGAGCCTGATCAAAGAGGTAAATGTTTAGTCATTTCACTTCTGCTTCTCAGCCACTGCCTGCTGCAGTCCTTCTATTAGGAATGCAGCCAGTGACAGATTGCTGCTGGTATGATGTGGGACTGGACCGTAAGAGCATCCTGTGTCACATCCCCTTGTCAGGAGAGACTTGTGTTCCTTAAGGTGTCTACTCCAAATTTACTACTGTTGGACCAAATCCTAGAGCCTTTATTCATTCAAAATTTTCAGCATCTTTGAATGATGTTTTGCCTGAGTAACAACTGCAGGATTTTGCCCATTCATCAGCTTAAGTAATTCTACAGAAATGACATTATTTAGAGTGCTCATCCCTGGCTTGCATACATCCCTGCTAGGGCTTTGATTTCAACCACTCTTACAGAGGAGTCATATCAGAGGCTGGTAAACTTGTGGAGGGGACTAGAAAAACAAGAACCTGCAGAGAATGGTGGTGGTTTTTTCCCCCCTTCCAGTGGAAAGGTAATCTATGAGGCAGTCAGGCAAATAGTAACTTGAACATAAATTTGAATGTATTTTTTCTTCTTTGCTTTTGACAGGAGTCCTTGTATTTACAGTATTAGATGAGTTTTCTGAATGCAGTTAGGTTGGAAGGAATCTGCAGTGCCTTCCTTAGCTGAATGGATGTGTAGCTTAAGTCCCTGAGTCAGCTGGAGAATTACCAAAGGAAGTCAGACAAGGACTTTGATAGCTCTCTATCCCGCCTCGAACAGAGGGCAACAACAACTATTTCAGCAGAAATTGCAACGTGCAGGAACATGGAATAATCTACCAAAGGGATAGTTGCCGCTTGGCTGGTGAAAGAGTTATGTGAATGAGTAAAAATGTCATATCCTCTCTAACCTGAATGGGGGTGGCTTCACCAGTAACAGCTGACACCCGTGTAATTTACTTGGTCCTTGGCTTTGCCTGCCTCAGCGGTGAGTTCCACAGATAATACACTGTGAGGTGGGTTGTTTTTTGGTTTTTTTGTATCAGCTGAAAAAATAATTTTGTAGTTGCAGACTACTGAGAGTGTCAGGGAATTTGTAGAAGATGAAGCCTGTGATACGCTAGTTTGCTATAATTGTATTTCTTGGAGTCTAGCCCCAGAAAAGACGAGAAGTAGACGATTATTCCCTTAGCTCTAGTGATTAAGGGCTTAGGGTAAAAGGTTCAGCCTCTGGCAGGCAAATGCTAACACTTCATATTGCAGCTGCAGCCCACAGTAGCTGTACTTGTGCAAGTAAAAAGTTTGTCAGCTCTCTACGTGGGCTGCAGCGACAGAGCTGGCAACTGGGGAGGCCTGGTAAAGAAGCAACTTTCATATTATACTGATTTACTGCAAACTACCAGGATGCAACAGTAAACTCTTCCACTCTCTTCACATTACTCTTATTTATACTTAACATCCAATACTTTGGCTGTCATTCTTTAATCAAGATTTCTTTTAAACCTGTCTGAGTTGCTTGGGGAAAACCCTGGGTAAATATTGTTATTAGTTAAGTAATAAGACACAACAGGGTGTGAAATATTACCCTATAACTCATGCCTGCTCTATAGCAATACATTGAGTGGCACAAGGCCAAATGGCTTTGTGTGTTATTTTTTTAGTTAAATCAAATTAAAAAGACACCAGCAAAGTATCTGTGGCTGTTAAAACATGGCCATGGTGGTAGGGGGAAGAAGGAAGAAGTGTCATTTAATAAGGTGTGCTGTCAATTGCTCACTTTTTAATTTAGTGAATGGTGAAAAGTACTAAGTGGAGAGCCCTGGAGATAGGTGTCCTTCACTGATCTGAAGGACAGATTGGACAGAAGCAGCAGCAGTGTGAGCTCTGCCCACCACTCTGTGGCAGCAGGCTTGCAAGTTTCACCTCTGGTGGGTTAAAAGGGTCCATTTGCAAGATTCTATTCAAACTTTTGCCTCTTGGTGTGATCTGCCATTGACTGTGGCTTAATAAGGTGCTTCCAGGACCATAAGATGCCTTGGGGGTATCTGTCAAATTGGAAAACTGATTGAGGCTACCACTTAAGAAAAACACCAGATAGGTTTTTACTGATGACTTGAGATTCCAACCAGTTCCCTGAGACCAATCTCAGCCTCTGCATAAGTCAGATGGTTCTGTCTCATTTGTGCTCAGATGGCAGGGCAAAGGCATCCTTAATGAGTAAGCATGGAGGCCAGTGTTGCACACTGAAAGACCCGTGTTAACTGCTTTCTAACATGTTCAGCATTAGGAGTCACATCTACAACCCTCTTTTCTAATTCAGCTTTATATGCCACAGCATGCAATCTCAGCCACACAGAATGGGAGCTTTGGCTGGGATTGTCAGGGCTGCACTTTGGCTGCAGAGATGAACTGGCCTCCTCTAACTCTCACTTCTGTCTTAGTTCAGAATGACCTTATTATGAGGAAATGGATCCTGATCTCTTGCTCTATTTAATAGCACATTTTCTGGGGGCAGGAGTTTGTGTTTCCAGAAAGGGGCAAGTGCCTGTGGGTTGGCTAAATTGTATATGGGCTTTTTAGGCACAAACTCCTTGCACTGCAAGGAAGCTATTAAATTTTCCTATGATCTTTTTTTGTTTGCTTTGTACAGACAGCTGCTGTTGTGTCCCTTACCCAAGGCCCATTAGCTACCCAGCAGCTTCTGATTCAGATAGTCAGGCTAGAAATGTAGAGAACCATATAAAAAGACGCTCATTAATCCTTATTTGGTTCCTCCCATAGGCATTTTCCTTACATGCCCAGCATTTCTCACATGCTGGACTCCCTGTGCAACAGGAGGCTTCCATTTGCTTTAGTCCTTAAAGATCCAAGCAGTTTATTTGTGGAGCTTGCTGTGCTGCTTATTCTCTGACGCGGGCCGGGGGGGGGCGGGGAGGAAATCTAGTCTAGTAAGACTAGAGAAGGGGAGGATCCTTTACTTTCTCTTTCCCCATAGAAAACACTGCCTCGCTGGACAAAAGAACATGAAGGCTAACAAAGTGTGTTCTTACTGTGGTTTTAGCCTGGGACAATTCCCAGAGCAACACCACATCCTTTGCATGTGCTCACATGTGTATATTGGCTTGCAGTTAGCACAGAGATACATCAATATTCTCGATGACAATAAATACAGCTATTAGAATGAGTCAAGAGCTTATCTTAATTGGGTAACAGATGAGCAGGCGTATGTTGCTGTTGAATCCATCAGCATTAACTGGGCAGAGGTAAGTTTGATCAATACTGACACTTGAGTGCATGGGTAGCCACTGGAAAATATTAATTTACAATCATGACCGGCACCTCTCATTAACCAGAAATGTGTTAACCCTAATTGGTTCAACAGGGCCCTGCTGTACTGCACTGTGCTGCTCGCAGTCTTTCTTCTACTGCCTGAGCCAGCGCTTTCTACTGATGGGAACTCAATGCTGCTTAAGTTTGTGCTTTGGGTGGCCAGGCTGGCAGCTGCACGGCAGCATCCATCAGGCCAGGAAGGTATGCAATGCACACCCACCTGGGTATACAGCCCATATGGCTCTGTAGACATGGGGATCTACGTATTTGTCTATTCATACCTTATGGCCTTACACCTTATGGAGTTAGGCTGAGTGGAATCGACACTGATTTATACCATCTGCAACTCTGTGCCACAGATCCATAAGTATTCATATGCCTTTGTGTCTGTGCATGCGCTTGGGTGATTGCATGTAGATACGGATGGAGTACACTTGTGAAAGCATTAGGTTGCCCTCAGAACTGTCAGGATATGTAAACAACACTGCTTTTAATGGGAAAACTGTATATATGTGTGTGTGTGTGGAATATTTACTTATGAGGGTGTGTGAAAAATGTTTCTTGTGCTATAATGCCAGCAATGGCAATTTGTTTTCTGTACCACAGCAAAATAGTCACAGCCATCCATTCAAAGCAGTCATCTTTGGCATGTGCCATAAATATGCATAGTGAATATACAAATATGAGCTGTGAGACTTGAAATCATCTCGTAATTAAGGTCCAAGCCTGACAGTAAAGGAAGCTGAATTTGCTGTTAGACCTTCAGTATCTGTGGAGATAAGACTGCTATCCACATCCACCAAAGAAAAAAAGAGAAATGATGGGT
Organism: Nycticryphes semicollaris; assembly: GCA_013400055.1. Lineage (NCBI taxonomy): Eukaryota > Metazoa > Chordata > Aves > Charadriiformes > Rostratulidae > Nycticryphes > Nycticryphes semicollaris. Next base: position 675,130 of record VXBJ01003941.1, read on the forward strand.
TTAAATTGCAGCAAGAAGATCTAGGTTACACATTAGGAATAACTTTCTAGCAGTAAGAATAGTTAAGCACTAAAATAGATTGCATGAGAAGGGTATTGAATGTCTTCTTTGAAGTTTTCACAAAAAAACCCAAGTTGGATAAATATCTGTTGGGACTAGTTAAGCCAGAAAAGGGACTTTATGTCTCTTGGAATGCCTTCGACTTATGTTTTCTCATGCCTTTAGGAGCCCAGATGTGTCTCTGCTTCTTCAGCTGAACATGATTGGATGTCAGTGCTACTTATGCTTACAGCAACCTCATTTGCTACAAACTTATCTGTAAACTCAGCTGGCCTTAATTTTCATCCTCTGTCTTAAAGGTGAAGCTTAAGTACTGGCCTTTGCCAATCATCGTAACTTGACAGTCCTTCCTTTATACTCTGAAGCTGCAAGGAAAGACACTGGGCAGAAGGAAGCAATTTTTTAGTTTCAAGAGTTTCAAGATCAAGAAAGCATTTTCTCTTGAAAAAAAATTCTTGTACATGTGACTTCTCAACTCCTTAATTTTTATTTCTTGTTTTCTTTTAGTAGTGAAGGATGTTATGAAGCTTTAAGTAACAATTAAATCCAAATATATCAACAGATAAAAATAGTAAATTCTTGCCCTGCTACCTGAGCTATACTTTAGATGCTTTACTTCTAGTGTGCTTCTGCTCATTGTCCAGTGCTTCCAGATCCTCCAGCATTCTTTTGGTCTTATTATCCCCTCCCATCAGCCCAGCGATTTTTTTTGGCACTCAGATGTCTGTATTATAATTGAGTGATTTCCAAAGTGTTTGCCATTAAAAGAAAAAAGCTACTACTGTGTGATTCCACCATAGAATAGTAAACAGTTTTCTTCTCGCTTGTGTGTAGCAAAAACTTTATGCACTCATCTGAAGTAAAAAAGCTGATTTTGCCTTCCCATACCACCAAAGAGGACTCTGTAAAGTAACATATTCCAGTAGCTGATCATTTGTGTGTATGAATAATTCCAGCAAGGCTGTCTGAAAGATTTATTATTTGGCAAAAAGATTAAATGAAAAGGAACAACTGTTGGCTTGTTTGAATGCTTCCATAGTGAATGAGTATGGCATATGGAGATTGAGAAACAAGGTCAGACTCTTTTATATCAAACTCTTGGTGACCTGCAGCTTGGATACTTGGTATTTGTACCAACACTGTTTCTTGGAGCATCTTTCACAAAAGCTCAATGGGGAATTTTCTGACATTTTTGTGTCAGAGACTTTCAGTTTGTTGAAATATGAGAACGAACTGGTTGGTTTTAAATGTAACTTATGTTTGGAAAGAGTTTTTAGTCTCAGCTGGGAATTTTTGATGAAAGAGACAAGCTGGACCTGAGTAGCAAACAGCATGGTGGCCAAGGGTTTAACCAAGGAAACTGGAAGCCACATAAAAGCTGCCGTTCTGCTTCTCTTCCCAATAACCACAGCTTTTTTCATGTGGGTTTGAGGTTTATTTTCCCACCAATTGAAGGTCTTTGTGTTATCTGTCCCTGTAGTCATCAAGTGTGGGAAGGAAGCTGGTTGTCTAGGCCTGCTGGAGCACTCACCTGGGATATGAGAGATGGGGAATACAGGAACAAGAACTAGGTTCTCCTCAATCCAGCCAAATGCTTATCTATTTGTTACCTACTTGTTATGCTTGAATCATTCTTTCTTGTTTTTGAAAAACAACTTTGACAGGTCTTGGGTTTTTTTCCCCCTGGTGGGCAATGACTCATTGCTGACTGACTGACTGACTCAGAAGCTAAGCAGTCTCATGTATGCCTGCTGGGGAATTTACACTAAGGCATCTTCCCTGGTTGGCTCTTGCAGCTCTGGAAGTGGAGAGTTCCCCAGAATGTGTAAAAGCCATAAAGCTTGCAAAGATTATCTGCTCACCTTCACTGTGAGCGCTCTGCTGACCATATCTGTATGCCTGATGGTGTCCAAAGAGATTTTGGTGGACAGTGTAGATGAAACAGCAGTGATGGGAAGTGCAGCATGAGTGTGGTGATGCAGACCATCTGTAACTTTCTGGAATATGTTCTCATAAAATTGGGTTCCTACGGAGGAAAATAACCTGTGACAGGGACCATTCATGCTCTTTCAGGGTAAGTGCAGAGGTACTTAAGGGTCTGTGAGTGCTGCATTATTTCTTTTTCATGTGTTGGTGGTGTCACTCTCATGATACTGCACAGATGCTCTAAGACAAGCTAGGCAGTCAGAGAATTTGACATCAGAAGTGTTGGCAAAAAGGACTAAGAACAATATTTGTGCAGACACAGTGGCTTGCCCTGCCTCAAGCTGCATTATAAATGGTGTGGAATTAAAATTTTTGGCAATCTGAGAAAATAGTATGGAAACAGGAATTTCTAGCTATCTGTAGCCTGCTGTTCTCTTTTTCAGAGCACCATTCACTTCAGACACGGTTAAAGCAGACAAGGCATTGGTATTGGGGATAGTGAGAGGGAAAGAGATAAAATCTCATGCAAACAATTGTTGGCAGTCAATGGAATTGTACTTCCTTTTCCAAGGGATGGATCTGGCATCATGTCTTACAAGCTTTAAGTGATTTATTACCAGTTTGACTTGATCTGTGACACAAGATTTATGGCTAGGCTAAAACTGCCCAGAAGTAGTACTTCTCTCACTTTGTACCAGCTCTCAATCTACCCAACTGAAAAATGCCCATTAAGTCAGGAGTGCTCAAATGGTGGACATCGCTTAAGCCAGGGAGCTCAACTACCTCTGTGGTGGAGGTAAAAAGTTCAAAGGAAGGCACTGTGCCCACACAATGGGCTCAGAGAATGGCTCCCTCAAGGAGCTCCAGAGTGAGAGGAATCCCAGGTTCTCAGAGCCAGATCGAAGCATTGCAAATGTGTTGACACCTTCCTCTCACATGGAAAGGCCATGGGATGGCAGACCTCAGAAGCTAGGGGATTTACCTTTCTGGCTTGCTTATTAACTGGTCACCTGACAGGATTTATGGTGGAGACACAAGAGCTGCTCTTCCATTGGCCACAGAATGAATCGAAAGCTATTCTCCAGTGAACACCACACCTTTTTTCTAATCTTCACCCCAGTTCATCTCTGCATAGGCTCAGAACTTTAATTCACATGTGATTGAAATGCTCTATAACTGACACTTCAGTATTTTGCAGTGCTTTTTATTAGTGCTAGAGCCACAGAATTATGGTCACTTTATTGATCAGCCCGGAAGTCCTTGTACATATCAGTCTCTCCAAAACAGAGAGAGCACCCTCCTTCACAATTCCCAATTTTTTGTTCAGGACAAAAATTGCTTTAATATGTAGTGGTAGTAATCTACTGTTATTGACCTGTTCTCTCTTATATCTTCTCTGGGACTCTAGGTGTTCAGGTAAAGCTGTGTATTCACAGACACAGGCCTGTGACCATTTCTCCAAGCCAAAGAGGTTGTCATTTCCTCTAAGCCTGACAGTGTGAGATATGGGATCTGGGGCTTTGTTTAGTGACTCGTTTAGTTAGCTGCAGGCTACTGGTTGATGAGAGGGAAGGAGCGAGCCAGAGCAGATCAAGGACACTGGATCAGTTCTTCAAGTCATGATGGACTGTAGAGGCTGCCTGATTTGGATTTTCTGAGCTGCTGTACTCTAAGTTCACCTGAGCTCACGGCTAAATTTCCACTCACAATGTGGTTTAACTGAGTGGAATTTTATTTTCTGAGTGCACAATAAAAAGCACAAAGGTTACCACTTCTGTTAAATCCCAGGAAGAAGGGAGAGGATAGGGTAAGAGGAGAGAGAAAGAAACTTCCAATGCACACAGTTCATCTCCAGGGTGACAGAGAATAGGGAAAGGATCATAGAGGGCTTCAAAGCAATTTATTGCCTCTTCGTCATTACTGATATTTCCAGAGCACACAAACAACAACTTCAACCAATTCAGCCCCGTTGTTTCCCTTTTGTTGTTTTTCTGTTGACTTCACCACTTCTTTCATCTGCCTCTTGGGTGATTTTTTCCCACTATATTATTTTTTGTCACTTTGGATTGCCAGAAACCTCTTGGATTCTATACAAGGTGACAGTTCCTGAGCAGCTAAGAAGAAGAGTCAAATAGGATGACAGAATCACAAAAAAAAAAAAAAGAGGGAAGGGGAGCCCTCCAGAACTATAATTTCACTTTCTTTATTTTGCCTTGTTTCAGTAGCAATATAAACAGGAGAAAAATGACAACAGAGTGCTCTGCTTCTAATGACATCAAATGGTTTGAATCTGACATTGATGGGGTACTTTGAGAAGCCACTATCAATTCTCTCAATTCTTCCTTTCCTTCTGCCTTCCCTCTGGGACTCCAAGCACAGGGTTGAAGAGAAGTTGCCACAGCAGGTAGCTATTGCCCAGGAATGGAGCAGTGAATTCTTCATCACCATCTGTAGTCCTAGAATATTGTCTGACAAGCACAAGAAAAATATGAGATGAGTTAATATTCCTGCTATATTGAATAACTAGCATAAGGACTCAAGTTTTTCGAGGTTACATACTCCATGTGACCTCCAGCAAGTGTGTAAAATGGTTGGAGAGATTCCATGTTTTCCAAGGTCAACTGAAACACTGCCTACATTAAGCAAGTTTGCACCAATGTAATTACATAAATACGGAGCACGTTTTCTTATTGTAGAAAGGCCCTTGCTGTCCCTTCAGGAATGAGTCTTGCATATAGACCTTCCTGAAGGGAAAACATAATACAAATGTGGACTTTACAGACATGGCTTGTTTTCTTCTGTTTTGTGGGAAAACCTTTGAAGGTTTTGAAAAAAACTAGAAAAATAATTATTTTTTTTTTACTTTTACAAGACCAATTTCTGAAAAATGTTTTCCAAGTGACATGTAGTTTTCCCCCAGAAACATTTTCTTTTGACAATTAATCTAGTCATGCTGAATTTCAGGAAGAAATAATGTTTATTGAGAAATTTAAATACAATTAAAAACTGAGTTGTGAATGGAAATTCACTGTTCTGACTCACCAGATGTGTAGGTTCTCCATACTTCCTGCTGTGTACAGAAAATCTTGCTTGTTGCTTTTGTAGAGGTCATAGTGGAGGATTCAGAAATATGAAACATTAGAATCTGAGTTAGCTATTTTTATAAATTTCAGCTTCACTCTTCCCCCAGGAATTACTCTCCAAGTGAGAGGTGCAGCCAAACTGTGGACCTGCCAGGGCTCTGCTATCTCTTACAGTAGTGGATGAAGAGTTGCCCTTCTTTACCCACTTCAAACCTTACTAATCCACAAGTGGGATTCAGCTCTATATTCAGCCACTTGAATGCAACTGGTGCCTGGATTGACAAGCAAGACTAGGCTTTGGTTAAGTGACTACATTTTTGCTAATCATCTGACCCTCAAATCACAAAGTACTTGCATTCAGATAGCATGAACCAGAGGATGATGAAACATGTTGCTATTGTTATTCTCATGTAAGCAGGGCAGAACTGGCAACGAAACAGTTTTCAATAGGAACGTTAATTGGAATTTAAGGATCAAGAGGCTGGAGGGTATTTTTTTTTTCAACAATCCTCACAATTGGTGTTGGCTATGGTGAAAACAACATGATGAACTGTAACTACAGTTCCTGGAAAGTCTCCTCAAGCACCTCTTACTCATTTCCCATCTTGCAGCTCACTATCAGCCCATCTTTGCTTAGAGGAGAGTCAAAGAAGGTTGTATTCTTCCAAAAGAGTATATTTTCAATTGCATTAAAGTTATTTGATGTTCTCTTGATCATTTTCTGAATAGCAACAGAATTAACTAAACACCATACTCCTAAATCTACTGACCACAGCTTCAGCTAAACTTTTATTTATGTGCCTGGGTAGGCTCTTATTGATGGTCACTCATAGCTGTCAACTTGAATAAAAATACCAAAATATTCTCAAATAGTCTATTTGATTGGAGCAAGCAGAAAGTAGTATATACCAGCCATTACTCTAGGAGGGCGAGCCATGTGAGTTGTGCTTTCCTTAGCTGATCCCTGGCTTTGTGCATCCTGAGACTACCAAGCCTAGCCTGAGCTCAGTGATACCTCAGTAAACATGCTTGCTCTACGGAGTCGTTCATAAGACTGTACTGTCATTCATCTATCGCACAGAATCACAGAATCTTCATGTTTGAAAAACACTTCTGAGATCATCGAGTCCGACCATATACACAAAACCCCTGCTACAATCTCACTAGAGCATGCCCTGAAGTGCCACATCTGCATGTTTCTTAAATACCTCCAGGGATGGTGATGCAGCCACGTCCCTGAGCAGGCTGTTCCAGTGCCTGACCACTCTTACAGTAAAGTAATTCTTCCTAATATCTAATCTAAATCTCATCTCAATGGCCCTCACAATAATTCTGTCTTTTTAGGAAAGGCTTTATTTTCTATTGTAGACCACATATGGTGGCAACCTGAACCCATCTAATGCAACTGTGCTGTTGCTACTTTGCTCCCTTTGTGTACACGCAATTATGAATCTTTTTTTTCCTGCCTAATGTGGAATTTTCTGGGCCAACAAACCAATGAAGGATTTGATTAAAGTTAATTGTACCCCAATTTCTGACATTACAATGTTAGTTTGTCCCTGTACTCAGGATTACATTACTACTACCTCTCATGTTCTTAATAATCCTTCAGTTTCTCCCAATTTGGTAGATGATGCAAAAGGATTACCATGGATCTCTTTAGTGTAGGCATGTAAGCTACTTCCTGGATGGCTAGAGGATTTTTGAGCTTCCTCTGTAGCAAATTTGAAATGAGACTGAGTTAACTTCTGTATCTGTGATCTCCATGTGTAGGATGGTGCTGAAGAAGATGTTCTTCTGCAATTTAGTTTATCTCTTACTAAAGCAGACTATTTGCCAGGTAACTACTTTTCACAATGCCAGCCAATCAGTAGAGTTGACACTATGATGTCACCTTTGTGACAGCTACTTCATAGAGATAACAGAATGCTGGTAACCAATTAGATTTCGCTGATAGTGATACCACAGGATCTGTCCCACAGGGAGAAGGCACACAATAATAATATAATTGAAATGGCAAAGCCCACAAGAGGCTACTGTAGTGTCATACTGTAAGTAATTGCATATTGTACAGCCCTATAGGACGGTACTGATGGACAAGGAACTAGATGATCATTGAAGACCCCTTAAAACCCAAGCCATTCTACATACCAACAAATTTACAAAGCATTACCCTGGTCACAAACTATTTTCAGTAAATTAAGCAAGAAGAACATGCTGCATAGTTGACATCTCTTCCCCCACAGGAGGTAGAGGAGCAGCTATTCTTTCCACGTTGCCCTTGCTTTTACTGTGACAGAGAAGTATGAACCGATCTGTGCCATGTATGGCAAGCAGATAACTTTCTCTCGTGTGCCTCTCATAGAGATAGCAGGGAAATGAAAGAGGCTGCAAGCAGCACAAATTTTCTGGCCACTGCAAGAGCCCTGTGTGTGAGTCACCTCACACGTACTCGGAGAACAGCCAAGCGTGGCCGCTCAGACTGGGTGTTCTAAATCATTCTAACCTTTCGCAATGTTTTAAGTTTGCTACTTAAAAAAAAATATCTATTTCGTTTCTACTTCTGAATTACTGTCTTTACACTCTGGTGCGCTCTTTGCAGAAGCAGGGAGTATACAGGCACACTCTGGGGAAAAGTTATTTTTTGTAGAATAAAATAAAAATATTGCACATAGCTTTTCTGGAACAGGGATGCAAAAATGCTGGCCTTCTCCCTTTCTCCCTTTGCTTTTCTCTTCCCATCCCTTTCCCTATAATGAGGAATCTCCCTACCTTGCAATTAATCTTCATGATTCCAATGCTAGGTGAAGGTATTTCCAGTTATTTGTTCTTGGCTTGAAAGTCTGGTATTAACTGTTCAAATCAGATCAATTGTTCAGAAAAGCTTTTCTAAACCCTACCTGCTTTATATCCAATAAGTGACATAGAAAAAGTTTCATATACTTCCTCGTGCCTACATACACCTCCTTGGCACTCTTCAGTGCTTCTGCATGGACAGTTGCCATGGGTGTAGTTGGACATAAGAATATGGATGTATAGGTGGTTGTCCTTCCTCCGGCGTCACCCAAGCATGTTTTTATCCTGGCTTCTGAAATGGCACAAAAGCTGGTTTGTCTTCATCAGCCCTGGCAGGTAAATCATATTTACAGTAGTACAGCTGCACTCATGGCTGACAATAGGGTGTATTTTTCATAGTGTGGTGGAGTCAGGAGACCTCCTGCTTCCCTGTAAATCGAATAGTGCGTCTGTTTCAAATGATGAGACAAGCAAATAGACACAGTGATCCGGGGCATATGCTAGGTGGAGCTGCTGTTCATGCTCAAGGTAGCCCATGTGATACCTCTGCCTGCAATGTCTCCCTCTTCTGTCTTTACTGCCTGAAAGACTTGTGAGTAACTTTCGGAACCTTGCTCTATATCATGCTTCTCCTGTGTGATGTTTTGAGGTTTCCATTTTAAACTCATACTGAAATTAGTATTTTTCCCCTCCTGGTACAGAAAGAATCACTTCTGGATTTGTACGAATGTTTTGAAGGTTTTGCTGGTTTCTTGGGGGACAAGGAAAACAGGAGTCTTCCCTCCTGTTTTCATTTTGGGGCTGGAGTGACTCAGAGGACAGGCACATGAGGCGATATATAGAATGGCTCAGCACGGAGAAGTGGTTATGGTCATCCTGCGGCCACACAGCATTAGCTGTAACCTCACAGTTGCTTCACTCCTCCCCTGCACAGCGGTTTGTGTTTGGCAGGGCACGTGTTTATCAGGCAGATGTGAGTAAAGAAACGTGTTCTCCTGGCTTTAATTCACAGAGAATTTGAATGGAAAGTAGGTTTTATAGCTCGCTCACAAATAGGAAAGAGGCTGCCAGAGTTCTGTTATCCAAGGAGAAAGGATGAGCGGCCTTGAGCTGCACTTTGCTTGGTCCTGGCAGATTCTACAGTGCCTCCCAGCTACCTCTCACCTGTGCTGGACCTGTGTTCCCTATACAACGCCCTTCCATATAGGATAAATCACCATGTACGCAGCAGGCCTCGTGGAGCACTGCTTGCAACACAAGAGGCACGTGAGCTCAAACACTGTAAAGGAGTGTACGCTTTTCCAGGTGTCTAATAAATGCAAGAAGAGATGAAACATGAATAGCCCAGATTACCATGCTGTTATCTGACATAAGGCACTGAGGTCAGCACATGGGGGTAACTGTGGGAAATCCTGCCTTAGACAGGAAGGCAGAATCCAGATTACAGTGGTTCCTGTTGGGGTGTTTTGCTCTCTGAGATGTTATTGTGCTGCCTCCATCGCTGTGCACGTATGGGGAAGTTGGAGAAGGACTGAGATCCAGTCTGTCCTCAGCCAGTAAGAGGCAGAGAGATGCAGAGATAGCTTGTCCCAAAGCAGGCCAGGGGCAAGAGGGGAGAAGCAAGAGTGGAGAAGAGAAAAAATCTTCCATCCCTAAATTGGGGATGGAAAATAGCTGAGCAACAGAAACCTGTCAAGATAGCAACTAATAACAATTAATAATTTATTGTACATCAAATAGCTTTTTTCCTCATGGTTTCCAAAAGCTCTTTACAGACTATATATAGTGACTGCATTATAGTGTGGTATGCACTTTTCAGCAGCATGGTTTAGTAACAGCCCTGCTGCTGAGGCACAGTGGAGCCCAGATCACACAGAGGAACACCAGCATAAGATTTGCACCCTCTCAATCCTGCCTGCATACTTCAATGTTTTTTGGTTCTTTCTTTTTTTTTTTTTTTTTTAAGAAAAGAGTGCACTGGAACAATAATTTGTGTAGTGATAAGGCAGAGCATTGTACAGGTGTTATTTCTTCCTGTCTATTAAAAAAACTGCCCCAATTAATTCAACTGCATAGACCTTGAGAGAAGGAGGAGGGGGATTGGAAGGTAACAAATGCATTTTAGAAAGCCTATGATAATGACTTAAAATTGCTTTTCCTCATAATTGCGATTTTAAGAGCTGACATCTAGTGATAAGCCAAATGCTAGATGCTGATGGCTCATAGAACGTGGGGTCTTAAACAGTGACTTACACACTAATTCTTACCTATCCTTGGACCTGTTTAATTCAGAAAGGGGATGCTGCTGCTGCTTATGAGGAATTTGGGGGAGGGTGAATTAATGGAAGAAGCAAATGTGAGCACCCAAAAAGAGCAAGTCAGCTGACAGCCACACTACCATGCAATGTACCCTTTTCCCATTGCATCTGGATCTGCTCATCTCTACCCCAAATGCTGCCTTCATCTCCAGGAGGAAACACACACAGCAGGTGTCTGAAGGGCAGAGCTCAGCACTACAGGACAGGAGGTGAAGAAGCCTATGCCTCACCGAGAAGACTGCAGGGAGTGTAATGCAAGTAAGAAAGCAATTAAAAGAGCTGAGCAAACAAATGATAAATAATGTAGTAGGAGTTGGTGTAATGAACCTCCGTAGGAAAGCTGGCCTATAGACCCCGAACCTGAGCAGGAGAAACCCCACCTCATATAACCACCCAGGGCATAAAGTCACTTTGGAGGAGCAATTAGGGAAGAAGCTGCTTACTCTGTTGCTTTTCGATCATATGCTGTTAAGTTTGGGGGGCGATGGGAAAACCCCAGTGGATTGACTGAGGCTGCTTTTGGTAAGTGAAAGCTTACTTATGTAAATGTGTTTAAGAGGTGCCTTTCAGTGAAACTGTTTGCTACATTTCCTGCAAAGAGCTAATGGAAAACCTCCCCTCAGAGATGATGCAGTTAGGGATGCATTATAGATTCCACCTGTGGATGCCTGAAACTCAGGTGACCAGTTACAGAGATTATCTTCTCAGGGTATTGCCTCACTTTTCCTGTTCGTGGATACAAATGCTGAACGGTCAGGGGACCTCCCAGTTCCTGCTTGTTTTAATAGGTTGTAGTAGACATATAGTGCTTTGAATGCATTTTGGGTTGTATTTCTTGCCAGAGACAGTTGCAAATCAGAAGTCTTGGGATTTTCCTGTTTTTCCTCTTCTGCCTTTCCTTATATTTGTAATTATAAAGTATTTCCTCATATGAAGGTCCTGATGTTGACATGAAGCCTGCAGTTACCATTAGCAATAAATGGTCCCCATGGCTTTGTGCCAAGAGGAGTAAGAATGAACTGCTAGTGGAAAAAGATGCCTGAAAAAAAGTGGCCTCACTCAGAAACCTCACCAAAACTCTTGTTCAGTTTGTGTTTGGGAGGGGGATGAGGTAATCTGACTTTCAAGCTCCAGTCCTTATGTAGTGTTCTCACAGCAACCTTGAGGTTTTAGAAAGAGGGGATTGATTTCTGCATGTTCTCAAGGAATGTAAAGCCAACTGGAGTGGTTCACTCCAACATTTCCTGGCAGGCTTCACACCTCTGGAAAGGATGGGAAACATCTCTGAGTATTGGAAGGGAGGCTCTGGGATGCTGCAATGATGTGAAACAGCAGCTTCTGTGTGATCCAGCTAGTAAAAAGGATGGCACAATACCAAATCAATCCCAGGACAGTGTCCTCCTGGACCACTTGTGCCAGCTCTGTGCCTTTGGGAAGCTGCCGTGTTGAATTGGGAAGTCCCCTTTTTTCCCTTGTTTTCCTGGTTATTTACTATTACTGTCTTGTAAGGTTTTTTCCTTCAACACATTCAAACAGGTTAAAACTGTCAGCTTGAGTGTGTATAGAACTATCTTATGCCACATAGCTCTGAGCTCACAGAAGGGCTATGAAACTTGTAGTGTGCTTAGATTCCCCCTGTGAGGACCATCACAGGAAAACCCTGCTAAGTGGAAACTTAAAGGCAAACCCCATTACTGGATATCCTTCTTCCCTTTGTGGTGGTCAGCACACCAGCTGCTCTTTCTCCTGAGACTTTGTTCCTTGCCTTGGGGCCTCAACTGCTCATTTCATTGCTTGCTCCATGCCTACCTCAGCTCTTAGCTCTTGCCCTTCTCTTAGCACACTGCCCTGATGGTCAGATTGTTCTCCCCATGCTCCTTCTCAGATGTCTGGCTTTCCTCCAGGCATTTTGTATAAGGTAGTTAGACTGTCTTAGATAGTCTAACACTCTGACTACTGACTTCACTTTGTTGTGTCCCTCTTGCCCCCTGGGATAAGCTTGTCCTTTAATTTTCTTGTAACTGACAGAGGTATGACCCAGGTTTTAGCAATCCTGGGGATTTTTGCCTGTTCTCTACCAGCCCTGCCTGGTATATTGTTTGCCAGTCACCCATGGCTTCTGATGCATGTGCATATTTTGAGGTCAAACAGGCATTTTCTCAGTTGAAGAGTGGCAATTCCTAACTTTTGAGTGTTTGACATTGTGACTTTGAGCACTTCGTTAACAGATGTCTTGCTATCTCTTAAATCAACAAGCAGAAAAATTAAAATGTCCTGAGGTTGCTATCTGAACGTTGGTTTAGAAGAGTTTTAACCACTTCACAGACCTCTTCTTCTTCAGTAATACCTGTCTAACAGCATCTTCTGTGACTCAGGATGCGAGAACTTAGAGCCTTGTCTGGTATCTGTGACCAGACATTTATGTTTCTTGGGAGCTTCCCCCAGCTGTAAAGTGCTATCCAGCAGTGTGTGAGAATTCTTCCAATGTTAACACTCCCTTAAATAGGACCTATTTAGCTCTTTGTTCTCTAGCCTGTTTTGCCCATCAGTCTTCCCCTCACCTAGTGTTTCTTTGTATTGCTGCCAGATTCTACCCCATCAGCCCTTGTCCCTGCTGGACTTCTCCAAGCCTTAGACTCCTTGGTGAGCAGAACTAAATCTTGCTCTCTCTACTTCTTATGCTAATCTTCTTACCTTGTACTAATTCTTTTGCCTAACTATTTCCATTTCTCTTTTCTGACTACTTATTAATTTTTTGGTTTTCCTCCATCTGGCCTCCAGTCTCACACTTTATCCATACCCATTCACAACCCCAATATCCCAGGACATGCTACATCCAAACTGAGCTTCTTCCCTGCCTCTATATCTCAGACCCTTTTCTTGCAACCATCCCCATAAGGGATCTTAGAACTAACCTGTGCTTTTTGCCACCTACTGATTCATCATGTGTCATCTATTGATATACTCCACGTCTGCTGCCTGGATCTGGCAGCTGATTATTCAGCATACAGGTGTCTCTGCTCTTCATTGAAGAAACCAGACCTCTCTGTCTCTCTCAAGAACTCAAGGAGAACAGCAGTGGTTCTTCAGTGCAGGCAAAACCTTCAAAGTACATGCCACTAGATCTAACATGATTCTTCATGTGCCACCTGTGGATTTTTATTCATAGGCTTCTGTCATAGTAAATTTATCTGTATTTTTCTTGGCTGTATCAGTGGCATATTTCTGGCATGTAGCCCATTATCCTACCTAATTTCATGTTCTTGCTCCTCTTTGAGGCCATAAGAAGTTTCAATGTACCAGCTTTCCCTCGGTTTCCTTACTGCTTCTCTCAAACTGTAGCTAAACTCTCGTAGATTAAATTGAAAAGGGGGGAGAAAAAACCCCCCACAAAAAAAACCCCAAAAATGTTCACTGCAGATATCCTCCTACAAATCAAGTCTGGGAAAGTTGTAAGGCACTAAAGAAAACATGAATCAGACGCAATATACTTTGTTTCAAGCATGTGCTTTTACAAGAGGAAGAGGTATGGTGGGACACCTTCTGTCCTTGAAGCAGATCCCAAAGGGTTTGGGATGCTCCTGGCCCATCATCCTTCCTGACAGCAGAAGCATGTCTCCCTGTAGTGATAGGAAGGTGAGATTCTGCGAGGGAAAATGCAACGTTTAGGGAAGGGGGAGTTCTGGGTGGAAAATGTTCATTCAGAGATTTCAGTCTCATTGCTCCAGCCTCATCTTTGCTTTGAATCCCTGACTTTCCTTCTCGAGTCTCTAGTGAGATTCTGTTTCTCCCTCCCCTATTCCTCCTGCCGCTCCCTGTAAAACAGCCCAAAAGAGGCTGCGAGCAGCATAGGAGGGTGGCACAGTGCCTCCAACTCTCCACATGGACCAGCCTTTTCTCCTTCATCCCCATTTCTGGCAGCCACTCTGCGTGCTTTCTCAAGAGGTTTGTTGCTTTTGTGCACTCCTTTTAGGCAGCCCCAGGCAGGGAGCATGCAGGATGGGACGAGGAACATGGTGGTGGCAGGAGGAGAGGGGGAAATGCAGGAGGGAAGAAATGATGGGGGCCTGAGGAGAGAGGATCATTGCCTCTTGTCTATTATGAATTCTCCTGGGAGACAGCCAGTAGGCTGGAAAGTGAATGATAGCCAAACCAGATGAAGAATTGTTCTGTGTCCCTGATGTATTTTATCCTCGACAGGGTTTTAGTTTCTTTAACTATCAAACTAACTATTTCTCATATATATATTACATAAGCTGTGAAAGATAAGGCACACACAGCATCAATCATATCTCTTGTCAGAATCTCTTTACCTCTTCCCTTCTCTTTATTTTCTTTTCTTTTCCACTCTTCTTTAAATTCTACTCAAAGTAAGGGTATTGTTATAGGGAGTTGACCAAAATATAATTGAAGGACCAACTGACCATTCCACAATTCGGGAGAAAAAAATAAAGGACAGGCTGCGGCATTGTTTTGGAGCTGGATACTGAAAAGAATGGAGCATTAATGTATGCTTTTTTCCCCATTTCTATTAGTTTAGAGAACTCCTACCATACGAAACTGCTTTGTTTGGGCTCCTTAGAAGTCCAGCACAGGGAACATGAAGTACCAGCTCATCAGGGTTACAATAACTGCAAATTCCCCCAAGAAACCTTTTTCACCTTTGTGCAGATGGGTTGGAGTTTTTTCAATTTTCAAATTCACTGACATACGACATCTGCACTCTGACCCTACCTCCAGACAGTGCTGCAGGGTGGTGATGTGATCTTGCCTTAGCCCTGACTCTCCCATGAGGCACCCCAGTGAAAGAAATGGTTAGAGTTCTCTTTATTAATGTTACTGTCTTTCTGGCACACAGATTAAAGAGAAAAAACCCAAAACAACAAGACTCCTTGATAACCTTGTAATCTCTGAATGCATTTAGATCTGCTAGTTAGTACATGTGCTGTGAGAATGTATGCAATGTAGGGTGTGCCCATAGTGTTGTTCCCTGTAACCCCTTGAACCAGCTGCACTGTAATTGCAGATTGTTTGAGATTCAATATGGCACTTCTAGTGTCGTGAGAAGGAACAATACAGCCCCATTCAATTTTTGGATCTCAATTTCAGAGATGCTGAGTATCCAGTGTATCGCCTAAAATCAGCAAGAGTGATGACGCTCTGAGAACCAGGCAGGCCCTTGTATTTTTCCTTTTCTGATTTCACCTTAAATTAACCAGACATTTTTTCTGTGCTTCTTAACTCAGCCTTTTATTATGTTTGATAGAGTGAAAGAATGTTTTTTTCCTCCCCTTGTATCTTGCACAATGGAGAACATAATGCTTTTGCTTTGAAGTCTTTGCTGTTATCCTGCCTACAAAGTCAGGCCTCTCTATTGGTTTCCAGTTTAATTAAATGCGTCTACATTGAACAGGAAAGCTGTCACGGGCAGCCTGAAATGGCCTCTTCCTCTTATGATACTGTGCAACCTCTTAGAGACCATTTTAGAATAAGTTCACCTTGTACCAGTACAGGCTAGATCTTGCAGCATGCCTAGCCGGTTTCAAAAGCAGAGAACAGTAGGGAAGGGTTGTGGCTATTTTCTGGGTTAAGGGCCTTTGCTGTCAGTGTAAAGTGACTACCAGGCTGGTACAGGAACTGTTTGACTTCCTGTTGACATTAGAAGAACTAGCTGACCTTACCCAATCTTAGCTGAAGGTGTTTTCTTCAGTCAAGACTTGCAAGTAATAGTGGGTTGGTCTGGATGAGGTGTTCTTTTCAATGATGCCAGAGCTATAGAAACTGAAGTCTTCTAAAGTCTTCTAAATAATGGCACGTTGCAATGGTTTTCTTCACTCACTTAATTTAGAGCAGCCATTTGTCTTCAGTATTTCTCAATGAAATGTTTTCTGTGGCCACCTGCTGGACAGTGTCCGGGTGGCATAAAATGGCTAATAACCTGGAAGTTCACTGGATCTTCAACAGGTTTGTGGCAGAAGCTCTTCGATGATTAATTCTCAAAGAAATAATTGTCTCACTAGAACGCGTTGGGTCTGTCCCATTCAATCTTATATTATGCATGTAGAGCAGCGCAAGAAATCACCTAAGCTCCACTTGGCAGTCATTTGCTGGAGGATATCAACTTAAATGAAGCTTGTCAATAGAACTACTTTGGAAATAATTTTAGCCCACAGTTTATCTACAAAGATTGCATACTCTTAAAACCTTAGTTTTCATTTCCTTGTAGTTAGGCTCAATTAGTGACATCCAGAGGTGGACATTCAGTGCTCAAAGTTCGGATACCAAAGATGGTATCCTTACAGCCATTGGTTTCATCCCAACCTCTTTGAGTGTCACATAATCCCTCTTAAAGAGCTTGTTGCAGCCTTTTGGGAATTACAGCCTGGATCCAATGCATAAGGCAGCCCTCATCAATGCTCAGTCTATATGAGCACTGAAATAAAGGTTTACCATCACTAGAGCGATTACTTTTACCCCAAGAAACATGGCTAATTTAAAAGTGACTCTTTACAATTTTCCATGTCTAATTGTGCATTTGTTAGGATGCCAAGCCTGGCATAGACTGAATATTCTTACTCCTCTCATTTAGGGTAAAGTGTCCCATGTGTGCCATGGCAGGCAGGAAAACCAATCATCAGCATTATGCCAGCCAATAAGTCTGTGATATTATTTCGATAGAGTGCTGACAAGGACCTTGTTCCTGCAATTTTCTCTGTTGCCATGAGATAACTTGCTTTGGAAGTAGGAAGAGGTTGGCTGGCCCATACTGTTTTATTTATTATTAGCATAAGGTCTCATGTGTAAAGGTCTTACTTTGTTATACCAGCTTCAGTGTTTCTCAGGCAGTGAGGTCATAGCGAGTTTGCTCTTGCATAAAGCCTTTTTGATTCATAAACAACATGCAATTAATTGCCGTTAGTCATTGTAAAAAGGATAACGGTGTCAGTCTTGTGTGTTGACATCACAGGTCATTTTTACTAGTAAATTTCATTTAAAATACTCTAGAATATCTGTCAATGCTAATACATAGAAGACTCTGTGATGTACAGTTTGTAAATATTAGATTTGGCAAGGATGATGCAGCTTTTTCAAGTGCTTGGCTTCTTAAGCTTAGGACATATCCTCAAACATGCCCAGTCAGCATCAAGCAGCGCCTCTTTAGGGTTAAAATTTGAATAGGGATCAGCATCTTCTAAAGATTTACCAGCTTATTTTGAAGCTTAGCTGGATGCCAAGTTCATCTGAAAACCTGGCTTACAGTGCCCTTGACTTTGCCTCAGTCCAGTTGGATATGATGTCCAAGGGGAGGAGTTCCTCCATATTCCACACAGTTAGTTACCATATGCCCTTTGAACATCACACTTACTCTGACAGTGCCCTAGAGTTTCTCTTTTGTCTGTATGCCATTATTGCAAGCCTATGCCTGGTCAATTTGCATTTGATTTGGAGGGCTTGAATAAATGGCTTGAGTGGCAACAGAGGCCTTTGATCTTCTTATAAATTCTGAGGAACTTCTGGGCTTGTCACTCTGTTCTCTAATAGCATGTGTCTTTGCCCAGTTTGCCCAGCTCTGTGCTGTGTTTTCACCAGAATTCATGTCAGAAGCTACAGAATAAAATCAATATAATGACAAAAGTTCCTGTCACAGGAGAGGGACCCAAGTTTATGAACTCTTCAGTTCCTTTCCCTACCCCATTTGCCATGATTCCTCTATGAATCCAGATCTAGGAAGCTTGCCAAGAACTCACTATATAGCTAGTGGTCTTATATATGCCATGACCTCTCTCTGGTGCTGATCCCAGCTGGCATGGAATAGCCAGTTTCCATAGTATTGAGCTTTCTTACCCTCCAAAACAGGGAGCAACATCCAAACTGTCAATTGGGAATGGTCCCTGGACCCTATGCCCAAGAATTGTTTAGGAGAATGCTACTTGGGCTGGGTCCAAACCATGCCTGGAATTGCTCTAACAATTGAAAAACACAGGTTATGAGGTTCAACTGCCTGGGAACATTTCCTGACGCTGTTATTTATTCAAACAGATGAAGCCATGATATTCACATACCTTTTGATGTTACCCTTTTGTTTACAGGGGCCCTTCAAGCAGAATCAGGTCTCTCTTATAATAATTTACTTTATTAGTCATTAAGCATGGTCACTATTTAATGTATTAGAGTCAGGTTCGCTCTAACATCTTTAGCTGATATTTTCACTGGCACAGCAATACCAACTGCTTTCTGAAAGGTCAGGGCTTTTTCAGACAACAGTATCATTTGGATGCTTTCCTTATGTAACTGATATACTAGCTGGTCCTTTTAATGAATACTTAAAATTACTCAAAGATCATAAACAGTGGTGAACCTCTTCAGTTTGGGTACATAATGACCAGTGTTTTCAGTGGGATTTTGATCACAGTTATTAAATCAAAATCTTTCTGTGCTAATAAATGGTTTAGGACTGAGCAAGGCTCCCATAGCATCAGCGCAGTCTTAGGCAATGCGGTCATGTGCCTTTCACTTATAATATAATCTGCAATATAACAGAGTTTGTTCTAGTGCAATAACTTTCCCATCTCCTCTTCATTTTCATTACTTTCTGTCACGTGGCCCAGTGTTGCCATAACGGTAGTTACTGAGAAGACTGTTAATGACAAACAAAAGATGCAGAAAAAAATCACTTATTTTCAAGATTCACTGTGTTGTCTACTGGCTTTGTAACATACATTTACTCCACGCTTGACTCCAGAGGTTAAGGAAGAGAAAAATAGCCTTAATCACAGTAGGGGCTGTAGTTGTAAAATTAACCACATTTATTCATAAGCTGTCACATAATTCGCCTGTAGAAGAGTACTACTGCGTTCTCCAACCTGCACTGTATGGATCAACATGAGCCCAGGAAAAGTTATTAAGAAAAGCTTAGTTCAGGAAGCTTAAGCTTACTCTACTAGGGTCCATACTTCTGCTGTGAAATGTGTAGAAAATGTTTAGGTGGCATAAAACTGAAAAGGTTGAAAAACACTTTTCCATAATTAATAACAATTACCAAGTAGGCAAGCCCCACAGGCCCAGTAGAAATTGCCTCAGATCTCATCTTCCTGGATTTGGAGCTAGAATTTAGGTTTAGGCCCGTCATGTTTTTCAACAGTTTTTGGCCTAATTAGTCTAATGAAGAATTTTATTGTTTGTTTTACTGTTGAATCAAAAGATTGATATCTGGACTCTTTTTTTTTAATGGCGTAAGAAAGCTTGAAGGCTTTTTCTGATGGGATTTTTATAACCACCATGGAGATGAATGGTCAAGTGCCATGGAGTGTTATGCTGATCATATGCTGTTTCCAAGGAAACTCAGGATGGAGTTTCCAGAAGCTCTTTGTGGAGAAGAGCAAAGCTATAGCCTGTCCCTGTCAGAAAGAAAGTCCCAAGTTAGGTTCATGGCTCAGTTGAAGAACTGCACGTATCACCTAAAAGCAGAGACATAGGGATAAATAACTAAGTGGGAAACATCACGTATTCGGTGCTTCGGGAGAATCTTTGAACAGCAAACAAGTATTCGTAGCCTAGACAAAAAATGGTTATGTTACCGCCCCTTAATTTTCAGGGGCAGGAATTTGCTGAGTGATGCAGGTTGCTACAGAAGAGTGGAGGCTCACAGGAGACTGCTGCCATCAGTATCAGTAGGGAGGCAACCAGAGATGCTGCTCCTGTGAGCCGGTCCTACAGCTTCTGTGGAGGGTGGTACTCAGCAGCGCTGTTTGTGGAACTTGGCCAAGTGAATGAAAAGCTGATTTAGCTGTATATTTGACTGTGTGGGCTACTGAAGGACAGCACTTAGCATTGTTTAAGGCAAGGCTGGGAAAAGGTTAGGCAGGATGTTTGTAGCTGCTGATTGTTTATTATTTGAATAACCCAAACACACCCGCACACACAAAAGTACAGTTCTAAGCAAAAAATGTAGCATTTTCTCAATTCCTTTCCCTTCCCCCACAAAATTAATGGCTTTACCAGTAGTTTCAACCAGAAATCTTTCAATCTGTCCCACAACATGTTGGAATAGTTACCGCAATATAACTTCCCTTAATGTAGACACAGCAAAATCAGTAGAAAGGTACTTTATATTGTACAGGAACGAGGAATGAACTGCAGTAGTATAAGATAGGTTTAAATAGGCATTAGCATTTCAATAGAAAGATAGAGATTATCCATGCATAATTTTCTATAAATAAAACTGGTTTAGAGGATAGTTGCTTGAAGGTCAGAGATACTAGTAGGATTTCTTTTTTGTTGTTGTTGTTGGTTTTTTGGTTTTTTCTTGTTAACACAGCAAGCTTTAGTCCAGAGGCCGTCTTGTAAAATGTGCTAATACTAGTCCCTAAGGTTTAGGTGACCCAGCATCACCGGTGGTAGCTGTCGGACAATAGCAATAAAAATAATGTCTTCTTGGGAAATAATGCAAAAACCATTTCAGGAATTACTCAAGAGATGATGGAAAAAGCACAAGCTGAGCACAGAATTCTGAAACCTCGAAAGCCGAAATTGCTTTGAAGCAGGGGGGAAGGACCAGTTTCCCCCTCTCTAACCTACCAAAAAAGAAGTATCTTTTTTCAGTCAAGATTTTTAAGAAAAATACTTACTGATGTAGAATTACCTAGCTAACACAAAAAAAAAAAAAAAAGGCTTTTAGTACTTTTTTAATTTTTACTTTTTAAAAAAAATTCTCAGTGACTATTCTGATAAAAGAGGTAGATGGAAAAAATTAAGAGATTTTTTTCAATGGTCTTTCCTGCTTAAAACAAAATAAACAAGAAACCCTTCCCATGCCTTATTTAAAAAAGCCAAAGCAAACAACCAACAAAAAAAGCCGTTAAAGATCTACCTACTTTGACATCACACCAGATACCGTAAAGCTCATCCTTAAAATCCTGGCTTAGTGCCATTTACAGAGCACAGGTGTCATATGCTGCTATAAGAAAAGTACAGTTTTCTTGAGAAAGCTGTTATGTTCTCATTGCATGGCTGGTGGGTAGATTTAAGGTCCAGATGTTCCTGAAGTATTTTAGTGGTGCAGTACGGAAGCCTGTCTAGATCCCATTAATAAGATCTCTATCTGGAATCTTGAGTCGCATGCTTTTTTGTTGAAGGAAAAATGCTTCCTGGTCTTGGCTGCTCTCATACCAGCTAAAAATCAACTGAAGATCCAAGAGTATCCCTGAGCTTCAAATGCAGGACACAAGTGACAGGATGTGCTTTATGCATGTCTGTCTCAACCTAGGAGCACAATATCCATCTAACTGGAGTCTCAGCCAGTCAATTCTAGGCATATGCAGTTTCTGTTCACTCCAACAATTTACTGAAGCATTGAACTCCCAGGAAATGACTTACAGTTTGTCTCAAATTTATCTCCCCCCTCCTTGTCATACACATTTTTGTTTCATTTCTTCAGACCTGTTTTAATGAGTTTGTTTTCTAACTTTGTATCCTTGGAACAGACCCAAAAATTATGTTAAATGGTCTCATCCTCCCTGTAAAAAGGAATTAGTGCCAAAAAACATTCCTTGAACCTTAAAAGAAAAAAAAAAAAAGCAAAACAAACAAACAACCACAGCAAACAAACAAACCATAAACACCATGGTGAGAGCTTTTAGTCAAGGCTCCTACTCCAGTTGGTTGCCAGCTCCTTGCATTCTGCTTCATCTTTTCTCTAAACTTTTATAGCCCCTAATCGTGTGTAAAGCATTGCATACCCCTGTGGTGCTATATAAATGAAATAACAATGATGCTCTTGAATTAATTGGGTGCGTTTGCATACAGTTGTCTTACAATATCCTTTCTCCTTTATAAGACTCTCATGTGAGGCTGCAGGTCCAATTGCCACAGATAATTCACTGTTAGATTGAAGGTGTATATGAGGAATTCTATTTTTTCCCTTATGAGTCCTTTGTGGGGAGAATATGTTTTAGTTCATTAAAGATGTACATTAGGCAATTACTTCATCTTTTCCTCTCTCATTCCTTCATTCTTTTTGCTCCTCAGTTTTACAAGTTTCCTTACAAAACCCCAAATCTTATGGAGGTTTACCAATTTCCATAAATTTGTCCCTTTTTTTTTTCTTTTTTTTTTTTTTTTTTGGTGGACAGGTAGAGGGGACGTGGAGTAAGAAACCCCTCTCTCCAGGGTAAAACACAGGCACTGTTTGCTCTCCTCAAGTGACTGCAGCACAGCATGCCTATTATTCCACTTCTGGATAAGACAGATACTTGTCTGCTCACTACTGTTGTTTGCCATAATTGAGGCAAAAGTCAAACAAACATATCAAACAAGTTGCAAGCTCCTGGATTGCAATGGATGCCAAGCCTTCAATTTATACTCTTCTAGACAATGTCCTGTCTTTGGGGGGAAGGATCTCTTATGCCCATGGAAGTGACTGCAAACTGTGGCATCCTTAGTCAGGTGTCCATTTGTTTATTCCAATAACTGCTTCAAACAGTTCACCTAACCAGCCCAGTGAAGTGCAGAGGCTGTCTAAGTATGTAGAGCAGTTTTAGATGAAGGACAGCCCTCTCTCATTTTCTTTCCGTTGTGGAGAAAGAAACAGTGTCAGGTGCAAGCTCAGTGCCTACAAGCCATCTCAGTTGCAGGTGGAGGTGCCCATTCAGCAAATGTCTAGAGAAATCATTTTGCATCGTACTAGCCAGATCCTTAGGTATGGTTTCTCATACCAAGAAGGCAATAGCACTCATGCCCTAGCACTTGGAGTCCTGACCTGATAAAGTGTTTTCATTTGTCCTAGCAAGAAGCTGTAGCTTTTAAAACTCTTGAGAGTCACGACTCCTACAAAAGCCCACTATGGATGGGTTTGCAAGAGAGCTCAGTGGGGTTATGTGTGTGCTTCTCTTTGTCCTCCACTCTTCCCAGCAACACACTAATCTATGGCCCAAAGCCCATGCCAATAATGTACAAGTGGTAGCACCCAGAAGTCAAGAGCGACAAAGTTGATGTGCAGATGTCCTTGTGTTGCCCATTCAATTATTGGGTCATTGGCACAGGGCCTTATCTTCAGTTTGAGTGTTTGACTCATGAAGAGAGCAGGCATCAGGAGTGCCCTTGCTGGCTTGCTATCAGGGCTCAGATGACATGGGTTCTGCTGCTGATTCTGGCAATAACCATGGGCAAGCTGCTTTATTTCCCTGTACCTATGTTGTGGTTTTGACCAATCAGAAAGACAGATCATGGCCCCTCCTTCCCCTCTCTAAGAAAAAGAGAGGAGAAGAAGAGATTAAAGAGACTTAGGAGTTTAGGGAAAAAAAAAGCTAAACTACTTTAATGAAAATATAAATAATAATAAAATAATAAATGCTAAAAAGAAAATTAAAAAAAAAGGGGGGGGGGAAGAAAAAAAAAACTATATAGCATATATAAAACCATATCAAACTCCCAGGATGATGATCACATCACCAGCAAGCATCAGGAAAAGTCCCAGACTGGACTCAGTAACTGACAAAAGCTGGATTCCAGATCTGGAGTCAGGAATGCTTGGATCAGGATCAAAGGCAGACGAACAGACAGGGTCCTCTTCGGACTTTGGCCATCGAAGAAAGAGAACTGGTCCTTTGATCCCTCAGCTTTTATACTGAGCATGATGTGGATGGGATGGAATACCCCAGCTGGTCAATTTTGAGTCACCTGTCCTGTCTGCTCCTCTCTACAGGTGTTTCTCCTCTACGCTTTTCCATTTCCAACCCTCCAACGGGGCAAAAAATGACATTACCTGACATTGGTTGTTACAGCAATCAGTATAAGCAAGGGCTTCTCTGCACACCATTCCTTGGTATTATCAGGTCTTACCACTGACAGTGAACAGTTTCTGAAAAATATGCTGTTAATTTCAGAGTTTAGTTAGTTAGAAAAGGCCCAGCAAAAAAAGTAAAATTGTAAAACAAAATTGGTTCTTTTTACCTCAAACCAGGACAAACTGTATCATGGGTGTGGCCATCTATTATTTCAGCCTTAGTAAATAAGAGGTTAATCTAGCCATGGGTCCTTGCTGGCCCTATGACATGATGAAAACTGAAGAAAAATAGGAGCAATCCCTCTTAACCAGACCTCTTGCAGGTCCCTTATGACATCTAATGATGACTGTGATAAATAGCTTAAAAGTGACTTTGATCATCTACAATTAATCAACACATCCCATGGTGTAAGATCACAGCTCGCTGGTGTGTAAGGTCATAGGTTTGTTCCTGACAGCGTTTCTGAGTGAGCCTAATCCTGTTCTTGGCACTTTGTTTCACAGAGTTCAAACAAGAAACGAGTCACCCATAAACTGGGAGCTCTCTGTCCTCCAAAGCAAGTGAGCCTGACTTCTATGGGGGATCTAGCACTCTGGGAAGGTAAGGTGATCAGAGCCACCAGTATGGCAATGCTGTATGCATGAGCATCAAGCAGCCTCCATAGAGCTGTGGAACCAGAGGAGCTACTCATTCATTTGGGACAGGCAGAACAGATTAGGGAAATCCCAGACCAAAGCCCTGCATGAAAGATATCAGAGAGGTTTCAGCTCATAACTTCTAGTAAGAAACCAGAGGAAAGGAAATGCAGGAGTCCTAAGCTCAGAATCCATTTGAAGCACAACCTCAGAGACCCAAGGTAAAGCTCAAAATAAGAGACAACAAGAGCTGGTTACTCATATCCCTTTCCTTTTCTTTTGAAGTTATGGCCTGTTTTTTTTTTTTTTTTTTTCCCCCATTTTTATTGTACAATTTTCCACCACCAAGTTCCACATTCATCTGCCACTTGTCTGGGCAGCTGTCATCTAAATCTACACCTTCCCTGCCCCTGTCTTCACCAGCCTGACAGCTGAAGCTGCAGATGGCCTCTTTTCTCTGCCTTCCTCTGCAAGACTATTTTCATATAACTCCCCTGAAAAACGTAAAGGAGAAAACCACAGAATAAGGGGCTGATGTACTGCAGCCTTTGCCAAGATACCTGTGAACACAGAAACAAACCAAGCTGCTCAGTGCAGAGGGCAGAAGAAAGGCTGACCGTATCTTCTGAATATCTTTTTTCTAGCATTAGGGCATCTCTTTTCCTTGACCCATACCTGCAAGCATAGCAAACTTGCCATAAGACACACATTAGCACCTATTCTAGGACATAGCATCCCTCATACGCTGATGTGGGGCTGCCAAGTCTGCCTGAGCTACTTAGGTTCTGGAGGGCAAGGGAAACCTTACAAGGTTCATTTGTTTTTAGCATCTCCATTAGAATCTCCGTTATATTGATTACAGTCCTAATCTGGATCTTCTCTGTGAAAAATATGAAAAACAACACAAGTTTTTATTTGAAGAGTTGTACTAACTGCATAACTATGTCCAGGAACTGTGTATGAGGGGTCAATTCAGACAGGCAATGTTTGGCAAAATAAAAGCATTTGGCAAGGAGAAAAAAGAGTCTCTAAATCAGTTCCTGATGTACTTCAGAGCAGTCTTTTCTCTTTTTAATTCAAGCTAAGCTCAATTGATACTGAAGCAAGGTCCAGCACAATGCAATTTCCAGATCTACTTTTCTGACAATAGCCTGAAAAAAGAACGAAGCAGTTTTTCAGGTTATTAGGAGAGGAAAACTAGCATTCTGAGAGCAGGAGAGATTCACAGGTTAAACTAAAGCTATGCCTGCACTGCTATGACACTTGTCCTGAAACCAAAGACCATGCACCACGTTTGCATCCTGACGGCCTGGCTGCCATTCAGAGAGCCAGCTGGATGCCTGCATAAACATGGTTGTTGACCCAGTGACTCACCACGCGTGTTGAGGCAAACAGAGTGCTGGGGACTCTGAAATATGTGCTGGTCAACACCTGAGCTTGCATTTATAAGCTTACAGTCTGCACCATAGAGAAGTTCGACCTTGGGGCAACTTCAATCTATCTAAACAGAGACTAAGAGTATTGAATAAATTTAGTAGCTATGAATATCTCTGCTATGACCTTATGATTGTGACCACTCACAGCTTCATGGCAACCATAGACACCTTCCGCCTTTAGTAGCAAATATTTTCTATTTAAATTGAAGGATGGTCCTTTTAGCTTTTTGTATTCTACATGTTGAAGAAGTACAAGCAACTTGCTTCTCATACAGTCCCAAAATATGCTATGTTTTGCTTCATTGATTTCTCAAGTGAAGCTGTCTTGGAGGTGCAATCACGCGCAGCCAGAGATGGAGTCACTGTTCAGTCTTTCATTGGCCCCGAGATCCACTGGGGATGCAAGGGAGCAGTCTCAGTGTTACAAGATACTTGCAAGACATAGCCTCTCCAGGGCACACATTGAAATAAGATTCTGCACTGAGAGGGAAAAGTTGTACAGATGAAATGTGTGTTTACGTACTTTCCAATTCCTTACTCACCATGAACATCTTAGTGTTTTTTCAGGGTACTCTCGTCAGTGTGCTCTATTTTCCAACGAGAAAATAAAGCTTGATCCAACCTGCTTTAACATCTAAACTGACACATGAAGTTTATGACAAAGGACTTTGGATCTGCTTTCCAGAATTTTTAGGACCTCACGGGATTTCTACATCAGATGTAATACTGTTTTGAATGTTTGGGCCTAGTAATACTGTAGTAAAATCCAACTGCCTCCGGGACTGCATCAAAAGAAGCACGGCCAGCAGGTCAAGGGAAGTGATTCTGCCTCTCTACTCTGCTCTGGTGAGACCCCACATGGAGTCTCATACTGCACTGGGGCCCCAACAAAAGAAGGGCATGGACCTCTTGGAGTGAGTCCAGAAGAGAGCCAAGAAGGTGATCGGAGGGCTGGAGCACCTCTTCTATGAAGATGGGCTGAGAGAGCTGGGATTCTTCAGCCTGGAGAAAAGGCTCTGGGAAGACCTTATAGCAGCCTTTCAGTAGCTGAAGGGCACCTACAGAAAAGATGGGGAAGGACTCTTTATCAGGGTGTGTAGCGAGAGGACAAGGAGTAATGGTTTTAAAGTGGAAGAGGGTAGGTTTAGGTTAGATATTAAAAATAAATTCCTTACTATAAGGGCAGGGAGGCAGTGGGACAGGTTGACTAGAAAGGGTGTGGATGCCCCATCCCTGGAGGTATTCAAGGCCAGGATGGAGGGGGCTTTGAGCATTCTGGTCTAGTAGAAATAGATGATCTTTAAGATCCCTTCCAACTCTATAACCGTTCTATGATTCGATGAAAATCAAGTTATCCAAGTCAGTGAATTTCCCACTGGATTACCCTCCATTTCTAAGATGTTAACCTCAGGTTATCTACAATAGAAACATCCGCTGGTCTAATTAGTTCACAATGTTTGTTGGCTTTGCTGTTGGTGTGGAAATCTGTAGTATGAATGCTGTTCTTCTGGCAATAAAGTGCTTCCACTGATGGAGGACACTGCTTGAAAATAAATGAAACCACTGGGAGAAACACACCTTAAGGATCTACTTTAGGGCTCTTTGTGGACATAAAAGTAGGTCATCTTAAGGAAAGCTATTGCACCATCACATTCCTCAGTTTTCCCATTTGTAAAACAGTAATGTAATGAGCTCTTCATCGACAGGTGGACAGAACTATACACAAAGTAGTTACGTTATTCTAGATGCTGCCACTTGTGTATTATTGGCATAGGCTTTGGGCCACCAATTAACATGTTGCTGGGAAGAGGGGAGGGCAAAGAGAAACACCACAGAACCCTTTTGGTATTGTGGAAAGCAATGGTGTAGAGAAAAACTGCTGTATCCATATTTTCTGGCTGAGGAAGCAGGCCTCAGGAGTTGGTATGTTGCCCAAGCTACAGCTGAGGTTTGTAGTTACTGTAGTTGTCCTCCTTCTTCCCTATTCTCTCTTACTACTGATACATGGTCTGCATTTCCTTATCATAAATAAGATTTGTGAGCTCTTTTGGGAAAAGGACTGTCTCTTCTCCTATACTTGTATGGGGGTATAAATAATAATAGTCATTAATGCTAATAATATGGGTTTTAACCTCCTGATTATCCTCTGCCTGATAAAATAGCTACGGGGGAGAAATCCTGCTTTGAAAGAGAAGCTACTGGCAGAAATCATTAACATTGCAAAGGCTAGCACAAGTCAGATAGCGCCAAACTTAAAGCTCATGTTTTTCATTAAGTGAGAGTCTGCAATTGCATCACAGTCTTATTTTTTTAAATATTAGGTGGGCTGTAGGCTCTTCTCTGGTCAGTACGTTGAGTGTCTTTCTTAGCACCTGCTGTCAAGTGCTTGAAATAATTTCTCACCTGTCTTTGTATAGAGCAAGGACCAACAGGCTTTGGTCTCAGTGAGGACACTGCACACGCCTGCAGCACAACTGATAAACAGTGGCAGGGGAAGGTACACGCATACTCATAGAAAGCAAGTAAGGGAAAGGCCTGCCTCCCTGACTTTGCTGTTGCAGGGACCTGGATTTGGTGAGGGATTTGGCCACTGAGTTTGGTGAGAGTCTTTCGACTGCTTTTATTTGGTTTGAGAGCAGGTCTTCTGCAGGTTCTCCTGCCCCTCTACTCTGCCCTGGTGAGGCCCCATCTGGAGTGCTGTGTTGAGTTCTGGGCTCCCCAGTTCAAGAAGGACAGGGAACTGCTGGAGAGGGTGCAGCAGAGGACCACAAAGATGATTACAGGACTGGAGCATCTCTCTTATGAGAAAAGGCTGAGGGACTTGTGTCTTTTTAGTCTGGAGAAGAGAAGGCTAAGGGGGGACCTAATCAACGCCTAGAAATACTTAAAGGGTGGGTATCAAGAGGGTGGGGGCCAGTCTTTTTTCAGTGGTGCTCAGTAAGAGGACAACAGGAAAAGGGCACAAACTTGTACATAAGAAGCTCCATCTAAACATAAGGAGGCATTTCTTTACTTTGAGAGTGGCAGACACTGAGACAGGCTGTCCAGAGAGTTGGTGGAGTCTCCATCTCTGAAGACATTCAAAACCTGTCTGGACAAGTTCCTGCGCGATCTGCTTTGGTTCAAGAGTTGGGAGCTTTCAACAAAGGGTTAACATTGTTTGTTTTACCCTTGACAATTCTGTGGTCTTGCTTCCACTTGTCCTGGTGTTTGAGAGGCTCAGAATCAAACTAGGGAATGCTGTGTATCTTTTCTTATCCCGTGAAGCTAATGTGAGTTTTAATTATAGAGGATTCTGCATTAAACATACAAGGAATTGTATGAAAAGGGTAGGAAAAGGTCTTAATGGTTGTGTTTGGAATATGTTCTTTCTCTGGGTGAGGAAACTTCAAGTTTTGACAGATTTTACTACGGGCAATCAAATTTTGCAAGTAACTGTATGAAATGTTTAGTAATATTTATGTATAAATTGGTAAACAATCTAGTAAATTTAACCATTGGTTTTGATACTTTGTTTCGTATTGCCCAGAATTATTCTACTGTGCATTTTGGGGGGATTCTTACCACAGGGTTTTTTGTAAGTCTAAAATGAATAATAATTGTTTTTACTGACCTTTTGATCTTATTTGCATCATCACTGTCCCTAGTATCTTTATCCCTTAAATAACTTTCCTTTTTGAAATATTTGCGAAAGTGTCAGAAATACATTAAAAAAAAAAAAAAAAGGAGGGGGGAAGANTATCTTTATCCCTTAAATAACTTTCCTTTTTGAAATATTTGCGAAAGTGTCAGAAATACATTAAAAAAAAAAAAAAAAGGAGGGGGGAAGAGGGAAGGAAGTGGGGGAGAAGCCCTGTATGTAAAAGGAGGTGAGGTAATAAGGGTTGAGAGATCTTGTATATTTCCGTGGTCCCAGTATTTAACATGTTAAGCTAGAAATCATACATCTAGGAGGACCTGCTTTGGCAGGAGGGTTGGACTAGATGATCTCCAGAGTCCCCTTCCAACCCCATATCATTCTGTGATTCTGTGATGTGCAGAAATACGTGGAGCCCTGCCTACACAAAGCTTACTCTCCATGCAGTATTGAAACCCAAGAGTTTTCATGCCATACAAATTGAGTGGTATTTTCCAAGGGCTGTGATTTGGCTAAATAAAGATGGAACTCAGTGCAACCATGTTTGCATGTTTTCTACTCTTCTGGGTAATGTTGCTCTTGTCCTTTCCAAGAGGCAGTGATATTATTGCTAGGATGAACTAAAGACATAAATGAGGGTAGATTTGCAGGGAAAAGTACTATCAGTCACTTGACATCATAGAGTTAAAAAGGCCGGGTAGTTTTGGGCATGCAAGCCCATATGCCTGGAAAACCTGTTTTGTTCTTTCAGCTACATTCTTTAGTTTAATAAAAGATATTGCCTCTTCCTACAAATCTCGTCTCACATTATTTGCCTTTCAACTCTCTATCCACAGTAATTTCTGCACTGGAACTGTTAAAAAAAGGCACGAATTGTTTCTTCCACTAATCATAAAGCATTCCCTTAGTCCCCAGTATCTTAAACAGCCAAACCCTTGCTTGCTCAAGCTTTCAAAAATAAAAACAAAATCATAAAAATCCATCCTTGGGTAAGAGAACAGGTTTGAAAAAAATCAGCCTGGGAGTTCATAACTTCAGGATGTTGTGAACTACTGTAAGGAGATTCTTGCAATGGGAGTGCTCACGTGTCCTGAGCTCCGTCTGCCTTCCTGACTGCCAAGTATGGATGCTCTGACATAGGAAAAAAACACCCAAAAAACAACCAAACATCTGTGGCATAAAAAGCTCACTGCTTTTTTGTGTTTTTGTCCAGGAATGTCAGGCTGTCCACATGTGGGCGGGTCAGCTCTCATTGCAGGCAGTAAGACTGGTGTCATTTGCCACCCATATCTCATTTGGGTGATAAGTACAGACTCAGCAGTCATTGGTTTGGGACTTCTTTGTGTCAGACAGATCGGCTGGAGTTCAAGCAGGCAGGCACAGTGGACAAGTGGCCACATTTCCCTTTTCCTGCTTTGTCAAAAACATAAAGGATACGAACAAAGGGGCATGTGGTAGCCCTACCTCTAAAGACAACCCACACTATATCTAGCAAAGCCAACAAGCCTTAGCCTAAAGGTAGAAGTACTTCCTGGGGAGCATGACGCTTGACTTGTTGGGATTATGGGTCAGGAACCAAGCTGCAGTGTGCAGCAGCTCCTCCTCAGTGGGCATGGGGGGTTAATGGAGGGAAGCGCAGGGCCTTCAGCTGTGGCTAAAGACCTGAAAAGCATGAGCTGGGATAAAAGGCTGTTTCTGGACAGAGCAAGGTAGGTGCCAGGAGAGCTGGGTGCTGATTCAAAGAAATATCTCTGGTATAGTGCTGCCTGGGGGAACAGCCCTGAATCCCACGAGGTGGTGTGATAGGTCTGTGCTGCCAAGTTCTGGTGGTGACTTAAAGACCAGGGGTCTGCAAAAACACTGTCTTTAAAGGTGTTCTGTAGTGTTGAGGGATTGCTTGTGCTTTTGCACAGGCCAGTTAATGCTGGATATGGCAAGGGTTTTGCAGTGTAAACACCTCTTCCTCTGGATTGTGAATTCCCTGCTGTTCATAAGAGCTGACCAGAATTATATATTTTTTTTTCCCAGCTTGAAAGAGCTGACTCTTTTTCTCACAGAAAACATGACAACTCAAAAAATTATCTGCCAAATTCTTTTTTGGGTGCTAGCCAATTTTCTTTTTCGTGTTGTTGTTCACACTTGTAGATTGCCAACAAAATCTTGCAAATGTTCAAAGAGCCGAGGCCCTTTCTGCAGAACTTTGTGTGTGTGTTTCCCCAGAGACTGGGTTCTGCATGCCTGTGTTTCAGGCTTTCTCAGCGTGGCCTGGGTGAGGCTCCCCTTGGTGAAGGATTTGGCACCATGGATACAGCATGGTAGACATGCTGATAGCGTCTGCTGTTCCATTTATTTTATATTCTAATTATGCAACAATGTCAATGCATGTGTATGTATACTGCTGTTGTGAGATACTCTTTATGTGACCCGACTTGTACAGGATGTGGGTCTGCTACGGCTAATGCTAGAGAAACTCTCTCAGTGGTTCATGCTGTACCAGTGCATGCAACACATTTGTCTCCAAGGGTTCTCAGTTCAGTCCCCACTGTGTCACCACACGGTTGCTGAAACTAAAAGAGGATTCTTTCCATCTTTTCCTTCCTTCCATCGCTCCTTGAGTGTTGCTGCTATCTCATTAGCTGGCTATTTCTGGGGATTTTTATCTTACAGAATTGCTATATAGCCACATTACCTACCTTAGTTGCTGGCTTGCCATTTATTTGTTAAAAAAAAAGTTACTTTTAGCTTGGAGCTTTGTAGAAACCCTGGTGGAAAAATCCTTCCCTTGAAGAAGCCTCAAAAAGACACTCTGCAATCTTTGATGAGTTTCACAAGCGAGATTTTAGAGAGGAAGATAGGTGGAATGAGGGGTGTGTGGGGAGGGCAGAGAATCTGAGAGAGGGAAAATGGGGGAATATAGATGAGTGTGAAATGGCAGAAATGAAAGGGCAGGTGGGAAGTGTGGTTTGGCAGGGCTGGCTTCTGGATATCAGGCTGAAGGCAAATAAGAAGCATGAACACCATTTTCTCAGTCTACATAAAGGAACCTAATCAGGTGTGAGACTATTTATCATGGTCTTGATGCACTACACATCCCTTCTATGAGAACTCACATTTCTGGACACTGTGCAGTCCTTGACCTTGGATAGTGGTGGGTTTCATAGAACCACATGACAAATGAGTATTTCTTGCTGAGAGAACATCTCCTTCCACTCCCTTTCCCAAGATCACATGCAGCACATGCCACACCGCTCTTCTAAATCACACTAAAATGCACAATTTATCATAGATGCACTAGTCCCAAAGACATGCCGTGAAACTCTACAGATACAACACTCAATAAAGCAAGTAGTAATACACATATGTCACAGACAGACATGCAGGCAGGACACTAAAATATCTAGAAAAAAACACTCCTGGTTAGTCTATGGCTCTCCTCTCCTGCTCACTGTACCAAGCTCTTGGAGCTTTAAATTTCAGGAGCATTCATTCTCTTATGTAAACCCTGCAAAATTTGCATGGCCAACTGTGTTTTCAATACTAGTTCTATTAAGGTTAAAAAAACACTAAGCCTTTTGCTAATGCAACATGACATTTGCACAGTTAAATAACAGTAATTTGAAAAAATCTGTAATGGGAAAGTTAAAAGTTCCTCCATTCGTTTTAACATGGCTGCTTGAGAAGTATTTTATAGTAGGTTCAGTACCAAAACTTGGAAGAGAAAATATTATGTGTGCTGCACAATCAAGTTAATATTGATACTGCATTAATTGACTAAAGCTAAGATGCAAGAGAAATGAAAGTATGAGTGCTTAAACAGTTAATAGCACAAAGCACATTTATTTATTAAAAAATGGACAACCATCTATGCACATACTAAATGTATCCACTCAGCTTTAATTAAATACTTTTACTATGCATTAAAAGTAGCCAGCTTTCAATCATTCAGAGCTCTGACAGAATCCTACCTTTTTATTCTTTTTTTTTTTTTTTATATAGGACTGTAGACGTGCTCTTCAATAGCTGATGTTTCTGTGGTTCATCTGGCTTTTGAATACTGGGGTAAGTGGAAGAATTGCAGTAATTTAAAAATAAAGGACTGAAGAACAATGACTACTTCGTGTTTCGCATTTTGGTTGGTTGTTTTTGTTTTGTTGGTTTGGGTTTTTTTAATGTTTGGGGGTTTAGGGAGAGTTGGGTGTAATTCTTGCTTTTGTTTTTGCCCTCATAATATGTAGGTAGTTAAGGGATTTGGCCCCATGTACAGTGGACTGACCTTTGGCTGCAAACCAATCCCAGAGAATTTCAGCCCACAGAATATGATACTCCCGCTCATATTTAGTAGCCTAATGTCCCAAGTAACCCTGTTGGTATGACTCAGCATGAGCAAGGGAGCCAAAATCCAGCCCTGAAAGTTTTTGAAGGTTAGAAGTATGTCAAATAGGATGTATGAAGTCGCTGTTTCTTCTTTCAGTCATGCTGACTTCTCCAGGGAAGTGTAAGATGCTGCTAAGACAATGCTTCTTCCTTTGCGTCTTCTTTCTGAACTACCACTGCTCTTTCTGGATGGGAACAATACTGGGTTCTGCATCATTTCACACAAGTTTCATCGTTATGCAGTTATGGAACAGAGATCCAATTCTATTATTCTCTATTGCTCTCTATTATTTCAGTACAATTTTTATTACATAAATGCTTAAAGACTCCAAAGAGGACTGGACCAAGCAGACCACAGGTTATTCATATCCAAAGTATGATACAGCCATGCAGTTGAGACCTGTATATTATGGGATCATAGACAGGGTTGTGAGAAGAAGTCTGTAGGTAAAGTAGAATTTAAATAGTTGCATAATGATCTGTTTAAAGTGGTACGGTTTTGTGGCTCTGTAGGATGATGTGTAGTGTAGGTAAGAGGTATGGTTATGCACGTGACTCTGGGTAGCTGGGATATTGGAATAGATAACAGGTGAACTTTGGCACAATATATGGGGCTGAGGAGAAGATTTCTGAAAAAGTAAGAATAGATATAATCCTGTATAATGTATCAGATTGAGATGTTGGGCACTAAAGCGACGGATGATGAAGGTATAGGATGAATGAGAGGTGCTGAGCATATAGACAGTCATAAGAGTTAGAAATGCATAGAGCTGGTGTGGTATTAAGGTGCTGGCCTAGCTCCTCCCTGAACCTGCTAGACCTTGGTGGGGATTTCTGCAAATAAAATCAAAACATCCCACTCCAAGACTACAAACTGATTGTCACCACTTGATTTTGGTGTGCTAACTTCCAAACTCATCTTGAGTCGCAAGCTTATTTTAATCTGTGCCCTCTTTCAGACTATGCTGTGTTGGTATCTGTGGTGGGTTGACCCCAGCTGGACACCAGCTGCCACTCTTACCACTCCCCTCATCTGGACAGGAGAGAGGGAGTATAACAAAAGGTTCATGAGTCAAGATAAGGACAGGGAGAGATCAGTCACCAATTACCATTACAGGCAAAAGAGTCTTGACTTGGGGAAAAGCAGTTTAATTTATTACCAAACAAATCAGAGTAGGATAATGAGAAATAAAATTGGATATTAAAAACATCTTCTCCCAACCCTTCCCTTCTTCCTGGGCTTAACCTTACTCCTGATTTCTCTATCTCCTCCTGCTGACTGGCAGAGGGGGACAGAGAATGGAGGTTGCAGTCAGTTCATCACACGTGTTTTCTGCCTCTCCTTCCTCCTCAGCAGAATGACTCCTCACACTCTTCCCCTTCTCCAGCATAGGTCCCTCCCATGGGACACAGTCCTCCATGAACTCATCCAACATCAGTCCTTCCTATGGGCTACAGTTCATTATGAACTACACCAGCATGGGTCCCTTCCACAGGGAACAGTCCTTCGGGAACAGACTGCCCCAGCATGGGTCCCCCACAGGGTCACAAGTCTTGCCAGAAAACGTGTTCAAGCATGGGCTTCCCATGGGGTCACTGCCTCCACTGAGCACCCACCTGTTCCCTCATGGAGTCCTCCACAGGCTGCCGGTGGGTATCTGCTCCATGGGCTGCAGGGTGGTAGCCTGCCTCACCATGGTCTTCACCACAGGCTGCAGGGAGATCTCTGCTCCAGCACCTGAAGGACCTTCTCCCCTCACTGGCACCTGGAGCACCTTCTGCAGACCTTGATATCTACAGAGTTGTTCCTCTCACGTATTCTCACTTCTCTCTTCAGCTGCAATTGCTGTTGTGCAGCAGCTTTTTCCCTTCTTAAGTATGTTATCACAGAGGCGCTACCACTGTCACTGATGGGCTCAGCCATTGCCAGTGGTGGGTCCATCTTGGAGCTGGCTGGCATTGTCTTTACCAGACATAGGGGAAGCTTCTAGCAGTTTCTCACAGAAGCCAACCCTATACCTCCCACCACTACCCCCAACTACCGAAACCTTTCCATGCAAACCCAATACAGTATCAGAGAATGAAAAAGATGCATGCTCCTCCAGTTGACTCGAATCATTTGATTTTAACCCACTCCAATATTTTTAGTTTGATGTTCTTGGGAAACAAAGACTACCTGATAGTACA
The DNA here is from genome assembly GCA_013400055.1 of Nycticryphes semicollaris. Taxonomy (NCBI): domain Eukaryota; kingdom Metazoa; phylum Chordata; class Aves; order Charadriiformes; family Rostratulidae; genus Nycticryphes; species Nycticryphes semicollaris. The sequence continues at coordinate 711,366 of VXBJ01003941.1, forward strand.
CGTGTATTTGTTTGTCTATATGTTCTTCCTCCCAACAATTTTCAGTGCAACCAATTTCAACCACACTTAACAGAGTGTGGAAGACTGAAAAGTAACTTGCTCCTGTCTCATAAAAACTGGTGATTAGGTAATGCCTTACTCTCTCCATAGGGGAAAAAGCATGAATAACCCAGGTGGTACCTGGCAGCAGCCAGCCAGGCCAAATGGCAACTGCATTTTACATTGCATTGCAGTGTGCATTTTGTTCCACTAGGAAACAAGCACATGTTTCTGGGCTAGCCACAACATGCTATTTCTTTTTCCAGCAGAGGATGTCACAAGGGATATGGTAGGATCTGGCTTTCATTACAGCAGGGTGAGAGGGGATTTTGGAGACAGCAGACAAGAATCCACAGGGATGCAGGCTTGGTGCATTCTGTTCACAGAACAGCTTGCTCTACAGCAGTCTAATAAGAAATACTTCTAGAATGGCATCATTACTGACGAGAATCCTACGCACCTGTCCTACATGTGCATGTTCACCTTACCATCCTACATCTCCAATGTATAAATTGGAGATGGGTATCCTTTAATGGTGGCATCCTCATGCTGTAGTGAGGGGCCACTGGGCTGGATGGGCAGACCACCAGGGAAGCATCCCAGGGACAAAAGTTACGTAGTCACACTGCCTCCATGTCCCCAGCTGTGAAAGGACACCCTTTTGTGAAATGCCTGGGGAGTGACGGATGAAAAGCCCGGTGTGAATGTTAAGTAGTACTTCATTACTGCTGTTCCTCTCACCAGAGGATATGATTTTAGGGGGCAATAGAGCTACAGGAACTAATAATTCCTTGGAAAAAAGAGTTTGTGCTATGTATGGTAGGACGAACTTGTATTTAAAAGGAGAGGGGTAGTAGGAGAAGCCTTCTGTGAGCAAATAGTGGCCTTACAAGCTGGATTTCCTACACAGGATTCCTTCTGGTCCCTCTGAAATTGCACAGAAGTCATGGGAGATCCAGCAAAGATTAATGCAGCCTAATGCTTGCAATTTTTCCTGGAGGCCTTGGCAGTTCTGTAATTACAATCAGTGTGTTTGAATCTCCCTCTGGTCCCTATGTACTGCCCAGCAGTGACACCAGTGTCAAAGAGACCCTTGCTTCAGAATTTGTCAAGCAGAACTCTGCTGAGAAATCAAACCTGCCCTACCGCGTTTCTTGATGTCGTGATAAGGAATGTTCCTTCGCTGAATAACTTCACCATGTCAATTGGATCTGGATCCTTAGGGACTCCTGAGCTCAGTGTGGCTCATAGACCTGTGGTCCAAGAGATACATTTGCACAGGAATGAGCGAACCATATTTCTATAGCATAACATAGATATATTTATATATATAGAAATAAAATAAATGAGCTGGCTTGCAACACTAGGTGGCAGAGGTGGGATCTTTTCTGCTCTCAGCGCTGTCCTATAAGGCATTGCTTGTTTAAGTACAGTCGCATTTAGTTGGAGCTGCAGGAGAGAGACAGAGAGATTCTCTTGTGTTTACAGCCAGCGCAGGCTACGGCGAGCATCTAACCTGGCCCCCCCTTTCTCCAGCACTTGAAGGGAAGAGCGCGAGGTTATTTGGGAATCTGGCCACCGTGGGTCAGCTTTCGCTGCGACTGGATTGTCGGAGCTGGTAAAGCAAAGCCCAGGGGGACTGAAGGGAGACACGAATCCCATTTTATCTGAGAGGAGAGAAGGAAAAAAAAAAATAAAGATAAATTGAGACAGAGAGAAGCGAAGAGACAGAAAAAGGCAGAGGAAGCGGAGCGAGTGAGAGAGAAGCATGAGGACCTACTGGCTGCACAGTATCTGGGTGCTGGGATTCTTCCTGTCCCTCTTCTCCTTGCAAGGTATGTTATGAGTTCTGTCTTGCAGCCTCCTCAAACCCCTCCACTTGAATTGAGGCTGACGGACTGAGGATGGCCTGAAACATGGAGCTGGAAGCTGGAGCTTCCTCTCTCCCCCCCTCTTCCCCTCCAAACCTTCCCCCCCTCAGGAAATAAGCCAAGGAGAGATCGCTGCTGTTGAATCCTATGGTTAGAGGGCACTGCATGTGACTGACTTTGCTGCTGTATTTATGCTTTTGCAGAGGGGGAGTTTGGGGGGAGCACAGTAAGATTTGCAAAGGAAAAGAGGGGTGGGTGAAGGTGGGTATCCCCTCCATCCACAGCTTCTATTTCTCAGCACTTTGGGTCACAAGTAGATGCTTCTGTATTCTTCACCTTCCTGAAGAGATCAGTGTTAAGTTTCTTCAGGTTTGGTGCTTTGGTTTTGTTTTTTTTTTTCTGTTTTATTTTTATTCTGGTTTTGCCTGGAGAGGGGTGGGAGGGGGGTTAAAGGAACCTCTGTGCCTCTGTTCTGTCTGCAAAAGCACTATGTCCTTCCCCTCCACCAGGGAAAAAAAGAGAGTGATGGAGGAAAGACAGGAGAGGAAAATTTGTTGGGTATGGGGTTTTGTTCAGTGGAGAATTGCCAGCTGGGCTTCTTGCTTTAAGAGCCAAGTGTGAGTACGGAATTTAGTTTGAAGTGATGACAGGCATGCTAGCTGGTTTTGAGATGCTTTCTGTAAACAGGAGTTAAGGGTTAATGCATCCCATGCTGTATGTATAAATACATGTCACACGTACATATAATCATAGCCCTCCAAATCACAGCTTGTACATGATCCACACTCACTCACACACACCAGTGGTCCTTCACACACATACACATACACAGGCACACACACTCATGAATAAAACAGGGAAGATGAATAAACTCACTCTGGCACATACAGCTCTAGCTCCCTAGCACATGTAATTCCTGGAGTGCCCCTCTCCCACTCACGTTCTTGCTTCCTCTTCTCCCCCCGCCCCCCACCTCCTTCAAACCTTTTCTTGTGCTCTCTCTCCATCCTGCACACTAGTGTTCGTGGTTGCTTTGCACATAAAAATCCCTGCTGCACCAGCCTTGTAAGCCTGCGTGCATGCACACATATACACACACATAGGTAAATATATAAATAAAGAATATATATGTACTCTCTCTGGCCTACCCTGTGCCTCACGGTCTTGCATTCACAGTGAGCTGCCCGCTTAGAGGGTGTCTCGCTCTGTCTTCGCCACACACAGAACGCTCTTCTCTCATTCTCTCGTGCATACTGTAATGCACAAGTGCCGCGCACAGACATATGCCCAGTCACAGCATCCTCACTTCTCCTCAGCTGCTACTTTTACACACAGTCTTGCATGTACTCTCCTCTTGTATTTTACATCTACCAAGCAAATTCCTATACAGGCATGCTCCCTGTCACACACATGCTCTCTGTTACAGCTTCACGCTTACCTGTCACTACTGCAAATACTCACTATGAAATCTCTCATTTTTGCCACCTTCTCACATTTACCAAGTGCTCTTTTTCATACATTCTCACTTCTTCTGTTTCTGGGTTGCATAGACATGCTTTTCACTGTCACATATTTTCTCTCAAACTTGCATTCTCTGAACTCTGGATTGCAAATCCGGCATCAGCACCTTCCAGCTGACTTGCTTGCTGTGAAGTGGCTATTTCTGGCAGGGGTAGAGGATTTTTTTCCAGCACATAGGATGTATGTGGGGTGAGAGGAGAACCAGTACTTGTGTAACGTAAAATAGCTAATGTCAGCAATGAAGTTGGTGGCTTGATACGAACTTCCCCCTGCTCTGGAGGAGTAGGCACAGACCTGTCAAGGAAGATGGACACTGGCAAGTCACATCAACTCTAAACATTGCCTCTCTGATGCATGTTTCCCAGCCAGGAGTCAATGGCGCTTGTTCCACATAATTTTTCCAAGTCATAAGCCTTCCCTGAGTTGCGACCAGAGCATCCCAATGCTAGCACAACCAAGAGCTGGTTTAGTCCTTTCTTATAGCTGTAGCTTATGCCAGGCTACAGTCATTTACAGGCTTTTATCTTCCGTTTTAGTGAGTTACTACTGTCATAGTTGTATCAGCTACATCTATGCTATTTTAAAGGCATCGGGGAAGGTCCTTTGAGGGCTGTCTTAACAGGTATCCTCTGAGAAGGCAGAGGGAACACAGTTGCCTTCCCTGGTTTGTGAGGTGGGATGGGCATGATTTGCAGACCTGCTTTTTCTACTGCTCCCAAACTTCAGATCTGATGTAAATGAAACCCAGTCTGCTGCTGGATCTAGTTTCATAGTCAGCAGTAATTTCCTTTCTCTGATGTGGAGGGTGAGAAGATGGGAAAGCAGGAATATTGAAGCATAGGAGGAACAGGGCACCTCACAAGCAAGCCTGAAGATATCTTAAGGAGTTAAAAGGGGGTGGGAAAGTATTGTGCCTTAAAAAAAAAAAAAAAAAAAAAAAAAAAAAAACAAAAAACCACACAACCAACCAACAAAAAATGCAACCACTTATTTCAAATTAATTGTTATTCACTGAAAGTGGTGGTAACAAGCCTTGAACACTTCTGTAACCCTGCTGAGCACAACTCTGTGGAGCTCTTACCCTCGGAAGCTGCAGTAGTGGCTCTCACAGGCAGTGACCCCAGCTGGACTGCTTCCAAGTGCTTTCTGAGTGTATCCCTCCAGAGCCAGCCAGCTGAGCCTGCACCTCTGCAAGCTATCCAAAACTCATCCATGCCTTCTCTCCCCTTTTTCCTCACTGTCCACTTGGGGGTGTACCGGTGAACGCAGATGCGGCTCCTCGTCTTTTTTCTATTCTCCCAAAGCCACCAAAGGCGGGGGTGAAGGGGAGTGAGGTCGGTGCTGCTGGGCAGGGCCGAGCTGGGGCTGAATAGCAGACGATGGGGGAGGAAGCACAGCTGAAGCTGGCAGGAGACCTACGGGCTTCACAGTGCCAAGTGGCCAACACAGGCTGCCTCCTCCAGCGCCTCTGCCAGGGGACAGGCAATGGGTTGCCTGTCCCCTGCCTGCCTGGGCTCAGGAGCTTTGGCACAGAAACAGGCTTTGCTCCTTCTCCCTTAAGTTAGAGGATCTGAGCCTGCCACAGAGGATTTTTTCTTTTTTTCTTTTCTTTTTTTTTTTAAAAAATTTCTTTTATTTTTCCCAATCACCATGTTTCCTTTATTTTGTGGGCCACGATTCTTGTGTTTCTCTGCTGCTGTGCTTCCAGTCTTCATTGGGAGGCAGGTGGCTCAGAGGCGGGATGGTGGTTCCTCCTGCATGATGCCCTGGCCTTCCTGCCCTGTGGGGGCTGGAGGACTAAAAGTACCTACAGACCCCAGTGCTGCTGGTGGGTGGGATTTTCTAGTGGCATGCTGCAGTTTCCCCAGAACGGATTCGTTTCTTAGCATGGCGTGCCTCATAGCTTCTGATAAAGATCAGATTCTTGACTCAGACTCAAAAGCTGAATTTTCCTTTTCTTTTTTCCCAAGTCAAAAATTGGATGTGTGGGAATGGGGAGGAGAAGCAAATTATTTGGGGCTATCATAAATTGCATTTTGATGATTTAGAAGAATTTTGTGTTGATGTTTTCACTTTTACCTACTATTACTCTAACTTGGCTGTCAATATGAAAAGTAATTTTGGTCCCCCCCACCAAGCATTTTATTTAAAAAATGAATGCCTTGACAAATTATACATTTTCTTCAGCATTGCTTTACATTGAAAATTCTTCTAAACAAATTCTTTCCCTTGAAAAATAACAGCTGTTCCAAATCAGCAATTTGCTAAAAAGTCCCAGCTTGTTTTAATGAACCTCCTCTACAACCCCACCTCATTGGTTAATTGCAGGAGATTTTGTGCTTAAAAAAGAAAAAAAAAGTTACCTCCAGAGTTAATTTAGTGGAGTAGATGTTACAGGAAAGGATGTGCAGAACTGGTCTGCATAGTACTGACAGTGTTTATTTATAATGTATTTTTTGAGATTCTCAAGAGTTCTCATAAATGGGGAATAAGTCTGATGAAAGAAATCACAGAACACTTGGGTAAGTGGAGTAGGATGCTTTATGTTTGTACGCAGTACAAGTGTTATCTGTAAAGTCTCATATCTTATAATGTTACTGGGCAATGCAGGTGTGAAAAATGATGTGTTTGTTAATGCACAAGCCTTGTGCAGTCTATATGAACGGAAGCTTGTACCCAAGTGTTTCTGTGCTGATAATGTGTAATGGATGGGGAGAACAGAGGGAGGAGCACGACTGTATGTATGTGTGAGTGGTGACATTGTGGTGTATGGGTAACAGCATGGGGTGATTGTGATGCAGTTGGATAACGCTTAGATATTGCTCACTAGAGAAAAAAAGACTTTTTCCTGCTCTCTTGAATATGCTTTTCTTACTGTCTCTTCTCAACCCTATCAAATAAGGCAGGGGAAGCTCTCACAGGCTGGGCTGTATTGATGAAGTAACGACTCACTCAGCTGCCTTGCATTCCTGTAAACGATGAAGTGGTTCAATATCTAAAACAAAACACTTCTATTGTAGGCTTAAGACAGGGAAGAGGTAAAGAAGACTTTTTATCTGCAAGCAGGGAGCATAAAAAATATCCCAAGTATTTCTTCTAGTCCTAGCCCAGTACTTGCAGACCATTTGAGTCAATAATTATCATACCAGTAAGGACCCATTTCCCCTACTTGTTATAAATCTCAGCACTCATCTGCCTACTTGGAGGCCTTTATTATGATAAATATAAACTTACTTCATTTTTCAGTCTCAGATCTCCTCTCACACAAGGGCTTTACTAGTCTTGTAACAATTATTGTAGTCCCTACGTTTGTGGGCGCTCCTTTTCAGCCTGTGAGCACTAGTGGTCTGAGGAGGACACATGTTCTTTAAGAGTTCTTCTTTCCACCTCCTCTTTCACCTGCAAGCAAAAGAGTTCCTTCCTATCAGAGTGAGGAATATGGCTCCCATCATCCTAGGCTGATAGCAGAGCCAATGCTTTAGAAGTTTGCATCCTTAGTGTGTGCTGGCTGTGCCTCCTGTAAGTTTCTGCATACACCTTTGCCTTGTTGTTGGGGACTGTCGCCTTTCCTCAACAGGCTTACTCTGTGCAGTAGTGATTTGCTTAGGAATGGATTAAAGCAGGGATGTTAATATGTGGGTCCCAATGGGATGTAGCCCTTGCAGCAGCAGCTGTGTGTTCTGTGCAGTTACCTGGAGAGTCTGGCATGACTGGGCTGGCTGGTGAGGCAGTGCTGGAGATGAGGAGCAGTAAGCACTGCTTACTGATCTGTATGCTCTCAAGTGATGACAGGCGACAAAAGGAGATTAAGACTGAATGCAAGGGAAGCTGCCTTTTCCGGGCAAATCGGAATACTTGATGGGCTTCCTTGTGGAAGAGGATGAGCTGAGGTTGTTGACTGACAGAGGTTGCTTACTTGGACTGAGTAATCTGCGTGAAATCCATAGTGGTACCAGGAAAAGGCATTTCGGAAGAGTCTGGAGAAAATCTTCCATGTGTCTTCAAATATGTGAGTGTGGGCTTTGCCAAAGACTATCTCCTTCGTGTGCAGGGTGGTTCCTGGGAAGATGCAGTTGTACCGTCTGCCATTCTTATAGGAAGCATGAATCTTTGCCTCTTCAGTATCTCCTTTCCTTAAAGATGTGTAGGCCATAGTTCTATGTGCTGTTCAGACTCAATCAGCAATGGTTTTGACAGCTGATGTGCTCTTCCTACTATCAATTTGTCTGGAATAAAATCAAAAATATCAAGCGCAGACCATCTTGTCCCACTCCAAGGAGGAATAGATAAGGGCAAGACAGATTTGTTTGGGTGAGCACGTGAGACACAGCCCTCTCCTTGTGTCAGGGAAGGGCAAAAATCCCTGCAGGCAGCATGGAAAGAAAGAAGAAAAGCTGGGAATTTGTCATCCTTACAAAAATGGGCAGGGGGCAAAAAAGAGAAATCCAGGCTTGATTCTATGCTATGCTATTACACTGTGATGTTTTAGTTAGTCATGGATGTCTTGGAAGCTGAGGTATTTCTCTGTGAGCTCCCTCCAGCAGGTTGCCCGCCAGTGGGTTGTCACTGCCCTGCTCACCTGCATGGAAGGAGAGAGAATAGTATTGCAGGGGCTGCTGTTCTAAGAGAGACCAAAAGAGTGGTCTCTCTCGGCAAAGGCTTGCGGAGCCTCACAGTGAAGTGTCTTGCTAGCTGTATCAGTTTCTTAAAGCTCATGGAGAAAGCTCTGCATGTCCACACACTGAGGGGAAAAGGACCATTTACATTAGACCTGCTTACTGGTTACCCACTAGCACAGAACAAGATTGTGCTCTATTTCTCAGCTATAGGGAGACTGTATGGCATCTCTGGGTGGAGATGGTACTGGGGGCAATGCAAGGGTTTACATATTAAATTATGGCATGCTGGTATGTTGTGGGTTTCTAAGGTTTGTTGGTGGGGGTTTTCTGGTGGTTTTTTTTTTTTTTAATACCATCAGAAGGCCGGCTTCAGAGGAAGGGTTTTGGCATAAACCAAAGGTGAGTATAATTGGAGCTGAGGGCTTCAATAGTCTGGACTTTTGTGGTTCCTAGTTTATATACAGCATCTGGAAGAAACTTCTCTACAGATGGCTTGTTCTAGAGGTCTTGAAACCTGCTCTCTTCCATACAGTCTGCATCTGTGTGACCTGGTGGATGCAGGTTTCTTCATTGCTTCCAGGATTCACTGAGATCTCACACAGGAGCATGGCCCTCTCCATTTTCTGGTGCTGTTGGGAGGAGGAACGTATGGCAGTCAGGTCATGAGAAGTGGGATGAGGGAGGGAGGAAGCAAGGAGACAAATGGAAGGCTGTGGAGCTTTCCAGCCAGGAAATCAATAGCATATCAGCATGTAGCCACTGGGATATGGGTATACAATGTAAGTGGGTAATCACAGCTCCCTTCCCTCTGCCTCTTAGTGCTTACATTGATAGTGAGTTGCAAGCTGGAAGCAATTAATCCTTACGACCTGCTAGGGCAATAACTATTAATATTCTTCTGGATGCTGCCCCTGCATGGAACCTGGCTGTGCCTGACCCTTGGCAGTTGACCCAAAGCTACATCAAGAGTGAGGGCAAGGGTCTTTCTGACCACAAGCCTTGCAGCCAGGGCACTGTGTTACCTGAATTCCACTTGTGTGAGTGTTGAAGTGACTGTGTGGAGATACACTTGAGTTTGCCCACAGGAAGGAAGGGTTATTTCAAGGGGCATCTGTGTGTGTTTTGATGTGCAAATGTGTTTAGTCCTGTCTTGTTGTGGGTACACCTGCTTGTATAAGTATCTACTCTTTGTCTTGTAAGTCCACTTTGTTGTACAATAGGATTGCTTATATCACAACATCTAGTTTTATTTATGCCTGTGCACGTCATCTGTGCATGAAGGTATGACCAGGGACCTCTGCATATCTCTTCTTTGGCTTTTGGGAAGATGCACATACAAAACAGATGATGATGGTGGGTGGGCATATACGCATTCGTGTGTGTTTGAATGTGTATATGTGACAGAAAATGCATAAGTTGTGGTAAAGATGCTTGTGCCATGTTAACGAATCTGTTCTAGAGTTCTGTTTTGTGCAAGGGAGATGTTATGAAATATTAGTTCAGTAGGTGAATGCAGCATGATTACTGATAGGACTATCTGTGTAGCTATATGTGCTTTCAGATTGATGATTATTCATAACAGATTTGCATCCTATCTTGACCTGGCAAGCGATTGTTGCACTGAAACAGAATTGTTACTGTGGCTTGGCTACCCCTCCTCATCTTTCTGTTATAGCCTCAGTGTAAGGTGGTAACTTAGTCACACTTTGGTTGCCTGGGCATGAAACACTGTAGAGAGGGAAAGGTACATGTTTGCCTTTTGGACTTTGAAGGGAGAGTTCCTGAAAGTAGATAAAAAGAGGTTTTCTTACACTCTGTACTCCTTTAATTATACCAACATATTAAAAAATAATACAACCTGACTGAGCCAGCCTTTCATGCGTAGCTATGCCATTGTGTACTGTTTGAGCAAAAGAGTTCTGGGCTGGATGCAACCTGAACCAGCAAGTCTGCAGTTCAGTTGTAGCTGTATTAACACAGCCTTGCTGGTTTGACTACCTCAAAAAATATGGATTGTGTCCACCATAGCTGTGTTTTTTCAAGTCTTGGGTTTAGGAAGCTGAGTAAAAGCAGGATAGACCTGACTGCAGGCATGCCCCTCTGAGATGTTCTGCAGTTCTTCTAGATCTTTTGTAGAGGGAAGGAAACTGTTTGTCTGAAAGTCTTTATGCTGTATCAGGGTTAGGGCTTTCACTAACAGTAATTTCTCAGTGACTCAAAGGGGGGAAAAAAAAAAAGTCATGCCAGCTAAGTGGTGTCAGAGCTGCCTTTAGTCTAGGCCTATAAGAGTGGGAAGGTAGGAAATAGTGAGAGCTAAAGTAAGTGAGAGTACAGAACCTCTCCTCCTTTTCCACATATCCTAGGTGCTTACTGGTGACTGGTTTGTATACTATCCAGCAACAACAGAGCTGCAAATACATAAAAAAAAAAAAAAAAGCCAGCAACATGAGGTAAATGAGCTTTGGCATTGCCCCAGAGGGACCTAGAGGTAAGGTCAGCAGTATGGCCTTCTCTTCTCTTCTGGTCTGCTGTGTGCATAGAGGAAAGGAAGAAAAGGCCATTCTAGCTGGCCTTGCTCTGACTGTCCTGATGTAAAGCTTTGTAGCAGCAGACTTTTCTTCAGGCTTCAAGAGACCTGCTTGTAGGTTCTGCTCATTCCCTGGTCAACCTGAGGAGTTTCTGGTCTCTTTCTCTCCCTCATCCTGCTGCCCAAAATAACCTGACCAGCCACAAAAAGCAGGCGACCTCCCAGTCTGGCCTTGGTGCTGAAGTATTGCTTGAGGAGCTGTAAAGGAAGAATGGTGGTGTGAAAGGTACTGGGGAGAGGGAAGACTTCAAGCCCTGCTTTCTTTGCCACATACCAGGGATCTTTAGAGTACCAGCTTTGAGGTTCATGCAGACATGGTGAGACCTGCTCTGGGTCCTGCACTTGGGTCACAACAACCTAATGCAGCACTACAGGCTAGAGGAAGTGTGGCTAGAGAGCTGCCTGGCAGAAAAGGACCTGGGGGTGTTGGTCAACAGCCAATGGGATATGAGCAGGCAGTGTGTCCGGGTGGTCAAGGTGGCCAATAGCATCCTGGCTTCAATCAGAAATAGTGTGATCAGCAGAACTAGGGAATTGTTTGTACCTCTGTACTTGGCACTGGTCAGGCTGCACCTGTACTTTGAGTATTGTGTTCAGTACAAGAAAGACATTGAGGTGCTGGAGCGTGTCCAGAGAAGGGCAAGGAGGCTGGTGAGAGGTCTGGAGCACAAGACTTATGAGGAGCAGCTGAGGGAACTTTTATTATTTAGTCTGGAGAAAAGGAGGATGAGGGGGAAACCTTACTGCTCTATAAGACTACCTGAAAGTAGGTTGTAGGGAGGTGTAGGGGTTGGTCTCTTCCAAGTCATGTGTGACAGAGCAAGAGGAAATGGCCTCAAGCTATGCCAGGGAAGGTTTAGACTGGAAAAACTTCTTCACTGAAAATGTTGACAAGCATTAGAACAGGCTGTCTAGGGAAGTGGTTGGGTCACCATACCTAGAGGTATTTAAAAGATGTGAAGTTGTAGTGCTGAGGGACATGGCTTAGTGATAATTTGGCAGTGGTAGGTTAACAGTTGGACTTGATCTTAAAGGTCTCTTCCAAATATAATGATTCTGTGCCTCTAAGAGGCTTTGAAATTGTTATGGGGGGGACTTAGGAGCAACCTTGATCCACAAGAACATTTCTTACGGAGCTGCTATCTTTTCTTTTTTCTTGCCTTGGCTACCCCACAGATGTCCTGGGAGCTGGCAGGAACCTTGACAGAATTCTTACCCTTGCCTGAAGTTCAACAGAAGTTTGTTGAAGCAAACAAAGAAGTTGTACAGAATGATTTGGCCTCACTGAATTGGCATCTTTGTAATAAGGGGAAAAAAAGGTGTGTTGGAAAAATTCCAAATCGAGTTTTGAGAACAGATTAAAGTGTAAGTGCTTAAAGGCTTTTCTGTGATGTGTTATTTTCTGTCATAAGAGTACATCAAAGTCTCAACTATCACCTAAAACAAAGTTCTGAAAATTATGGGATTTATAGGTGTGACAATCTCGAAAATGTAACCTGAGTGCAGCCAGTAGCTGGTTTCTCTCTCAAGTCTGCAGACAGCTGGAAGAGCATCCTCAGGGAATATAATTCTGTTTATTTCCCTGGTGTGTGAGGTCTGACCTTCTGTTAATACATCTTTGGAAAAGACTTTTCAATACGGACAGCAAAGAGTTTGGTAGTCCTGGCCCACTCAACCAAAAGTTAGATGTAGTTTCCCTGAGGGCAAAAGCTCAGGGAAAACACTGTTGCCATGCTTGCCCCAGTGGCTCAAAAGTAAGAGCAGCCTTTTTTTTTTTTTTTTTTGATGCGGTCTGCCATTGCTTGATAGAACTGGAACCTGAGGAGTGTACATCATGTGAAAGGGTTTTAGGTTATGTTGTGGATTCCTAGTGTCCAACACAAATGCAATATTAGTTCAATTTGGCTTGTGACCATTCCTGGTTAGACTGAGAATTGTAACATTGGAGTAAACAGTGGAGCAAACTCACAAGAAGACTCAGTGAAGAGTTGTAAAGGCTCTAGGGAAGATTTATCCGCGCTTTTGTTTGGAATTAGATTCCTTTGAAAAAGGGGCAGTTGATGTCACTGGGAAGAAGGGAATGCCTGTCGTGTGAGACTTGCATCATGGTGATGCCGTGTCTAAATGATAGAATGAGCATGTGTCTGTGTGTACATGGCATGTGTAGGGCCTGTGCTGTGATCACCGGAATTACAGTCTAGCCAGATAACGAGCTGTTGTTGTTTACAGCACTTGGTTCCGGGCACTTCAATTCCAGAAAGATGTAAACAAAATTAGAGGGAATTCAGAGGATTGCAAGGAGAATGATTAAGGGGCTGGAGGGACTGACTTATGAGGAATGCTTGTGAGAGCTAAATATATAGCTGTTTTGGCTAAATGACTAAAGAGGAGCTATGCTAATGATCTAGGCATACTGGGAAGGCGTGAAGAATTGTCTAGTGGGGACTGAGAGCTAGAAGTACCTCTCTTGGTAGAAAATCTGGAGGAGGGAAGAGGAAAAAAATTGGCAGGAGAGAAAAATACTTAATGGATGAAAGAGATTAGGTGGTGAAATAGCTTTGTTAAGAATTGTGGTGGAATTGCTGTCATTTGGGATATCTGAAGTTTGGCTGGGCAGAGCCCTGGAGAATAATCCATGCACTACAAGCTTGAAAAGGTCCCTTGAGAGACAGTCTAGATGCCTTAATAGATTTTTATGCTGTCATTAATTTCTGAATCACAGCTAATACTTCCAGTCTGACAAAGAACTATATTCTTTAGAGCATTTTTCTTTCTTGCCTTGTATTATTTCTGCTGTGACGCAGAAACTGATGCAAGACAGACTCATGAGAAAGTCTTTTGCTATATTAACAAATACTCGTTACCAACCACTTCACTCAAAGACTTCCTTCCTCTTTTCTTTAGTGGGGTGTTCATTCAGATATGTCTGGTAGGTGAGCAAAGGCAGCATGCTGGACACCCAATAAGATGAAATTCCAATATCTGTAACTTTGTTGTATAAGCTGTGCTAGGCTTTGACAGGTTTTCCATTGTTATGTATGATACTTCTTTATCCTTTGCTATTTCTTTATCTCACACATTTTCAAAATTATAACCAAAGAGTGGACTAGTCCTTCCAGACTCAGAAGCTGACATGGTTGAGCTTGAAACATTTCTGGCATGTCACAAGAGTTGAGCCCTCCCAGGACTATCTGTGACCTGGAGAGAGGTGGACCTATGAGGGAGGCAGAGGTGGAACAAGGTGCTAGGAGATAAAGCCGAATGGTGGTGGGTGAGAATCAGCCAGCTGGTTTGTTCTTATTTCACTTAAAACAGGAACTGAATAGTGAAAGGTAAATGGGTANAAGTTTTGTAGTGGTTGCTATTCTGGCTGGCACTATGGGCTTCCAGAGGTAAAAGGTGTTGCAAATTGAATGAAAGAGCCAGGATACATAACAGGGATTATCTAGACAAAAGATTATTTGTGCTGTGGATGCAGACCCAGAGAGAGTTCATAATAGTTTATTAGCACTGGTACAGGACTATGCAAGCTGCAATCTGTTTCCTGGGCAGGAAGCAAGGAGCACTATTTTGCATTGCATGCAGTCCAGACTGGCAAGTGTTGCTGGATCTTTCCCAGTCTGTGCAGGCCAGTTTCAGGGTCTTAGCAGTGAAGCAGTACCAGCAAACAAGGTGTAGAGACAGCTGACTCTGGTTGGAAATCGATACTTCTTAGCTTGGACTTATGACTGGCCTTGGTATGTGCAAGGTGGCTGCTGGTAATGACATCTTTACCCTATACTCCCTTGTGAAGTGGGAAAGCTCATTAGCTCAGATTTGGTGCAATGAGAGTGCAGTAAGTATCTGACTCTGAACCGTATACAAGGACCATTGTAAACTTGAGTTGTCTGCACTGAACTTCCTGACTTTTGGTCTTATAATCTCCTCTTTAAGGAATACGTAAGTCCTGGAAAGAATACAAAATTGCCGCTTTGCTTTAGGTGCAGTTAGTTGGCTGCATTTGTGCCAGAATGGGAAGACTGGGAATGTGATAAATTCAGTGAAGGACGAAGACTGGAGACTGCAAAGGTGAGAATCTCTGTTGGCAGAGATGACTTACTGTTGGATGGTAGGAGGCAAGCTCACGAAGATGGAGAACTTTGAATACAGGGCTGAAGACCAATGGACCTACCGTTTTCTAGGTATTATGTAGGCCATCTGTGTGCCCTCTAGTGGCATAACTCATGGAGGGCAGCATCACTTAAAGTCAGACTATGTGTTTGGAGCTTGAAGGATGAGGGTTCTCAGTCCTGGCTCACCACAGAGAGAGGAGTGGGGCGAGAGAGAGAGATAATTTGTCTAGTAATTGTGTTTGTTGCATGCATCAAATGGATTTGTTACAGCACCTTTTAATCATTGTTCTGTGGGATTTTGCTAATCTCATTCTAACCCCGGCAGATCATTTGTCGCTTAGCACCCAGCTGTTGAGTCAGTGCGTGATGCTGCCATCTCCTTTAGATGTTGGTGCAAAGGCATAGCAGCAGGGGACCTTGAAACAGATTCCTGCAACTGATTGCACAGGATAGAGCTGTGGATTTGCTCTGTGGACTGCATGAACTGTAACTCTGAAAGGAGAAGATGGACCCAGAATGCTATAAAAGGAAGACAGTGGTTAGTGGAAAACTTGTGGTTGTATTACTGTGTGCTGAACTTCTGAAGAAAAAAATCGAAGCATTTCAAATTCAAAATCTAAAATAACCTAGACATCTATTCTCTAAATCTCACAGCAGCACTACTTAACAGAAGTCTTCATAGGAAGGGAAATTATTTTCAAACAAAAGTTAGTATTTTGTTTACTGTTATTCATGTTTAAACAAAGTGGGGGGAGGAAGTGGATTGACAGTATTTAGCAACTGCTTTTGTTAGTAGCAGTATTCAGAGATGGTGCTGTAAAAAGTGATCATGCAAATACACTAAAACTTCTGGGGGAGAACATGGATGTTTAATGAAAACTAGCACAATGAAGTATTTCTTGTGGCTAGGATGGCCTCTCTGAAAGAAGCAGAGACTGATTCTAAGCCAGTACAATGCAAGACATCCAGGTCTATCTTTCTGCTCCAAAATACAGCAGGATCTGGAATATGTTTATCCTTCAATTCAGAAATCACGTTAATCCCTGGGGTCTGGTCAGCTTTTTCTCTCAAGTTGCATTTTTAGCCACCGTACATGTTAGAATTAGAGCCCTGTGACTGCCAGTAAAAAGATCTGCACCTGCCATGCAGACACAGGGAGTAGTGGGGGGGGGGGAGGAGAGAAAGCTTGCACTACTGGAGGCACACGAGCTCCATGTCTCTGTGCTTTGGCTTGCTGCCTCTCTGAAGGGCAGGCTGTGGGAGAGCCTCCACTTACTGCAGAGGATGGCTGGGAAGTACTTGTTGACTCTGTGGGTCAAGGTGGCAGCAGCAGGACATGGGCCTTGTAGGTATTTGAATAGACAATACAGTGGGGATGGTGCTGTGGCAATTAAATGGAGAACTCCAAATTCCTGACCAAATCCCCATGTATCACCCTTGGCAGACTCAGAGGTAGGCAGCTCTGTTGCATCTGTAAAATGTACAGTGTCTGCCTTGTGGCCTCTAGGCAGTATGGCCAATTCTTTTTTGCTCCTGATGCCTGCTCACTACAAGCAAAGGGGAGACTTGTTATTTTTTTCTTTCATACCCCTGCATTAAATGTTAATCAAATATCCCAGTTTATCTGTTTCCCACTGCTGCAGCTTTATGACCAAAGATGTGTTTGTTGAAAAGCAGTGTAGCCCAACAACTTCTATGATGTCTATCTCCTGCATCAGGGTCATACCCAGAAGGCATGACTTAGTTTGTTGGAAACCATGAATTCTGCACTGAAGTTAACATTCTGGTCTATGGCCTTATTTGTTGTTGTGCGGTGGAAGGTTGCCTAACACCAAAGTGTTTTTGCCTTTTGGGTTTTTTTTGTCTGTGTTTTAATGAAAAACAAGGAACAAAAAAGAAATGGCTGTAAGGGCTATTTGTCTGTTTTAGGCAGACCCAATGTGGAGTCCCTAATCCAATTTCAGGGAGCAGAGGCTTCAGGCTGGATTTACACTGGCTCTCTGTAGGAGGTTAAAGATGTGTCATTTGATTTAGTTGTCCTCTGCAGTCCCTCTTCCAACTTGAGGTTAAGAAAATTCTAACTTGGTACACTTCTGTGAGGGGAATAAGGGGAATAAGTTGTGGTGCCTGTTGTCTTTTGATCAAAATACAGTTCTGCCTGCCTGAGTCCTCTTGCTTTCTGCTGGCACAGTGAAATGCAGTTTGCTTCTGTCCAGTTTCTTCCTTTTGTCAAAGATACTCTGGATGGAGGATTTTTTGATCCTCCCTATGATGATAGCAAACTTCTCATGGGGTCTGATCTGAGGCTTAAGGGCTGCATCCAGATAGCTAGGCACATTATTTAGTTTGCAGAAACTAGAATTGGTGGTATGAGTGCAAGAAGCAAAGCATCTAACTAGTTTCTTGGATTCAATAGTGTCTTGCAGTGCATGGTAGCAGTTAGAAGAAATGCTTTTTCATGTATAAACTTGGGCACCTTTGAGTTTAAAAATTACTAAGAGACAATAAAACACACATTGCCGCTTTCATGGGGACCCTTTTAAAGGTAGAACTGCACTTTCAATTAACTCTACCATATATGGCCAAAGACGACACTGCATAAAACTTTGATAATTTCAGATTTTAAAAATGTATCAATCTCATTTGTATGCTTTCACTGAAAATTTCATGAATTGCACATTTCCTGGTGTTAGATGTTCAATAAACTTAAATAATGCAGCAATTTACATCTAGAAGGTTTGCTTTAAAACTGAAAACTGGCTACTTCTCTTCTGGATTCAGAACCTGTCTTTCCTTTTATGCCTTCACCAATTAGAATGGACACTTTGATTCTTGTGAAATTGTTAGAGGTCTCTACTGACTCCTTAGTAGCAAACCCCTACATCAGGCAGATACGTGAGGTTTCAGTATATAGCTGGGTATAATGGTATCCCTTTTGTTCGAGCTGATGTTGTTTTGTGGGCATCATCACTGGAAAGTTTCTGAATGGATCCAGCAAAGTTTTTCTGTATTTTTAGTATCTTCTCAGTTAATTGCAGAACTTGAGGGTAGAGGGCAGAGCAAGCTTGAATGAAAGCAATTTGTGAAAATCCAGGATGGAAGTTGTTAACACAGAGTGCTTCCTGTACAGGAGTAGTCAAGTTGCTGGGAATGTCTTCCTAGATGTTAAAGACCCAAGGTGAGCTCCTAGTTGGAGAGAATGAAATGGGATGTTCTGTCTGTTGATGCAGATGAGTTCCTGGGGTACCCTACTCATCTCAAGCAGTGTACTATTTCTGTACTCTAACCCCAAATTGGTAAATGCTGTTTTTCACCATTATCTGACTGACTTCAGAGAAATAACCTTTAAACAAAGCTCTCTGGAGCTCTTTCCTCCATTTTAGTAATCTCATTTCAAAGTTTTTCATGGTCATCTGGTCTTCTCATCCTCTTTGTCCTTACTGCAGCCAAGTTGAGGGTGTAGGCACACTCTACTGCACTCCTACTTTTCCATAAATTATCTTTATGCTCAATTATGGATGAACAATAAGGAGAAAAAGAGAGCCCAAAGTAGCTATGGCAATCCTGGGACAGCAATACTGCAGACAAGCATCCATTCTTAAGATCTGCTGGCCATGACCATGGTGGCTTATACGAGGGGCATCTCAAAATTGCCTCAGAGCAGTGTTTCTTATCGGGAGATAGCTTTTATTTCCTCCTGTAATACTGCTCAGTAACCTCCATCAGTTACGTATAAGTGTATTAAAAAAATATGGTACACACTATACCTTCATTTGCCACCATGTTAACATGCACAAAAAAAAAAGGCTGGGCCAGGCCTGGTTAATACAGCTGACCATGTTCAATCAAAGGCTAAGATATTTGCTGGAGGTGATGACCTAGGTCAGTGGCAGAGTCTTGTGTCAATGCTCCTGCATTAAAGGCAGGACTTCCCTAGTTTGAGTCTGCTTGGGAACTGGCAGTGCTGGTGATAGAAAAGATGAAGCAGAGAGGAACAGGGAAGTGGTCAAGGAAAGGGAGGTTCCCTGGTGCATGTAACAAGATGTGTGGAAAATATCTGGAGGAAGGAGCAGGGGCACATTTGACAGTGGTGTGGGGAGAAGGGGAACAGGAGCAGGTCTGACAAGCTTTTGAAGCCCTGTTTGCTTAATAGGAGCTCCTGCAAAGGCACAGGCTGCATAAGCCATCAAGAGAAGATGGCTTCTCCCATGGCCCTTGCAGCTGCACTAGGCTATGATAACAGAAATTAACTTCATCTTCTTTGTCTTGCTATCCAAGTGCCCCAGAATAGTAGTTATGAAAACAGTTCTGTTTAATATTGTCTTTGATCGAGCAATCCGACGGGAGCCCTGAGCTTGTTCTGCTCGGCTTTGTTAGTTTCAGACCCTAAGGCAACAAGCCGTTGCCTTCAAAGCCTAGGCAGGGCTGCATTAAGTGTGAAGTGCGCAGCAGAAATCCCAGTTTGTCAATTCAAATGGCACTCACCTAGCAGCAATGCCTGCATATTTAAATCTGCAGCAAAATGTGGGAAGCAGGGCACACACAGGTATCCCCTCTGGGAAGAGCGTGTCTTGGGAGATGGTAAACAAAGCAACACAAGACTCAAAAGGAAACAATGCAGAGTGGATTTTTCCTGTTATTATCCACTATTAATATGCTGGCTTTTTTGCCTTTCCTGCCAGCTGGCCTCCCAGTACTTTGAAGTCTGCCTGGCCGTGTGCTGCTGGACAGCATCACTAGAGAAGAAGGTTCCCCTCTGTCTCCTTCACCTCCCTACAGTAGAGGTGTGCACCTCTTCCCCCAGCTTCCACACAGTCACTGCATGCACACCTTAACCAAGATCTCCATTCTAGTCAGACACGAGCCCTGGAGGTCACCAAATCTCTGTCTGGCATAGCTAGTGAGCCAGCTCTTGGGAGGTGCTCGCTTGCTACTTCACCAGCAAATGATATGAGGGCAGTTACTGAAAAAGATGACTGCTAGTCGTGGTGTCTAGGGGGAGCTCATGAGAACTAGAAGGGTAGAAACAACTCATCTGTTTCTAGATAGGTAGTTACCTGAATGCACTGTAATCCATACAGACCCAAACGCAGGGACTAATGATCTTTTAGCAGCCAATGCTGAGAGACAGGACTACATGCCGAGCCAAGCACTGGTGCACTTTTGTTTAGTCTCTTTCATTGCTTAATTATGAGACTCACTCTGCTTTGTTTTCCCTTGCTGTAAAATAAGGATGTGATCAACTTTTTTGGGGTGGTTGGTTGTATCGTGTTCATGAAAGTTATAAATAGGGTAGTGACTCTTCTGATATTGAAGAATCCGCTTGTCAGGTCACTTGGGACTGGTAACCATGGTGCTTAACCTAAATCTTTAAGTTTGTGTAAACTGTTGGGGGTAGGTTTGATTATGAAAAGTCCTGTAATCTGGTGTGCTCCTGTCCCCTTATTATGGAAACTGTGGGGTCCCACTGAAATTAAGGGGTACCAAGTGTATAATGCTTTAGATAATTTATTTTAATAAAATTTGGGAAGTTGGAAGAGTTTCAGAAGTAGATTAATGATAATATTTCATATGACAAGGATAACACTTGCCATTGTTGTAATCGGGGTGACGTTTGGACAGGCCAAACAAATACTTCACATATATGCTCTATCAAATCTGACACAAGCCAATTCATGTGTGGTTTCCAGGACTGAGTGTTCCTGAGCATTGTCCAAGAGAAAATAGACCAAGGATCTCTCTTCTATTCTAGCAATGCTTGTCTGGAGGTGGTCTTATGTGCAGTGATGCTCAATGCTTCTCTTCAAATTAGCAGGCAGCTGAAGTGACTAACCCTAAAGTGTGTTCTGCCATACATTATAGGAAGGATCAGGGTAAACCTCTGGACAGCTGTTGGAGCTCTTCTGAGATACTCTAGTTCATTGCTTGCTTCTTGAAATTATTGCTGTTTCTCTGATTGTGTTCCAGTAAGTCTTCTATTTTCTTCTCTGTACCATGTAAAGCAGTGCAGTGATAGTGAAAAAACTTCATTGATCAAACAAGCAAGAGGAACATAAATGATGGCAAAAGTTGTGTTGGTTAAAGGTAACTGAACTGCAGAGGAGGGAGATGATTTGCCATGACAATGTAATTAACATTCCCTCTCTGAGCCTGCTCAAAAATGCAATCACAGTTTAGAAAAAAAACTCCACTGAGTTTGAGTCACCCAGGGCTTAGGGCTAAGAGACAAGATTTTGGAGTCACCATCTAGTTTTGCCCTTGATAGGGACTACTCCTGCCTTAACACTTCAGTGTCCCCTTCTGTTGAAAGAGCATAGGGATTTTGGAGAATTTTAAGAGGTTTCAGATAGTCAGATGCTGAAGAAGTACAAATAGCTCTAGACTGAGTTACAGGAGAAAAGATTCAGCATGTAACTTCAAGCTTCTGATCTCAGGAGGAGCTCCTGGATGTGAAGGTGGTGAATGGGGGGCAAGGGAGCCTGGAAATTAAAGTAAGCCAATATCCTAAACTATATTTTAATTGAATTTTCAATATCTTCACCTTGGATATTATCATACCAGACATTAAACCCATACACATTATTCTGTAACCATATACTATCTACAATAAAAGCATCAGCTATTAAAATTGGAAAGTATAAAAAGCTTTTTCAGTGTGCCTTCAAAATTGTTCAATACTGTTGCTTATGCAATATTTTCTGTTTCTGAAACCTCGGAAGCCTGGAATTAAGTAAAGGAGAAACCTTTTTAGGTTGGTAAAGCAAATCCTCCCCACTTGACCATTGCAAGCTCTTTCAGTACAATGACAGTTAAAATCAGCCCCCTCAAATCCATGCTGTTTAATTACAAAGAAAAGCCCCAGTATTTCAAAACAAAGATATGGGTTTCTTAAGATACTGGAGTGATCCTCAGGGGAGCGGAGCTTAATTCCTGCCTTTGCCACAGGCTTTTTTTAAGTCAGTCCATTAATCAGTTAAGGCATAAACTTACCTGTCTGTGCAATGAAAATGCAGACAAGAAGTTCTAGCCCCATCTTCCCCTATGCATAAAAGATGATGGCTCCCAATCTTCTCTCTGCCTTTTTGTTATTGTTGGGTATATATGTGCCTGCCTTCTAGAAGGGAGATCCAGCTGATCCAGCTTTTTTTTTTCCCCGTGTTCTCTAGCTCCATGGAAAAATGTGGTACTATACTGGCTTAAGCTGAGTCAAAGTCTTTGCCATAAAAACTTGCAGAAGTTAAATCTATTGGATCATTCAATCCATCTTGACAGTTATCCTTATTTGTACCTTGTAGAGCAGAGTGGTAGTCTGTGAACAGTTAAGGATTCGATTGAGTTCTCATTACAAGGCTAACCTTTGTTCCTGGATACTGATCATAGACAATAAAGAAATGGTCAGTTTGGGGATGACTTAGCATTGAAGTTGAAGTCAACTGGATCATATTTTCCTGACTCCTATGTGCTTAAAAAATGTATATATACATGTATATGCAATTCCAATTGTAAAAGTATTGATAAAAGCATAAATAATCTTTTCATCTCTGTAGTAACAAAGAAAAGAAGAGGGAAGGAGAGGCACTCTGTCTTTTTGGAATTTTTGACTCAAACACAGTTGGACTGCAGATGAGTTGTCTGGCTTCAATTTTAAAAGTTAGAATTCTAAATAATGATACCATAATGGTTCATTGGCTTGTTCCGGTAAGCAGTGTCTAAAGGGTGTAGGCTTTCATTTAAAAAAAAAAAAAAAAAAACCCAAAAACCAAACCCAAATGTGTAATGCTGTCTCTGTCACACTTCTTGTATCAAGAGGGGCCTTGCTCCAATCACAGAACCCTAGAAAGGTCTGTCCTTGGTGAAACGCAAAAAAATTTCCACTAAATGGTAAGTAGAGAAGCTGATTAGAAATTGCCATTTTCATAAACTGACGTTTTTCAAAGGTTCTCAAGCCCTGGATTCTTGCATAGGTGGAAGGTGAGACAACTTCCTGTCCTGAGTTGCTATGGCCAGGAGAATAAAAAGTGTCCTGGTTTGAGGATGGTCACTTCTCTTACTTTACTCTTTCGTGATTGAAGAGCATGGCTGGACATTCCTTTATGGTTCTCCTCAAACACAACCAGCAGCCCTGTTGGAGCTGTGGATTAGGTGGGTCATAAGAGTGCAGATTTGCGATGCACTTTTATAGTGAGGCCATGCAGTGAGAAGATCATAAGGAAAGCTGTGGAACTGGGCCCATTGGTACCCCTTTCCTGGCTGGCCAGGGCTACTTGCACTGGAGTTCATTGTAATATCCATTTAAAAGTTCTGTTTTGCTCTATTCCCTACCATTTTTAGCTCTTGCAAGATTACTTAGTGAAACAAGTGTCCTTCAAAACCATGCTCAACCAGAGTTGGCATTACCTTGTGTTTGCAATTGCCTGATGAAACAATGCAGGAGTGAGGTTGCCATGCCTCTCCTGTATTTTGTAAGAGGAAGCAAAAATCTTCAGTGACAAACTATGCTTCTTATATGTTGTGACAAAGACTGGAAGCAATTCTGTTCAGTCACTGAACTCACCTTGACTCATTTCATGCAAATACCATCATTCAGAAGTCCTTAAACAGTGGTCGGCAATACACAGCTGTTGCCTCTGGATCTATATCATCTGTCGTGTTTTCAGCTAACTGATGGCAAAGGTGCAGGGTATCCCTAGGGAAACAAAAGGCAGGCTCCAAATTGCCAATTCAATAGCTCTGTAGCTACGGTTTCTTTGCCAAGAACAAGGTTTCTGTGTTACTGGTCCAGTGTGTAATTAGTGACTAATGGAACAACAACCCCTGGTATATTAATTGCTATTGTAGTATGTACAGAGCATTGTTTTCTCTGTGACAGACATAAATTGTGTGCAACTACACTGTCCCTTCCAGATTAGCTCTCTCTAGAATGAGATATCAATAATCAAATGCAGCTATTCCTTGAGGACAGGTAATATTATCTCTAAGGGCTTATCTAGGCAGGTGTGCATGGGAAAGTTGATCTGAATTAAGTAACAAGGTGGGTTTTGAGTGGATTATATAAACTGTATTAAACTGAAGTGTGCATGCACACTTGTTTGGAATTAAAAGTGGCCTTCATTTGATTTCATTTAATTTTCCTTTCAAGGGAATTAAACTAAATTGAATTAAAGACACTTTAATTCTGGCTGAAAGTGTGAATGTTAATTCCCCTGTGATCTGTAGTAAAAGTTCAGTGTGTTATCTTCCTAAGAGGAGGGCAAAGGTTCTCTTGGCATTACTGGACATTGTGCTGAGCAAATGTGAAAGTTACCTTAACTATTCATTTTAACACTCTGAAACTCAGTGGGAGTTTCATCCTTTCGTACTTTCTTCCACCTGAATCCCCTGTGTAACTAGTGCAGAAGGCTAGTGAAAGCATATTTTTACTTAATTGGTATAATATGGGAAGGGTTGTGCTTTTTTTTTTTTTCAAATCCTGGAGACTTAACTTTTCCCTACAGTGAAATGGAAGCACACAGAAAGGGTAAGTAATTTCCCCAAAGAAACCCATCACAACTTGTGTGTAGAAGGCAGACTGATTTGCTGTGATTGGCACCAATGCCTAGCTGCTATGTGTCAGTATGCAGATCCTCTCTATATGACGGTGGGAATTTATGTGCCCATGTGCTCTTGTTTGGATCCTCTTGTCTCTCTGAGAGGAAACCTTCATCCTACAGCTGTGGAACAAACCTCTTACTCTCCCTAACATTATTAAATAAGGTAGGAGAGCCTATTTGATATAACTGCTGTTAGACATCTTTTTTTGAAGACTTTCTGAGAACTGATGTTCTCCATTGCTGAAGATCATCTCTTTTGACCTACTGTCTTAGCTGCTTACTGGTTCATACAGGCAGATGGTGAGTTTGGGACTCCCATTGCTGTGCAGTGTGGCTGAACTGAGAGAATGTGGGAAGAGCAGTTTGGGGGGTGGGGAGGAGGAAAGCCAAGCCGAGAGATACCTTTCTAATGCAGAATGCTTTTCATGAAATCGTGTTAAAATGAGCAGGCAGGCCACGATTTGAAATGAAATAAACCTTTGGAGCCCTGGAGTTTTAATGTACTGTTGATAAATGGATTCTGTTCTTATTCATCCCACTCTTGCGTGATGAAGAAAAACCTTTTCTGTGAATTGACCCATGTTTCTTTCAACTCTACCTTTCTAGATAAAGCTGTAGTGAGTTCCCAATTTGGTGACTAGCTAATCCTGGCAAGGAGTTAGGAAGACCATTGGTATTGACAGCCAGGATTACATTAATGGAGAAGAGCTGTATTCAGCAAATACAGTGAAGAATTCCTTTTGTATTTCTTGTTACATAGTTCTGCATTTCCTTAATGCAACACACTATGCTTGTCTAAGTACTTAAATCTGCATGGCCTTTCTTCTGTTTATTAGAAATGGCAGAGTCAATTTTTATATGCATCATGAACAATGTCTAATAAGAGCATGTATTTTTTTCTTAATTTCATGAGAAAGTGTTCAAGAAAACATTGGCTAACAGATGCATTTTCAGTGCTTAACAATAGAACCTCAGTTTGTACAGTATAGGCATTGTTCAGATGCCCTGGACAGCTGGAACAATGTCACTTAGAATAGAAGAACCTTCAAAGTGCAAGTACAAAAAAAACTTGTGTTACAACCTCAGCTGAGCATCTTGTGTGTTGGTTCCATACTTATGGGCCTGAACTTTTCCTTTCCAGATTTGAAAGGCAAGGAGTTTTTAGTTCGCCCTCCTCTAGCACATCTGCATTTCTAGCAGCCCCTGTCTTCCAAGTGTTCGTTCTATTGATGATCTCATTGGTTGGCTTGTCATGTTGTTTGGACCTAGTGTTTAAAGAGTTGAGGAGGAAAAATGTCATCAACTGTCTGACAGCCAGGTTCATCAATAGTGCTCTGCCATCTTGTTCTTGGGCATCTTTAGTGAATGCCTGTAGCAAACTGTGCTTGAAGATGTCTCGTGCCATATTGGTATGTTTCTATTATGTTCAGGCATAGCCTCAGCTCTTATAAAGGTTTTAGGTTAGCATTGTGTTGCTCTGACTGTTGGTGTGCTACTCGTGTGGTTTTATTTTATTAGCATGGAGGTCATTATTAAAAAGGCACCATCTTGCAGCAAGTGACATCCTCCTGTATACCCCATGCAGTATAGAGATGATCGACTTGTTTTAAATCAGGTATTGCTGTGAGGTGCTGTGATAAACATTGACTTTTTAATGAGAACCATTTTATATCCTGATAAACATGAGGCCAAATCTCACTGTTTGTTCTCCAGCTATAAAAGTCCTGGAAATATCCACTGTGATTCTATGCTGGTTAATCTCTACTTGAGTCTGGCATGCAGCAAGTTCTTATTGTTTTAAGCAGACATTTGAGACATGGGCACCCTGACTCATGAGGAGGAGAACATGCTAATGCAAATACTATGTCAATGGTTGCACAGTATACAGGATGTAATTTACTGCAGTCTGACATACCATGGAAATCACCAAGCATGCAGTCTTTTGTTTCCTGTGCTACAGTTCTGGATTTTTAAACTATTGGTTCTTCTACAGGGAAGATCTTGTCATGCAGATTGACTCATATTGACTAATACTGAGACTGTCTTTCAAAGAAACACTATTTAGGCAGAAGGCATCCTAGCAAGCAAAGGATTGAAGACTTCATCTTCCAAATTGATTTAGGTATACATAGATACAAATATAATGAGAAATTTAATTTTTTTATATTCATTTCACTTCACTTGTGGATATTTATATTGCTTTAAACTTGGCTTTTTTGCACTAGGTTTGTAAGCTACTATTAAGGCATTTAAATAGCCTTTAGAAATCTGGGCTTTGGTCACTCAGGAGGACAGAGCCCATCAGGTGTCAATGAGATTTGAGCTCTGATGCAGGTCATTTCTGAAAATGAATTATCAGTCTGTGAAATGCATGGCCATCCTGTATGCAGTGATAACTAGGCTTGAAGAGACCACTGAGATGAAACAGGTTCCCAAGGCAAAAGAGAGATGACAAGATAGTGGAACCAATGAGTTTAGTTCCCTGGCTTTGAGTAATGGTCTGAATTTTTCTAGAAAACAATCTAGAAACGCCATCTTTCTAGCACCCTAACTTCAAGGGAGCTCACAGCTAGTAGTCATGCTTGCCTGCAGCATCCCTGTGACTATGAGGATAGATATAGCAACAAAGCTCTAGTGATAGATTTTAGTATGGTTATGACTAGTACTGCTTTCATGGTGATCTTTGGTTTGTGTTTGTAAGTCCATAAGTGTTCATAATTAAAGTTCAATTAAACCAACAGAACTTATAATTTGTAAGGCTGGGACTGTTGTCCTCTGTCACTGAGAAGAAAAGTAACCTCAAATACTGACCTTTTTGGTATTTGTTAAAGGCATAAATGGAGGTAGTAATTATATGTTTCTAAGGGCCTATTCTACTCCCATGATTATTTTAATTTATTTATTCCACTCTCCCCTTTCTCCTCAAGGGAATTTCCCCTTTCTTTCACATCTCATCCTGTGGCAGACTTTGTC
Organism: Nycticryphes semicollaris; assembly: GCA_013400055.1. NCBI lineage: Eukaryota > Metazoa > Chordata > Aves > Charadriiformes > Rostratulidae > Nycticryphes > Nycticryphes semicollaris. The sequence goes on from VXBJ01003941.1 coordinate 738,678, forward strand.
TGCCTTGTTCTTGGCCTGTGAAGTCCTTGGAAGTGGCTACTAAATGAATGGGGAAGTTTGAGGATTGTTCTGTAGGTTGATAATAAGTGATTGTTGCAAATAAAATTTGATATTTGGCATTTGTGCTTCAATGACTTCTGCAATTCCAAGCTTGAGTCACATGCCATTTGATGTCCTGATAGTAAGGGTGGTAGTCTCTTGTAGTTAGTGTGGTAAAACAGCCCCGTGAATGGGGGCAGTAGCAAGACTTAGAGGGAACAGAAATTGAGAGCTAGAATGCTCATCAATCTGAGACCTTTCTCTTTGTAGGTCACACAAGCCTTGCCTGCAGCATCATTCCTAGAAAAATCAGGCTACTGTAGGATTGATTGGCTGAGGCCAGAGCTCAGATATAATTTTCCTCTGTCGCATTCAGAAGAGCCCAAAGTAATTGATTTTGTGTGTACGCGTGCTGCTTGCATAGCCCAGTGACAGAGGGTGTGGCTGTGTCCTGCTCCAGCTCATTTAACTTGCATCTGACCCAGGGCCATAGCACAGAATCACAGAATCACACAGAATCACAGAATCTTAGTGGTTGGAAGGGACCTTTGAGATCATCGAGTCCAACCACATGAAGAAAAAAAAAAAAAAAANNGGCACGATGACTTCCCTACTCCTGCTGGCCACACTGTTCCTGATACAAGCCAGGATGCTGTTGGCCTTCTTGGCCACCTGGGCACACTGCTGGCTCATGTTTAGCCGGCTGTCCACTAACACTCCCAGGTCCTTTTCTGCCAGGCAGCTTTCCAGCCACTCTGCCCCAAGCCTGTAGCGCTGCCCGGGGTTGTTGTGACCAAAATGCAGGACCCGGCACTTGGCCTTATTAAACCTCATCCCATTGGCCTTGGCCCATTGATCCAACCTGTCCAGATCCCTCTGTAAAGCCTTCCGACCCTCAAGCAGATCAACGCTCCCACCTAGTTTGGTGTCATCTGCAAACTTACTGAGGGTGCATTCAATCCCCCTGTCCAGATCATCGATAAAGATATTGAACAAGACCGGCCCCAGAACTGAGCCCTGAGGGACACCACTGGTGACTGGCCGCCAACCGGATTTTGCTCCAGCAAAGTGGGGTTTGTCCCGTTGCAGTAGAAAGCAGCTCCTATTTGCGATATGCTGTCTGCATTATTAGTCATCAGCATGCAATGGAGAGAGAGTCCTCACAAAAAAAGGATCCTTTTTTGTGATCCCTAAAGGGACTTGATTAGATGGCAGGGAGAGGCAAACAGCAAACCCATAACATCATGCCAGTACAGGTTGTGTTAATCTGCTTCTCTCTATCCAACAAATATTTGGGTTCTCTCTAACCACACATTTTTCACTAGTAAAGCTTTTGTAAATATTCATATGTACGCCCTGGGCCTAAGCGGGTTACTTTAATTTGGTTTGAACTGCATTGAATAGATGGTGGTAGAAAATGGAAAAAGAGCAGCCACTCCAGTGTACAGACACAGATTTGAAAATCAAATTACTATGGTTTAACATGCTAGTACAGATCAGCTGGGCTGCAGTAACTCCCCACTTCTAACCCCTTCCATTACTCCTCATGCATCTGTCAGAGGGGAAGGGTATTTGGCTAGGAGTCAAGATTTAGTTCCACTGCCTTCATCTACCACAAGCTTCCTTGCAACCTTGGGCAGGTGGCTTTTGATTTTTTTCCTGACTTTCATTTTTCATGGAGAAGATAATACCCAAGCATTTGTTCCACAAGTAATAGATTCCTTAAATATTGTGTGATCTCTGTAAATGCATTATACCTATTAATAAACTGTTAATGGAGGGAAGATCAATCAATCCGAAGATCAACTGTCCTTCATGTTTTGACTAGCTCTTACACAAACTGGAAGCATGTTTTCCCTGATCCATTTGCACAATCAAAACTCAGCTAGAAGCACCAATTGCAGCAAAAGTAATGCATCATACACAGGGGAGAATTTTCATAACCATGCCATCTCTGTTACAAAATCACCCATTTTTATCTTCCTGTGCGTCTTTGTCTCTGCAAATGATGGATCCTTACACAGCAACTGGCTCTTACTAGGTGTGTGTATAACACTTACTTTAGCTGAGGTATCTAGATACAGATTTGCACATCCCTCCAAAGAGGGATGAGCAAACCCCTGCTTCTGGCTGCAATTTAAGTTCTAAGGATAATATCCTCCTCTACAGCAGTGATTTTATAGTATAGCCTGTCCATGGCAGTACTCAAGCACTTATCTTTCTGACTGTAGTGGTACTGAAAAGTGCTATAAGCTTTCAGAGGCCAGTGGATGCAAGTATTATTTTTTTTTAATTAATTTAGGGATTTCTTGCTGTTTAGGATGATCTCTTTCAGAGTCACTTCTATTTTTTATTACTCTTTGATTGGCAAGATGAGTGTGTCACTGTTATGAGTTTTTCAATTTTTGCAGTAGGAAGACCTTTAATCCAGCCTTCCAGCAGGGAAATCAGTTGAAATTCCCAATGACATGTGAGTTCTGTCTGAAGGAAGGCCTTGTAGGACTGGGGCCCAATTATATTACTTGACATTTTACATAGCTGTATCAGAATGCTTGTCTAACAAATACAAGACAAAGCCTGACCAGAGACAGCTTGCAACCTAATAAGAAAACAACATACACTGCAAGCCAATCACTTCACTGTTAAATTGCATCAAGCAAGAATGCACAGTACACATCTTCTGGCTGTTGTTTTCGGGATTTCGTTATGGTTTTGTTGGGGGCTTTTGTTGTTTTTGCATTGGTCAGGTCTAGCACAAAAGGTCCACTTTCCTGAAGAAAACCAACCAGTTCATATTTCCAGATGTCTTTCAATTTAATTAGACTTGGCACGGGAAGCTTTTAGAGGTAATTGCCGTTTGTGGGAAGTTGCATGGGTCAGAGCTTCTGCTACTTCTCTCAGGCTAGCATTTAAATAATAGTATTAATGGTTTGAAATCTATATTTCAGGCTTGCTCTTCATAGGAATCCCAAGCCAGTTAACAACAGAAAATAAGGTGGTGGTGGTTGTTATTCTCAATGCTTTCTTCATTTCATTTCCCTTCCTGTCCCCTCACCCCCCAGCACAATGTTTAGTGATTGTACACTTAAAATAGGAATTTGTGGGAGGGAGGGATTGTAGAACTCTGCTTGAAGCAGAGATTCTCATTAATTATGCTCTGTCCCCAAAACTCTTCTCTTCTTTTAACTTATTTTAGTTTTAGCATCCCTGCTGCAGTGTTTAGGGAATTATATTTTGTTATGAAGAATATGGATGTCTCTAATGGTACTGTGTCCCCTAATTGCCGTATTGGAAGGCCTGACAAGTGGGTGCATTCATACCTTTACACTTGACAGCCAAATTCCTTCCTGCTGAGTCAGCTCACGGCATGTGAGACACTCATGGGATGAATACTCTTTCAGTCTCTTGCCAAGCAGCAGCACCTATGCAAAGCAGTACCAAGGTGGCATCTTCTGCAGGCAGCAGGGGAATTGAGGGTGGGAAATCAGGCCATTTCCCACTGATGCTGGCAGCATGGCATGCTTTGAGCAGGCCACCATGCCTTTAATCTGGGGACTGCACTTGCTGTATCCCTAACCCTTGGTGCTGTCTGGAAAATGCAGCCATTGATCCCTAGCATGGGGAAAATGGTGGGCCTGCCAAGAGCCCCTTAGTCCTGAACCTGCCATGGTGTGGGGCGGCACCACAGTCGATATTGATCTGTGCCTGAGAAATCGGTGACCGCTGTATTATATAATTATTGATGGAGCTGGAAAATGCCACAGGCGAAGCGCAGCTTGCTGTTTGTTATGCTGTATTGTCTCTCTTGTCTGCGTCGGGCCTCTGCATTTTGCCTCTCATGTTCCCATTGCATGTTTATTTATACCATGTTCCTTTAGCTTTCATATTTCTCCTGCGAATCCAACTTGGAAAAATCAGCTCTAGTTTTTTGTTTGGGAGAAGGAGGGGTGGGCTGCGAAGGAAATGAATTCCTCCAGACACTCTGCAAGGCCCTAAGCTGAATACAAAAACCAGGGAGAAGGCACAGGGACTTGGGAAGCAGAAGGCACTTTTTATCTCTGCAAGGCCCATGGGGACTGCCAATCTTCTGATAAAAACACAGACTTCAGAAGCAGCTGTAATGTACAGCCTCATCCATCACGTGGTTGGGACAAATGAGTTGAGATCTAATTTGCAGTAGTGATTAACTGAAGTCCAGCTGAATCTTCCCAAAGTCCTTAGGAATTGTAGATACCTCATTCTTATGCATCCTGAGGAAGGGGTGAGGACAGCCCATCACCAGCTTCAAACTATGGCTGAAGCACTACCCTAGCTCAGGAGTATCTTCTCTAAAAGCCTGGGCATGAAGGAGAGTTGAGTGATGCTTCATCTGTCCCAGGGAGGTGTTTTGTGTCGTGTACCATGCATCACTTGTGATTTTTGTCAAGGGAATTTCACAAGCTTGGGAGAAGGAGACAGCTTGCAAAATGGTTCTGAGGTGTCTTGGCAAATATGGAAACAAGAACATGGAGACAGGAAAGCAGAGACTAAAAGAAGTTGGCAGAGCTGAGTGTGGGGGCTCCCAGCTGGGGTGGCTCCAGGGCAGCAAGGTGGTGGTGGAGGGAGTAGTGACGTGGCTCCTGTGGGGAGCCCACAGCTGGAATAATCTCTGTATGTGACTACAGATGTCTTGTGTGGCAGGTTTTCCAGGACAGGAGTGACAAGTTAAGCTTCTCCAGGCAGATGTGAGGTGGGTATCTGAAGGCAAAGCCCAAGGTGTGCCACAGTGTGTGTGTGTGAGACCCTCGCAGCATCAGCCACCTTTGTGCCTGGTGCTAGTGCTTCCTAGCTAGTAACACTTCCACTGGAGCAGAAAGTTATTAGTTGAAATGTAAAGATAAAAGGTTACAATGTGCAGCTTTTAAATAATGGCATAGATTCCAGGTATCTGTAGGGAATGGTCCCGTACCAGCTGAGGATGAAGGAGTAACGGGTTTTTTTTCGTTATAACAACTGTGATTCACTTCCAGCATGTGCCATGAGTTACAGGTGTGCATATGTATGGGACTGCCCTCTCCTGGAGGAAATATGCTCCGCTTCTCTCTTCCTCCCCTTATGGCTTCATCAGCTGTGTGCTAATTGTTCTGATGGTGAAAGTGCAGTGCAGCATGCACCCAGGTACCTGACATGTGGAGCGTGTGCAGGAGGCTTTTATTATTGAAATAAAATAATTTTTAAAATCCCTTGGGACCCCCATCAATCCTATACTTGCTCCATTGATGAAAAGTTTTGTATTTTCTCAGTATAGGTAAGTTATAGAGTGACTCAGTCAACATGTATCATGCAGGATCTGTCTTGACCCAATTGTTGTGGGGCCAAGAGCTGTAGGATGGCAGCTATCAGTAGTGCTGTACCTCAAAACAGAGTGGGGAAGCTGACCTCTTGGAACAGGTCACTCCTGGGTTTCCTGCTGCAAAACTGTCTGTGTAGGGTTTGCTTCTGTGTGATCCATCGATCTGAGCTTCAGTAGGTCCTCCTGAGTAGCCAATGTCAAAATATAAGCATCCTACAGCCTTCTACTGTAGCAAAGTGCAAGCTCTGTTTAGTTCAAAAACAGCAGACTGGCATAAAGGTGGGCCTGGCTGATGAAGAAGGGCAGAGGGACAGGGCCTGGCTAACACTTGTGCTTTATGGACTGGAGCTGCCTGGATCTGCAGACTACTGCTAAAACTGCTTTACCTCCAAAGGCAATACAGCTGTCACCTTGGGAGAGCAGTAAGGCCACAGCCAGAAATCCCTTTTTGGCGTTGGTGGGTGCTCTCCAAGCATAGAGAGGAACTTAGTTTATTCCCTAACCTGCAGCCGCCATTGGGGTTATATTTTAAGTCGGTGCTTTTATTGCTGTTCAGAGAGGGCCTATTTCTACTTGACATAGCACCGCAGTGCTCTTCTACCTCCAGCTACAGGATAAAACACAGTTGCCACCCCACACCTCCAAGCAGAGCGCTGCTGTAGGGAGGCAGCAAGCAATCAGCAAAGATTCACGGAGGACTGCGATGCTGTAAAATAGCCTCTCGGCACAAGATACAGGGAAGCGCTTACCAAGGCGACAGGGAAACTATACATTTCTTTTTTCCAATCCATTAATCAAAGTGCCTGCAGTTCCCATTCCAGTGAGGCAGGTGAGGCTCTAATAAATATTGAGCAGCAAAACTTGATCTGAATCCAGGCTCTCAGAGCATTTTCATAAATAAGAAGTTGCAAAACAATAAAATATACCAGTCAGCTTCCCAGCTGCTCCTCTGTGAACTCTTACTTGTAGTTGCAGGGTTATGCAGCTGGCAAGGCTGACCAACTTTTGGTTGAGGATGAGGAGCAGGATAGCTCACTCTCTGGGAAGAGGGAGGTTTTTCCACCTCCCTCTGCAATCGATGGGTTATGTGTGACAGGGCCTGCAGCTGGATTATTCCCTGATGCTGTGGCAAGCCATTTTCTCAATGCCCACTTTGTACTGGCTTGATCTTATTACTGGTGATGGCCTTGCAGCCGATACAGAGTTGGTTTCACATCTTGACAGAAGGAAAGTGGAGGAAGCCCTTCTCTAGGCCTGATGCTGCAGTCTGTTTGCTGAGTAGCTCCATTGATTTACACAGGACTAGTCAGATAAATTTTTTTTTTTTTTAGGTAAACCTATCAGCTGATATGACTTAGTTTTTCTTTTCCCCTGATTCTTAGCCTGGTTTCATACAGAAACATAGCTTCTATGAGCACAGAGTCTGTCTTCCAAACTTCTGTAATTACTAAACATCTTCACTGATTTCAGCTAAAAATTTCAGGTGCAATTTCTTAGAATGAGATAAAATTTCAAAAAATTTTCATTTTCATCATACAATTTTCATCAAAAAAGAAGGGAAGTGACCTTTTTAGTTCTGTGATTGCATGAACTTAGCCATGTGTTTAGACAACAAAGACTTTCCAGAAGAAATGTTAGCAATGTCCAGGTAGGAGGAAAAGCCTCACTGGGAGGTTTATTATTTTCTTTTCCCCCACAAATCCCTTTTAAAAAAAAACAAAAAACCGCATCCCAAAACCAAACACACAAGAAAACTTATTTGGCCCCTAATAACCCCATACACAACCAGAAGAACCAGCTAGTACTGTTGATCTGCACCCCAAGAGGTTATTTGGCCACATTGGGCCACTGATCCATTAGGGCTTGTGTAATTCTTCATAGTTTTGACCTCATGATTTAGAGGAAAGGTGTCCCTGCCCTTGGCAGGGGGTTGGAACTAGATGATCTTTAAGGTCCCTTCCAACTCTAACCATTCTATGATTCTAAGTAAGGCCTTGTTAAGACAAGGGACTTAAGGCTCTCAAGTAACGCAGGTGGACAGCAACACTGCAACAGAGCTACTTTTTTTTTTTTTGGCAATAGTAAATGGGACAGAGTGATACTTAATCAGCTTTTTATAAAGCACTTTGGGATGCCAGCAAAAAAAGGTGCCCTAGGAATCCGAAGTAGCATTTCTGTTACTACTGCTCTGTAAATTAAGCTGGTGGTCATAGTGCTTTCTTTTCTTTTTCAAAAATGTCAGTCATGATGCATTTGTTTAGTTGGTTTTTTTCTTTTTTGTGGCAGAGTTAAAGTAATGGGTGAGTTTGTGTGTCTTCTGCATGGGTTCAAATCTACCAATTTTGCTTGCTTTTAGTGCAGGTACGTGGTTGGGGAGATAAAGGGTGAGAGACTTTGAGGAGGTTTGTTCTTGTTTTGATTTTTTTTTTGTCTTTCTGCTATGATTTTGGTATGACCAGAAGCAGTAATTTTGGCAAATTTGAGAAACTCCTAGCATTGCAAGCTCACTAATGTACAGACTCAAAGATGTTTCTGCAACTTCCTGGAAGTTTTAAGAGATGTTTTCCTGAACCTTCTGAGGTTCACTTATTTTAATATAGTACTTTGAAGCTCAGTTATCTGGGGCCAGATCCAATGAGAGATTTATGTAACTTGTTTGTTCAGGCCTCTAGACTGTCATTGGTGCCAGAGGAATTAAGTGCCTGGTAACAATTACGTCTCTGGTTCTAGATGCTTTCCTCTCTTGCAGAGGGTTTAGTGTGAGGGAGGATATTTATGCATGGAAAATCTGGGACTGGAGTTGGTTCTCTCTGCTTTTGCACATATGAGTAAAGGAGACAGCCCCCTGAGTTCACTGAAGTGTCACGGTCCCACTTGCTTTTGCTTAGCCTACAGCAATGCACACAATTGAGGATTATCCCCAGGTTTCTTTAGTACAGCCTACACTTTCATATACTGTGCATTCGTAATAAGCATATGTTGTTTGTTTAAGGACTTAAAGCCTATGCCAAAATTTTCTTGCCTTGGCTTTAAATGTGTGGCCTAAGGGTAGTGTTATTCCAGCTACTAGTGAATAGAAGCATATTTGTGGTCCCAGTGACTACAGTTTCAAACTGGATCCAAGCTACATCTTCAGTTCATGCTTTGTCATGTTAGGTATAGTCAGAGGTTGGGAAGCCCAGGAGCTTTAAACAACCCTGCATTTTGCTGTGCCAAGAACTGGACTGTGATTGCAGTGTCTGCAAAGCAAATTGCTGCCATTCTGGCCACAGATTCTACTCTACTAAAGGTGTAAGGGAGTAGATCTGTAGAAGACTTGCGTTGCAGGCTTCAGAAGTGAGAAAGGACTCAGCAGGTAGAAAGAAGGCTTTCATGGCCTTCTTTGCTTCAGCTTGTCCCAGAGGGACATTTTTCTGACACAAAATGGAGAGCAATGCTGCCTCTAGAAACTTCACCAGTTTGGGGAGCTGGAATGGGATTACCTGCTGTGAAGCCTACCTGGAAGGGGTGACCCATGGCTCTGCCATTGGAGTGAGTTGCAGACTGCTGCCTTCAGGGGATCTGCAGCACCCCAGAGGGGAATATTGCTCTCGCTTCAGAGGACTTGCAATGTCATGCTTTCCTTCCAGAAAATGAAAGACCAATCTCAGTTCCATTCCTAGCACCGCTTCCCTCAGCACTCTAGGTTTCCCTCTGTGGTATCCTGTTCAAGTATTGACTAGGGTGAACATTGCTTATCTTGGGAAATCAATGAGATGACAGCCCAAGGTACTGCTGTACGAAGACAGGCAAGGAGATATGTATCTACCTCTGACTTTTTTTCACCTCAATAAATATGTTTTCCTAATCCAATAGCATTGTAACAATATGCAGTAATTACTGTGGCTGCATCCATCTCCTTTGATTTAATCAGACAGATATTATATGTTAAGTATCAATTGATTATTAAAAGCATATTTGCTGATGCTTCCAAATCCACGTAATGATGCATAAACAGTTATTTACTGCACAGCTATTAAAACTCAGCAACTTGACTTGCTTTTTACAATCCGTATTTATTTAACATGCAATGACCATCCTATCCCATTAAAACTAAATGTGTTAAATGTGTTTTGGGCATTTAATTTTAAAGCTTTTCTTACCATAATATTAAGTGATTACAAAAAGCCATTGTCTTAGCAAGTATTTGGTGCTATGTAACATATTCAGCAGAGTTGCATTTTGCTAACCTGCTATGATGTTACTCTGGGTTATGATAGACAAACTGTTATGGTTCCTCTAGGAAAGTAAAACCTCTTCATATTGTAGTTTTGTTTGAATTTTAAAATCCCAGTATGATCCTTGTGCCCTCCGAGAGGTCAAACACCTCGATTTACGTCCAAATTCCCTGGGAAATAGGTTATTAAGGGTTCCTCAACTGAGAAGAGTCCAGTTTTCCTATTTGGGCAAGACAGATCTGCTCTTTACTGCAGATCCTGGGATGTTTAATGCCATAGATATTTTTAAGAAGGACAATTCTCTTGACGTTATATTATCCTGTGGAAAAATCAGATTACTTGTGAACTACTCCCAGTTTTCCTAACTAAACGGTCTCTTCATATTTTCCTTTCTTCCTTTCTCATTGTGGGCTTGGGAGCTCAAGCAAATACTCTCTCAATAGTCCCCTTACTGTTAGCATAACTGGGGCAGGGAATCCCATAGAGACTGAATGCTTTTCTGTAAGTTTTGTGAGCTTTGCAATACGTAGTTGCTGGCTGGGTGTAGGTGTTGTGCAGCAGTCATGGTTGGTGTACGTGGTTGGTTGAAGCAATTGGAATCTTTCTCTTCAATCCCTGCAAGTCCCTTTCCTCAACTCTCTTCCAGGCTTGAAGCAGCTCAGGATGTGTTTTCTTTCCTTGCCAGAACATGGTTGAAGGCTCCATGGTAGGGCATGCATTCCATCTGCCTGCCCTTTCTGGAGTCTGCAGAGCTTTCTTGCAATTCCCTATGCTTCAAAGCAAATAAATAAATATTTGCAGAGTTATTAAAGATTTATTGAAAACGCCATATATTTAAACCATCTTGCAAAAAAAATAGATGACTGAATATTTATTATTTACATGTTAGGCATCCTCTACATATTTATTTATTCCTCCTTAATCCGATCCATGTTTTATAAATATTGCAAAAGACCCGTCAATAATATAACATGTTTTCATTAATCCAGACGAACAATTAGAAGACATTTAGGATAATATTGCTCTGTACAAATATTGCAGAAGCCTGTGAAAAGAGATGTTTTGAACAGCAGCTGTCACCTGTGTAGCTGGGGCATATATGAGCATGCCACACACTGGGGGCTGGCAAGTGCCTTGGATTCTTTCTGTGTGCTATACTGCCTCTTCTGCTCCCAGGGGCAAGCACTTGCTTTGCAAAGAGATCCTTGGAGTGACAAGCCTACTTCTCTAGGGGAAGACTGCAGCATTTAATCACTCTCTTGTGAAGCAAAGCATTTTCCCATTTGGGTTCACTCTAGATTTGCATTCAGTGTAGCAGTGAGGCAGAGGTAGGGTAGTTGTGCAGTTTTCCTCATGGGTTTCTCAGAGACCTTGCCCTATGCTGACCAGTCTGCTGGTCAATGTTAAATTATGCCCAGGGCACATGTAGTAATCTTTACCAGAATTAATCTTGCGAGCAGGTGATCAATTATTCTGTTTTCCAAAAATGATAACAAGCTTCTATTTGTACTAATATTTCAAGGTTTTAAGGGAACAATTACCCATAGCTGCTTGTTCTTTACTCTTTCCTTTCTGTTACCTTGGTTCAGAGGTTTCTGTCTCCAATTACTGTGCTTAGAATCACAGTTACTTTAAAAAAAAAAAAAGAGGAAAGAAAAAGGGTTGTACTTGGCTTTGTTCCTATCCTAGTTCTTTTAAAACTATGCTCACAAGGCAAAATTAGCAGTCTTATTCCCTATGCTGTATTCATTAGGACTTTGACCTTCTTAATGCTAAACTTTCACTGGAGGGGACTCTCCTGGCTTCTTCACTGTCCTGTAGCACAGCATCTTTGATGTCAGACGTGAAGAACTGTTTGAGCATAAGTCTCATCTAGTCCAACCACCTGTGTCTGGCACTTTGAAAGAAGATTTTAGGTGTGAGAAAGATGCTCACACCTCCTCTTTGAGATCATATGCTTAGCTGAAGAAAGAAACTAATTCTTACCATGGATCAACTATGAAGAAAAAGAGAATTGGGAGAGCTGTTAATTGATTATTACAGCCATGTTTTGTTGTTTATTTTTTTTAAGCTAATGGCTTTTTTTTTATGGCTGTAAGCTCACAAAGGGCAAGGTAGTCTCTCTTTATGTGTGTCTTAGTGTTGTGCAAGATGATCTTTGCTATTTTGGGAGCAGAATAACCGTGTGGGGGAAGATGTCCCACCAGATTACTTAGCTGCCTGGAGAAGCAGAGCAGAGTAGCTTGATCAGCATGTTGTACTAATATGTCCACACTTTTTCTAGGACCTATGTTAAATCATGCTGCACGGCACAGACAACTATGCTGTCCAGAGCCTAGGGCCAAGCAGCTCTTGCCTTTAGACAAGGCAGACTACAAATTGTAACAACCCTGGTTTTAGCTCCAGTATTGAGAAATACTACTTAGCATTATGTTCCTAAGCCTATAGCAGACAAACTGCAGTATCCTTTGATACTTTCAGCAGTGCTGTGCAGGATGCAATCTGATTGTTGTTTAGCAGGGGGCAAAGGGTTGGTTGTTTGGTTCACTGAGTTTTGGGGAGTTTTTTTGTGTGGTGTTTTTTTTTTTTTTTTTAAGTTGACTAATGCAAAAGAAGACAGATCCAGAGACTGGGTCTGAAGAAATTGACTGTAACATTTGGCTAGTGTAAGCAGCCAGCCTGTCTTTTGCCTGAGGAAACAGAGTGAGACAGGGAGCATACAGACTTTATGTAAAACCCTAATAGGAATAGGACTTAGGGACATCTTATTCCCATGGCACTGTTAAGCTCATTATTTCACTTTTCTATCTGTTATCCCCACAGCGTTTTTCCTATCTCCTTGTTCTTCGTGGCCTTTAGGAGAACACCAACTCTAATCTTCAGTCATTATTTGCTATACATTATCTCACCATCCATGCTGAAGTCAGGGCTGGACTATTTCAGGCATCCTAAGCATACAGAGAAGGAGCTTAGGTGTAGTTATTTGACCAGTATCACACGTGATGTCTCCAGTAGAGCTAATAGCTGAACCTCAGTCTCCTAAGTGTCTCCTGAGCTGCCAGGCAGAACTTCATCTTCCCTCATTCTTTCATTTCAGTTTTAATAGATTGACAAGATCAAATCTGTTTCCCTCTAAAACGTGACTGTCCAAACAAATAGAAAAGAACTAGGTGTACATCCTTGTCCTTGCCTTCAAAGTCCCTGTCTACTGATAACCATTTGAGCGGCTTGTCAAATGTTTTGCTTCTGTGCCTTGGGAAGCAACATCTAGCTGTCTCGTGTTTTCATGTCATCTCAGCTGGTACGGTGCAGTCCTGGTTGGCCAGCACCCCCTCTGTCTTATGGTTTCCCCTGAACACTTGTTCTGAAAAGGGGGTCATTAACTGCATTGCAGGAGAATCCCAAAGAGTCAGAAGGTTTGTGACTGTAAGCTTAAAAACACAATGAACCTTTTTCAAAGGAATGACAGGAAGTTCTGAGCTTGTACAGCAGTAGGTTAGGATTTAGCCTGGCTTAAGTGGGATGGAAGACTAACTGTGCTTGCAGTGGGGTTTGGAATACTGAAAGGGAGAAGTTGATCTGAAGCTTGTGGGGGAAACGTATTAAGCATATAAAAGAGCACTGGACAAATGAGGACAACAACTACATAAGGACTGTAGAGAGATGGAATGGGAAAATGTGTGACTTCCCTCCAGGGACAAAGAGCCAAAATACAGTTGCAAGTTTGGAAACAGTCACAGCTGTGAATGGATATCATAGTCCTACAAAGTGCATAGTACTCAAATACAGCTCACAAAAAGGTTTTTGCAGTAAATGTCATCAGTTTTACAGATGGCAGTGAGGCTACGCCATTAGAGGAGAACATGGCCCAGCAGTGTAGTCCCTTATTGAGCTGAAAGCCCTTGGGTCCCATTCTCAAACTTGCAAAATAAGAATAGGAAGAGCAGCAGAGCCGGCTGCCTTATTCCAGGAAGTCATGTCAATCCATCAGCTAGGACATGGAATTACTGTACTGACTATGGATACTCTTAGAACATGCATTTTTTTTTTAATTTTTTTTTTAAGGTTGGTCCCACACAATCTCTCCATCTTTCCTCTGGTTATGTTGCAGCAGGCTGAATTCTAGCACCCAGTGATGTTTACACTTTAGCCCACCCAGTAAGGGGATTGAGATGGGTGTTTCAGGAGAGATGGTGAATGACAGCAGCACAGCAGTGGAAGGATAAGGGAATATTTTTATAAATATATAAATTTTTTTTTAGGAATAGTTTGCAGCCATCTAGTGTCTTCTCATGTGCTAGGAACATATTAATGAAAATTTTTTTTCTTCCTTTCCCTATTCCTGTTCAAAATCACTGTGTAAAAGAGAGTAAACCAGTTGCAGAGAGATTGTATCATCTCACTAGCATGGTGGAGGGGCAAGCAATAAAGTAGAAGAAACTCTACATAGAAAATGCATCCCAGTGTTTAGCAGAGGAGACTGTAGGCAGAGGTATGTTGGCATTAGAAGCTGGAGAGAACACATGTTGGCATATTCAGTGTGTTGGCTTTTTTGGCAAACGGCTGAGCCTGGATTAATAAAATGTTCAGATAAAAATCAGTTTTATTAAAGTGTGCTCACACAGCAGCAGTGCCCGGCCATGCTCCTGGAACGTGAGCTGGAAGCCTGCCAGTGGTGCTCAGGAGTGCTGCTTATCATACCTGATAAGAAGGTCCTGCTGTGTGAGAGTGTGAAAGAGAGCACGAGCGGATGAGAGGAGGAGGAGGGGAAGCTGGCAGCAGCCTGCTTGCTTTCTGGCCCAGGCCTTGCTCTGAGCCCACTGGCCCGTAAGGGTTTGCCCCCTATATAAATCCAGTGCACGTTGGAGGAAAAGCACACAGAGGCTTCCAGGAGAGCAAACACGGCCAATTGCTCTCGCAGCAGTTCCCCTCTCCTTCCTCTGCTCCCCCCACTCTCTCCCTGCTTGCTGTTCCGTAGCTAGCTCCCTGACGTATTTTAAACAAGACTTTTTCTTTACTTTGTCTCTTCTGTGTCAGCTTGCTCAGCGCCAGATCTCAAAGCTAATTAAAAGGGGCATGGACTGGGCTTACTTTTTTTTTTTTTTTTTGTTCAGTAGTGAGCTGTTGGCAGAGTTTCTGAGCTGCCAGGAGTGGGGACTGTAGAAAAGCAAGTTGGTACCAACTAGGGAATAGGAAGCCAAAAACTACCCTAGCTCTTCTAAGCAGGGAAAGGAATAAAGCACAACTGTAAGTCCTTCAAAAGATAATGCACAGGCCTTCAAGCACAGTGTGTGTCTCAATCCTTCCTTACATACTTTGTTCAAACTTTGCATAGTACTTAAATCTTTCAGCCTGTTCCTACTGTTTTGTAGTCACAGAACGTGCCTGGGATCCTTGTCTTCACCACAGTGCGTTATTACACCCCATGTGGGATAACCGTGGCAAGGTCTGCTTTCTAAGAATATCCGGCTCTCCAAATTCCTAGCAAAAATGGGTACAGTGGATCCCAAGCCAGCGCTGGTGACTAACAAGGTAGAGTAAATGTTGGGCTTGCTGTGGGCTGACTGACCCTATGGATTGCATTTGCCCTGGAACAGAAACCTGTGACTCGCCAGGTCAGTCACTAAGCAGTGTGTCCTTTAAGCAATGACACTTGACTTCTCAGGCAAGGGAGGAGGAAGCTATTGTTGCGTTAATTCATGCATTCAGGAAAATTGTAGATGGTGGAAATGATATTGGTATGAGCCTGCTACTCTGCAATAATTTTCCTGGCCAGCTTCCAGCATTTCTTCTAAATGTGGTGTAGAGAAGAATAGTAGCCTTCAGACATCTTACTTAGACCATCCTTTTTGGTACAGTATTTTTCTTTTTAAAAAACAAAGTGTTGTTCACACTTGGTTTGTCGTTAAGGTCTATTGTGTCCCTGATTTCAGAGCCTTAAACTAATATGCTTAGATTTAGTATGAATTAACAGAGCTACCAGCTTTGTTAAATGCCTCCAGCATGGCATAATGGCCACCTGGTACTAATTAACAATTCCCACCTGTGTCTCCATCCTAGTACTGCAGTCTTGAGTCACCTGCACTGGATTATTTGGGAAGCTGTTCCTTCTGCTTCACTAATTCAAGTATCGCAGTTAGGGGTAGTGCATGGGGAAGACAGTGTGGAAAGCAGCACAGGCTTTGCCTCATCATGGAAACTGCTTTTTATCTCATCTGTGTAACCTTTACCAATGTCTGGACCCTCTCAAATAAATGATGCTGACATAACTCTCCTTGTTCTGCACCATTGTAAAATTTCAGGTGAATCACGGATTTTTCTGCCTCCTCCTTTTACCATTCATGTTGTGTATGTGCAAGCAGGGGAAGAGCTATTAACATGCTTGGGATTACCATGTATACACACCACTGCTCTGAGATTCTTCTCAAAACTGGGCAACTTCCCAGCACCTAATCTGCCTGCCTGCTGCATCTAGCCCCTTACCTCCTGCTCTCTTCCCTCCGCTGCCCGCCCCCTAAATGCATTTATGCTGACGGGCCCATCTTTCCTCATCCACAGACAGGAGATGTGATTAGAGGGAATCTAATTTGTTTGGAGTGCTCTGGCGACGGAAGGAAATTATTCTGCAGCAATATTTGCAAATGCATTCATCATGGAGTCCCTGGCAATCCGTCACCGTGAGCTGATGACTTTGTGATCTTCATGAAGGTCTGATTAAAAGTGTTTTCTAATGATCAGCCTAACTTCCCATCCTGCTGCTCCTAATGTGCACCTAGACAAAAGGAAGGAATGAGTATAGAGGTGCCAGTCATGCACCATTCATCCTTTGTGTCCCCTAAATCCAGGTGATATAAAGGTCTGGTCAGATGACATTGAATTGCTACCAGTCTGAGGTCCTTCAGTACTCTGGCTTCATGCATGTCCAACAGCCTCATAAATATAATGGGCACAAAAGAGTCCATTCTTTTAAGTCTTCTGCCTTGCCTAGGATGAGGACCAGGTTTGTATAAACTCTGGAGCTTTCTCTGCACTGGAAGTACTATCTTAGATACCTTTTCAATTTACCTGTCGTGCAGGCAGCAAAACTCCATATACAGGTCCTTCCCAACACTAGAGCTTGGAACCAGTCAAGAAATGAAATAAAGGGAAATTGGGATCTGGTGAGAGAGAACAACAGTTTAGGTGAAGTTTGCATTGTGTAGCAGGCCCTCCCTGGAACGTAATGTACATTACAGAATAGGAGAGAAGCTGGGACATTGCCCTGCAAAGACAGAGGCCCAAGCCAGTCACAGCAGAGCAAAGAGAAAGGGCAATTACACAAATTGTGCCTTGGGCGTGTGAGACTTGACAGATTAATCTGATATCTGCAAGGGCTGAGGGGGTGGCATGCCTGTGTAGACCCTGCCTTTGCTTTTAGAACAAATTGCAAGAAGGTACACCTTGGTTTGTGTGATGTGTAGAGTTTGTTGTGTTCTGAGTTAAATAAGCTTGTTTGTGGTGAAGTCATGTGGTAATGGCAGTCCAAACAAAGCAGGTAAGAAAACCGGCACAGGGTAGAGCTAAAACACTGTAAACTGTGCTTCTAGTGTACTGAGTAGCATACCCCATGAGTCTGAGCCTGGATGTCCACTCATGGCTATGTCTATGGCCTGGAAAACTTGGGTATCTGGTTGTTTCTCAGACTTGTATTTTGATCTGATTGAATTCATAATAGTTGTCCTATTGTAATAACTCTCGCTCTGTCAAGCCTGTATTTTGATGAGAAGGTTTGCCATTCCTAGGTGTCATAGTAGGTCCCATGCAGCAGCAGGGCTGTATCGTTCCTGTGCTTTGGTCCTGGCTATTGTGTTGGGGCCCCTGTCTTCTAGCCCTCTGCTAGCCTACACTCTAGCAGTAGCTGATCTGGATTCATTAGATATGCAGCAAAAATTATTTGCAATGGTGTGTCTTTCCCCAGATTTTGCAAAATACAGCTTTGTACCATTTTGTGATCTACTTCCCATTTCTTCTCGTGGGTGCCCTTTGGCTTGGGAAGTCTGGGTGACATTTTTGCTCTCTCCACTCTCTTCCACCATGACTTGGCGCTGTGATTATCTTCCATCTGGCTTGTGAATGTGACTTGGACTCCCTATTTTACTAACACATACTAGTGTAGCGTAGCAGTGTACTTATACGTTCTGCTGTCAGACTAATTCAGTGTCACCTATGGCATGCCCTTCTCACTGCTGCATATCATGTAACTCTTGCAGAGTTATCTTTGAAGGCTGATGTTTCTGCTTTACTGCTGTACGCTGCTAAACTAGCTCACTCTGGATTAGTCTAACCTCTAAATATAAGTCACTAATAAAGAAATACATAACAAGGTAATCTTTTATTTTGTCAGGGAGATAAGAGGAAAATGGAAATCCTCCACAGGAAAGTAGGAGCTCGAACCTCTCCTTTTGCTAAACTGATTATCTGGATGTACAAGCACAAGGTTAAAGATGCAAATGCCACTACATGTGTGGATCTGCAACAGATCCAATAGCAGCATCATCCCCAAAGTAACATTTACTGACTCCTCCCTATTGCAGACTTGAGTCCAGCATCGTAGATGCCACTTCTAATATCAGAAGCTCTGTTTTAAAACATAGAAATGAAGGTGCTACACAAATAGCAATGAAGAAAGCTTACCAACTTGTGTGGACTACTAGGGGGCCTAGAAGTTCCCGGGGATGCTCCAGTGGGCATTTTCTAATGCTTTACATGTTGCATATGCAGTCTTTTAGCTTAATTTTTGTGCAAGGCATGTCCATTGTAAAGTTCTAACAGAAGTATTAGTGCTTGATTTACTATGGCCTGCTGCCACGTGCCATCCAGGAAAATGGAGCTAAGGACTGATCCAGCTTTCTCAGTGGAGGTAAACAGGCCACTCATGGTTGGTGAATGTGCAATTAGGACACGGGTTTTGGAAATGTCCCTCAAGAGATAGCACTTCACAAACCCAGACAGTGGAGTGCACCGAACAAAAGAAACAAACTAGAAAGCCATGCTTAGCCAGAACCATTCTAGGTAAGGTGCAAAGCCTTGAGTGTTAAAGTGAGCAATGCGAAGAAGCAAGAAGAGTACATACCTAAAGTCAAAATTAAATAGTATAGCAATAATTCAGCAAACCCCTGTTTTCCACCCACTCAATCCCTTGCTAGCAAATATTTCTAGTCGCATTATCATCACTATGTGGATTTAATATAACTAAGGATTGTTCAGTGGAGTAGTCCTTCCTAAGAAGTGTGGAAGTTAGACATTCACTTAAATCCAGCAGAGTAAAATATATTAAGTAGGGGTGTGGATCTTTGATCTTTGACCAAATAGGACTTTTGCTTCTCATATGCAAAATGACACTGGGGCCCTGGATTGCAGAACAAAATTTTGTAGCCAGGTCTGAGGCAGGGAGAAGGAGTCTTCCTTTGTCCTAGACATTTCACTTATTTATGAAAGTACAGTTTTTCTAGTGAGATGTAAGTACCATGAAAGCCACATGTGTTTGATTGCAGACTCTGAAAGAAAAAAGTTTGATTCTCAGCCAACAATGAAGAGCTGGGACTTAATTTGTATGCATTTACTGACGCTCCCCAAAATTTTTGCGCTCTCCCTCATGCCTTGATATATGCTGTGGCAGAAGTAAAGCATGCTCAGAGGCAGTGGGTCCCATCCTTGTGAGCTGGGGAGAGACTGCAGACACTCTTCAGAGCCTTGACACAAACTAAAGCGGGATTTTCCCCGTACCCTTCCTGCAGCTCATGACTACGCAATTAACTGCCAAGGTAGAGAAATGTGTTTGTATAAGTTGGAGTCTTTATGTGCAGAAAGTATTCCTGTAGGGCAAAAGAAATGTAAGTATGTTGAAAACAAACTTTTCTGGGAGGGAGAACAACTTCAGTTCTGCTGGGGAAAAAGAAAAGGGGTTTTTCAAGGGGAAATCTAAAACAAATATTTTACTTCAAAAATCAACGTTTTGACTGAAAATATTCCATTTCTGTTCCTCAGCTTAAAAAAAAAAAAAAAGATAGCTTGAGTGGAAATGTCACTTTGTCGCGTATGCTTTTATTCCATTCCAAAAGGGAAAAAAGTTAGGAATATGACATTTTAAAGCAAAATAGAAGAAAAAATTGTCACTTTGAATCTGTTCCAAACTTCAGTGGGAAAGCTGACAGCTTTTTGACAGAAAAGACTATCTCTGAAGATTTTTCAGCTGAAACTTTGTCAAAGAAAATGTTGGGTTTTTTCCCCAAGAGTTTCTGGAAAAGGGAGGCACTGCAGTTTGGGAATTGGATGTGGTATAGGGACTTTTCCGAGTACTTTAATATGATAATCAGAAGATGAGATTTTTCAGCTATACTCTTACACAAGAATAAAGGTGGCGTGCACCATGGTACTCTCAGATACTCTACATCACTACATGTATAGGGCTGGGCTGCTGTGTGCTCGCCTATCCCTAGTACGGGAGGGCAAGAAGCAAAAGTGAAAAGAGCTGAATGTGCTTTTCTCATACTAAGGAAAGCTCAATGAGTCCATCCAAAAGCAAATTTGTAACTCCTCCTGAAACACTAAGTTTTTTCCCTCAGCACCATTTCCTTGATGCTGTGACCATTTGTGAAGAAGGCTCAGTCAAATGCTTAGTTTCAGGTAGGGTGGAGTATTTTGTTTTGACTGGGATTTCACAGAACTGCAGTTGTGCAGGCTGGACCCTACCATTGGCCTACCATGGAGGTCATGAAGTGTGACCTCCTCTTCAAATATAACTACTGCCAACATCAGATCAGCATGGATTTATTTACCTGAGTTTTGATAAGGTAGCAGGTTCTACAGCTTCTTTAAGTATACACTACACCCTCCACAATAAAGAAATTTTTCCATGTGTACAGTTTGAACCCCTGTATATCAAACAAGAAGCCCGAGTGATAACAGCAGAAGTTCTTTGCCCTTATCAAAACAAGGGACTTCAGCCTCATTGAAGCAAAAGATTCTCACACCACCTAAACAAAATGCCTTCCCTAATACTTTTATCTCACAGGAAAACCTCTCATCTGAGCGTGTTTCTTCCCTGGCAAAAACTGTGAACTTGTGAATTTTTTTCCTGAAGAGAAAGAAAGGTTTTGACAAACTCTGACAGTATGATGATTTTAGGCATAAGCATAATGATAACTACCAATCAGAAGCTGAACATGGGCAAATTTGTAGTAAAAATGAGGCAGTAGTTAAAAAGGATGATACCAGCTGGTCTCACTAGGTTTATGGTAGACAGTCCCTCAGCTGGAGTCTTTTAGTCAAAACTGGGTACCTTTCTAAGAGATGATGTAACGCAAACAACTTTCTCCACCAAGTGCTGAAATTGCTGAGTGAGTTGCTTTCCAGCCTGTGTTATTCTGGAGTTTATATTAGCCCAAATGACCCTTCCTGACTTCAGATGAGGTTCCTGTAGCAATAGCAAAAGGCCTTAAGTGGTGATCAGGACACTGCAAGTGCCTACAGCAGTCCCTGCCCTCAAAGGTCAGCAATTTGGGATTGAATAATGGCTCATTTCAGTCCTTCTGCTTTCTGTCAAGGCCTGTGAAAGATAAGAGCCCTAGACTGAGATGGAGTAATGCTCTCTGGAGGAAAGGGTGGAGAGGGTGTGTTTGAAAGAGCATAGTGAAGGCAGGAAGGCATGGTGCTGCATGCATCCTAGAGAATGGGAGGAGACAGGATGGGTCCAAAGCAGGGTTGGAGGAGTGGTCCCTCAAAGGCTATGTGGGGAGTGATATTTGTCAAAGCAAACGCTTAAGGTATAGCTGAGTTGTCCTCCTCACTGTTATTTCTTTACCTAACTTATGGCATCTGGGACTTTTTTTTTTTTTTCTTCTTACCTCACTCATTTTCTTTTTCAACTTTTCTTTTTCTTCCAGCAAGCCCCCAAAGACCAGGGTGGTTTAATGCCAGTTTAAGTGCTTTTGATTATTTGTCTGAAGCCAGGTTTCTGAGGGTCTGGGCTGTTTGCTTTGCTGTGCCTGTTTGCTTCCACCAAGTAAGTTCAGCCTGTGGATATTTCTTTTCTAGTTCTGTATAGGTGGTGTGTATCTCTGTCCTTGCAAGGTGAGAGGGACAAAAAGAGACCCTGGGAAAGTGGACAAAGAGCAAACAAGCAAAAGGAAGAGGGGCAGCAGAGAGGACTGGAGATGGGCGTGAGAAAAGTTGTGGGGAATGTGTTGGCTGTTGCTGCAGCAGTTAGATCCACAACTACTTTGCAAGTCTCTAAGAAAGACAGGATATGGGAGCCACAGTCAGACCATGAAGAAAGAAGGATGAAGCACTAGCATGTGACTTCAGAGCTGGGGAGTTGAGCTTTCTGTTTTTCCACAGGACTTCACATATTACCTTGAGATGAAGTCCCTCCTTTTGTTGTGCTTTAATCTCCCCTTGGCAATGGAAATGCTGAGCTTGAAGGCCATGTCAGAAGGTTATACACTTCAGGATACAAAGTACTATATATTGCTGTAAGGCTGAGCTATGTGGACCCTCTTATCTTCACATATCAACACTGGTGTTTTTGGAGTGAGATGACCACCAGATGGAACTTGAGATCCTGCTGATATTAGATAAGATACTTTCACTATGGGGGGGGAAGGCTGTGACACAGTGGATTGCTATGGCTGGATTAGGGCCTCAAAACTAACTGTTCATGCTACCAAGCAAAGAAGAAGACAGAGGGATACATACTGGGGCTGGACGTGGGCACAGCTATTTCTCTGAGAATCTCCTAAAGTTTTCCAGCAACTTCTGTTACAAAGCTCCTTCTTCCTCCAAAATCTTTTCTGGAATTGCTCCCAAATCCTGCCTCTGCTCCAAAGTCCTGCCTGCTCATTTGCAAGCTCTGTGATTCAAGGCCATATTGCATTTGTTCAAGATTAGGGACTGCAAGTAGTCATGGTGAAGTCACACACGCCAAGCATGTGCTCAGTAGTATCCAACAAGCACATGGACTGCCGTTTCAAGGGCAACAGCCTCCTCAGTTGAAGCATGTATTTGGTTTGTAGGCATACCCACCAATGCACCCCTTGCATATAAACACTACCTAAATTACAGAAGTAGTCTGATGTGTTTGCCTGGGTCATACTGTTTTGCTTTGGCAGGGGTGGAGGATTTATATCCTTCCCTCTACTGCTCACCCACAAAAGGAAGCTGTTGTGTGTAAGCCTGTATATTATTGTTTTTTAAGACAGTGAAGTATGTGTATGGGTGCCTGCAAAGATGAGCGTACAATAAGATATTAAGCCTGTAGGTTGGATTCCGCACTTAGCGTGAGCAGAAAAGCATCTGCCTTGGCCAAGCGGGCAAGAGCAATGGATGCTGCAGAGAATGGCCAGAGGTTACCATGCTGTCTGGCCTGTGCCAAAATGAATTAATGTGTTCTTTGAAAGAAACCTTGCATACATGACCTCTCAGGATAGCAGCATTTGTTGGTTAGTAGAAATGGTATGACTCCATCAGAGACAGGAAAAATCACATAGGTGGAATTTTATCAATGGTGGAATTTTAATGATGGCTTGAAGGGTGCTAAGCAAGTAGCTTATTATCTTCTTCTCTTTATATCTCTTATGTGATGGCTAAAGCTAGATATTTTTGCTAAAATAGCATGCATGGGCAGTACTGAAACAGAGCCTAATACTAGAGCTCTTGATTTTAGTATCTCAGAAACAAAAACAAGCAGCTTGTTGAGACCCCTCAGAGCCATACTGGCAAGCTGAAAGCTTTGCCTACGGTAGCAAAATATTATTGTTTTTCAAGGAGGGGTTTAGAAAGAGTGCACTAACTGAAACTGCTAGTAAAATTATATTTCTTATAGTGTAAATACCGCAAGGTAAGATGTCTTCAGTTTCTTCCTGGGTCACAGAGGACTCAACTAACTTTAAACTTTAGGAGAAAGGCCAGCTTGAGGTCTGTGTTTAGCGTATGCTAGCTGAACTCAACCAAAGCTAGGCCGTTTGCCCTGACTGCCAAAAGCCAATAAAGTTGACAACAAAAACTGCTGTGTAGACACTGTGGGACAGGCAGCCCCTCTCTGATCCTTAGGTAATGATGTGTTTCGTTTCCTCTCCAGCATCTTATTTTACTATGTGTAGAGTAGGGGGAAAAAAAAAAAAGTGCTTACCAATTTTCTTAGTGCAGATAAGGCCTAAGGGACCACGCATTGTTTGGGAAAGGCTGTTCTCTGTAGAAGCCGTATCGATTCCTGAGGCAGAGGGAAGGGGAAGAGACAAAGCTTTTCCCTCTGACTGAGAGTGAAATGACAATTGCCACAGAGAAATGCAGCAAATTTTGTCAGAAGTCTGAACACAGGGGGCCAACTCATCCCTCTCTTGTCTCCACTGAGCCAGGTTTATTGTATGAGCTTTTAGCCCAGTCTGCCGTATGAGAAAAGTCTCTTCCTGGGCTGGGACAATGGGACCCTGGGCAATCAGTACAGAGAGCACCTCATACTGTGAGGAGTGGGAGGTCTGCAGAGAAATCGAAGGATGCACAAAAAACAGAGGAAGGAGAAAGTATACTGATCTGGCTTCCTCCAGAATGAGTGTAGGATGGGGGAGAGGCCTGAAGACAGTCATTTCATTTTCTGACTTCCCAAGCACTCTCTTCTGCATGGAGATCTGTGAGATCTATTCCCCTGTCAGGTAAAGCTGAGCAGCCATTGATTGGCAGCCAGATGGAGCAATGAAGGTGGATCAATGTGAATTGGATTTTTTTAAGTTTAAATAAAATTTGTATCGGCATGAAGTTAATTAATAGAGAGCTGTCAGAGGGCTCCTTGGCACATCAGTGTGTTAGGAGGCAATGGTACCCTTTGGGGAGGTGCTGGGAGGAGGCTGCAGGAAAAGGTTCAGCTGCAAGTTGAAATTAAAAAAAAAGCAGGCCAGTCTTTTTCTTGGCCCTGTTTCAACATTTTTTTCATCATTCCTTCCTTTGAGATTGCTTTTGTCTTCACTGATGTGTCTTCCTTTTATTTGGCCTTTTGTTGTTGCTTGCCATCTGAAACCTTTGCTTTCCTTCCTAATGGAAATAGTGCTCTACTGAGTTCATGTGTTGGCACAGCTGTTCCTGGTTTGGGTTACTGTCTCTGCTCACTCTCTTCCAGTAGGAGGGGCGATGAGAAATTAGACAGCAGTAGTAACAGGTGTGTTGGCTATGAGAGATCTTGTCTTACAGCCCTAGGCTTGCCTATGTATCTGTTCAAACACAAGACCCAAAAAATATCATCCGGTAGTGTCAGGAGGGGACGAAGCAGGTGGTGGAGTACAGGTTAACTTTCAAAGAGCAGTAGCACATCAGTGATTCACAGGCTTCTCTGTAGCTGGATAGAGGTAAATGTCTTTGTATGTGTACAGGGATATGGGAATAACCCATTGACAGAGCTGCGTAAGGACTTGAGGTATGTGTGTATGGGGGCATTTCTGTTGACCCTCAAAGGATGGTGTCTTAAAGGGCCTGATCCCACCTAATTTTTAATTAAACTTGGCTAATGAATACAAAAATATGATACTTCTCTGTGAGGTAGTGGTGCTTGGGAGCCCTGGGGTCACATAGTCTGTGCTGTATGCCAGCCTGGTTTCTGCAGGGCTGGCTCATTGCATCACTGATCAATGTCTCTCCGATGCTGCCTCTGAGCAGGGACATGAAGGAAAGGGAGAGAATGGAAACCAGATGCAGTTTCCATGGTAACGTCCAAAAAAGAGGGAGAGTGACTGGGGGTGGGGAGAATTATTTTTTTTTTTTTATTTTAAAAAAGGAGCCTCATGGATCTGGGTTCCATACATGAGTGAATGAGCCTTGACACTGGCTTGCCCAGTGCAGGAGGATGCTGCTTATTCACTCTGTGCTTTCTGCTGTGTGAGGAGTAGTGTACAGGAGACTCTCTTGGAACCTGTTCCAGCCTCAGGACCTCTCTTTTTAGACAGCAGAGACACGGCCTGGACAATGATGTTCTCCAGCACATTCCGGCTTTGGGGCCTGAGCTTCCCAGCCAGGATGGAGCAGGGTGAGACACCCTAGTTATTCCAGTCCCTGCCCTCTCCCTGTGAAGAAGTGTGTTAGGAAATGAGGTGGGAGAGGCAGCTGGGGGACACCTCAGAGCTGCTCCAGGCCTGGCTGCTTGCAGAGGTGGGCAGGTCAGGATTTAGGGTGTATTTCCCCAGTATAGGAGAGCTCCTAACTGCTCCTGCCAGCTGTGGAGAAGTTGAGAGTAACTGTACTCCCAGCCTTTCCCAGCAGGAGGCATAGGGGAAAATGGTATAATGGATCTGGCTTTGTGAAAGGCTTTCATCTCCTCAGAAATTCTCCTTTCTGTGATTTCCATGCATGCCCACTTATCCCATTATCTGTGTCAGGAGGAAAACAGAATCATCAGCAGTCGTGATTTGTATCTCTGAAGATTTTCTTCTCTGTGCTTAAGCAAAATCCCCTCTTAACCACTTCTTGTCCTTGCCTTCATAGGTTAAAGCATTTCAGTTCATGATTTTTCTTACATTCTTTCCGTTCTTTAGAGTTCAATCCTGTTGCTGCCTCTTACGGCTGCTTTTCTTAGGCTCCCAGATATGACCTAACATGGAGTCCAATAATACAGTATACTTAGACCCGGATCAATAAAGCTTTTAGATGCCTAAATCCTTGCTTTGGTGCTTTACTCCTTCATGTCTTCCCTGTGGAGCTGTAAAATTCCCATTTTACAGAGTGGCTCACTCCAGTGGAAGTTTGCTGATGCTAGCAGAAGAAGCTGTGAAAGAACTGCACATACTGTTCAGCGGCCGCTGTGTCTGGAGAACCTTAAGCTGTCTCCCCACGTTCTACGAGATTCTAATCATTATTGCATAGAGATCTCACGGGACCTTCCTGTAACGCTGTAGCTGTGATCCCTGCTGGCGCTCACTCTTTCCTGTTCAAGCAGGGTCTTCTGAAAAAAGCGCCACGGTGCATCCAGTGATGACTTCAAATACCAAATCTAGACCACATTACTCTCACATTTTGGGGAACTTAAAAGCAAAATCAGGTTTTACAGCTCGGACACAGTCTATAATGAATGCTGCTGATGATACCAGATATGTTCTTAGTCTGGGAATTTGGGCCAGCTGCCCACTCTTTCATCCTCTGATAGGGTTGGGTCTAGTGTTTGCTGTAGCATCAAAGATATGGTGGGTGGCCTGAGATGTAATGAACTTGTAAAGATGTGGCAGCAAGGTTGGGCTCTTTTATTTATGGTGTTGCAGTGAGGTGTTTGCTTTGAAATGTGCAAGAATAGGCAGTTATAAATAAAATGTACATAGCGATTGCTGGATATGAATGTATTTGCGAAGATTAGATCAAAATCCAAGGTGCCTGTAAGTCTGTTTTCTCCAGATCTATTCCTATCAGAAGCAGGCTTTACTTATAAAATTGCTGCACCTGAGAACAGCAGCAAAGCACTAGCTTAGTATTTATTCTCAATAAATGATACGTTGATGATAAAGTTTTCTTTTCTTCCTTTTTTTTTAAACACATTTACCTCATAGTTAAAAGAGACAAGATCCTTATCACTTCTTACTTGTGAGTGTTTCTGGTGTTACCTATAGCAGAAGTGGTGTCACTTAAAGTGGTGCTGTCTACCTGGGAAGTGCTGCCACTGGAGGTGGCTGGAGGTGTAGTTTGCTAGATGGTGCTACCATACAATTATGCATTTCTTTTCTAATGAGATCGTTAGGAGTGCAGTGCTTGTCGCTGATTAGAAGTTCTTAGAATAGAACTTGCTATTTTCTCCTAATTACATTATATAACAGTGTAATTCACAAGGATAGTAGTTAAGACAAAGTATATGGATTTAGGAGATTGCTTTCTGGTTCTGGTTGGTTTTTTTTTTAAGGCACTGCCACAACCTTTTAGTATGACATTTGGGTGAATCGCTTAATATTCTCTGCAGTCGAGATCCTCAAAAAGTAAATAGACACGTAGATCATTAAGTATCTAATTATCTTACAGGATATGGACTTCTGTTCCCTAGATGCCAAACGGGGGGATAACTTCGGAGATGTGTGTAAAGCCCTTTTAGATACCACAGTAAATATTAGAAAAGCCAGTAAATAGTAGTGTGTATATTATAAATCTGTTTTACTGGAATTTGATCTGTTGCCATAATATTGATTGTCCATGGAAATTAAGTTCATTATAGTTCAGAAAGAGACAGTTCTAAATTACAATCAAGTGATCAGCTTGTTGAGTGGGGGATACAAAGACTACATAAAATAAGATGAAGGTGGGACCAAGTTTGCACCCTTTTTTTATTTTGTTGTAGCTGGAAACCGTGTTTCTTATCTGAGCTTATGTATTTGAAGAGCTTTGTTCATCATCTCTTATAGTTGGCTTTTCAAGTGAAGTAGATAGGCTATAGGAGAATCAGACTGTGAAAGAACCAAAGCATGGAGGAAGTGGACAAAAAAAGTAAAATAAAAGATAAATAGTATGAGCTGGGAAGCACTGATTCTACATATACTTATTATGTATATCAGACAGATAAATAAAACTTATATGCAAATATGCACATATATATAAGAATCAATGTTGTATTTTCTGTGTTTGTGAATTTTTATATATACCTAAAAAAATGCCGGACAATCTTCTGATACTAGCTGAGGTATTTGTTACAATGGAAAATGTGTCCAGTTAGTATGATAACATCAAGGTCATTTGTTAATTATGTGGCTTTATCAAAAATCTTGTTGAAAGTACTGACTTTCCAATGACATCCAGCTTAACCTATATCCCCCTTAAGAGGAAATTGGAGCAGACAGTTTAAAGCCTTTGGTCAAAACTGTATTGCTTATTTAGGATGTAATACTTTTGCAATCAGAGCTGCTGTAACCTTGAACTTAAAGCAAGCTAGATGAATTTACCTTCACCTGCTCAAAGTAAACACTAAGATTAGGACCAGTGGTAATAGTAAAAGCAATGCACTAGCGATTATGAGTATAGGGCTCCAAAGGACCTCTTTAGGTCATCAAATCCAGTCCTCTGGTATTATTGGCAGTCATGTCATAATTCTTTTCATAAGCTTTGAGACCATGGAGGAACATTGGCACACGTTTATAATAATCAACACTCCTGCTCTGAAGGGCTTAACACCTAAACCCCCCTCTTGTAAACACATGGATGACACCAAGAGGGGCCTGGGGGCTAGAGAGGACAGAAGTGATGATGGGTAGGTCTGCTTAGCTGTGGTAATTGTGAAATGGAGGAAGTTACTTGCTAGCAACATTATTCATAACCTACATATTTCATCTCACGTGGTAGGTTTCTAAGTACGGGTCTTAGCAAATGAACTAGAAGGACAACGTGGTGGCAATGTCATCTATGGACTTCTATGGATAGACATGAATGGGTGAAAAACATATTGGTTTGGTAATGAATCATGTATTGTTTTTTTTTCAGACAAAAATTATGAGACTAAAGTTGCACCCTACCTCTTAATTCCCAGACTCTCTCTGGTATAAGTCATTAGGATGTTACAGCATTGAATTATAGTTGAACATTTCTAACATGTTTTCTTGCCTATTGTTTCTCTCCTATGGCCTCTTAGCTATCTCAGATGGCAGCTAACAACACACTATAATCAGTCCTGCTTTCACAGTGATTTTGCTTCAGTGGGAGTGAATTAGACCCACAAGATGTGTTCACCATCTCCAGACTGGATCATGTCTCAGGATGTATGTCTGTAGGGCTCCCACTATAGTCATCAGACCCTCACTGAATACCATCTCGGTGAAGAATATAGTCCAGAGTGCCTTGATTTCTGTTTCTTGAAGCCCTGACCCTCAGGACTCTATCGCTATGCTGTACTTTCATTTTGCAAGCTAGTTATTCTTTACTGATGAGCTTTTCTCATCATGACTGGCTTGATTCACTCTCTCTTCCCTTCAAAGGGGAATAACGGAAATAAATAATGAAATAAATGCCAGCAACACTTCTACCTAGCTATTGTTCTTAAGCACTAAATCACTTGCACATTAATTGAAACTTCCTCTTCCTTCTCTTTTCCCTCCAACCCCCAACCAAGGCTTTTTGCCTTCATTTGCTTTCATGGATCTTTTCTTCCCTGCCTTTTCATTCACTTCAGGCGTTCTCAGAGGGCACCTAAAGTTCTTTGGATATGCAGTTTTGAAATGTGCAATTTGGCAGCAGCATGAGCCTAGAATTGAATTAAATTAACTTGAGGCACTCTAAAATTTTTTTTATTAAATTACTTCTTTCAAAGTTACTACAGAACATTCCACTTATTAATTTTTTTTTGTTATTAAATGAAAGAAAAAAGGGGGGAAAAGACATAAAAGTCATGAAAAATCTGGAGTCAGGACTTGTTTAGGTTTTAGGGTTTTGCTCTTCCAGACTTCTCTGTAGTTTTATAACAGGTTTCTCCATTGAGAGAGGATATGAAGCCTGATGGGTTTCCTCCACTTTTGGCACATATTCAATAATGTACTAGTTTAATGCTTGTTAAGAACAGCCAAAGTTTATTCAAACATTGCTGTTGTCCTTTAAGGATCCCTCAAATTCACATGCTTGATTGTCATGGAAAGTACATATGCCAGTTAGACAGGTATTTGTATTGCCAAAGAACTCGGAGGCACTAGGAGATGAGGCAGCCCATAGCAAGGGTCTAGTTTTTAGTGCTAGAGGTTAAAATACACAAATTCTAGAAAAGAGTAGTGGGGTAGAGTGAAAGTGTTGGGGAAAAGCATTTTGGTAGTGATGATGACAGACAGCCTGCTATGGGAAGTCCATGTTGATTATTGGCACCTGGGTGGTGGTGATGGTGAAGAAAGGTGGGATTTGGTGGCTGTTTCTTAGGTTGTCCCTTTCCCCTGCTCTGGATGGTGAAAGTAAATGTGTTTTTCAAAGTGGTTTTGTAGCTCACCGCTACTCAGCATTGTTTTGATCTTGACTCCTCACTGGCCTTCCTTATTCCAGAAGGGAATTAGGCCATGAAACAGTCCTCTCTTCTCCTTCCTGCCTTGTCAGAAAGGGTTCTAGCTGCTTCATGTGAGTTATGTTTTAAAACAAGTATTTGTCATCGTGTATAACAGCCTTCTCGGGGCTGAAGATCTCAGGTCTCAGCTCTGCCACAATTGTGTTGGGAAGTGTAATGCTTTGCTTGTGATAGCACTAGCATTCCCAGGTCTGCGCAGAGGGTCTTGTCCTTAATACAATTGGGAAGTGGCTTTGCCTTCTGGTCAGGGAGAAGACAGAAGCTGGCTTGACCCAGAAAAAAGTTCTTGTAATGGTGTTTTCTTAAGAAGCTGATAGCACAGAAATAGAATATAATGTTATTGCATTGCAGCAGAGAAAGCTTCAGATGCAACAGCTTGCCATGATTGTAAGTAATTGTTGATCCTTTGAGAGGAAAGAGTGAGAAGGAGACTCCTTTCCCTGGAGATGGATGTGTCTGTTAGTAGGAGCAAGGGACAGGATGGGCCCGCCTTTGGCTCCCATGAGACCATAATCAACTGAGGGCTCCTGAATGAGTAGCACCCTGTGTCTATACTGTTAGTCCTGGACAAAACCAAACCGTTAGTACTGCTGGCAGCATGATTGCAGCACTGCCTGTCTGCAGTGATTCATGCACCAGTGCAGCTCTGTATGAAGGGGAGGGGTAATAACTCCCACCAGTAATCCCCACCCCATTCAGCAGGGAGAACTTACACATGGAGATGGCTGGAGCAATTGGGAGCTGTTGAGGGAAAAGGCTGTGCTGTAAGCAGCTAAGAAAGAAATATAAAAGAAGGTCAGGGTTAGTGCCTTTTTCTCTTGTTCTCTCTCTCATTCTGCTTTTCCCCTCCTTTCAGCTATTTCCTCGTAGTCGTTTTGGGCTTTCTGATTAAAAAGTTTTCATCAGCTCAATTTGCTATTCTTTCCCCACTGTCCTGATCCCTTCTCTTGAAGTGAAGGAAAACTTCTGAACTAAATACATAAGAATTGCCAGAAATGGGTGGATTTAGATTTTGTATCTGTAATCCTATCTGTTTGTATTAATACCTGGTATTATCTCTCATCAAGAGATGCTGCCTTCCATAGGAGTTATTAAATTGGAGAAATGTGACCATGGTCGTCTTTAAAGAGATAATAACAAATGATCCATTTCAGCTCCTGTTTTCCTTGGAAGTAGAAGGACATCTGTGTGAGTGTGTGTGAGAGAGGGGAAAGGAGACTGACTGGCTTGAAAACACGTTCTTGGTTTGTTTACTATAATTGATGAAGAACAGTTTGACCTGGAGAATCAATCTTATGCCTTACTCCTGATAACTCTAAAGGACAGAAGAAA
Organism: Nycticryphes semicollaris; assembly: GCA_013400055.1. Classification (NCBI taxonomy): domain Eukaryota; kingdom Metazoa; phylum Chordata; class Aves; order Charadriiformes; family Rostratulidae; genus Nycticryphes; species Nycticryphes semicollaris. Next base: position 770,617 of record VXBJ01003941.1, read on the forward strand.
TCAGAAATAAGCCACGGAAGCAGATGGAGGGAGGAATAAAAAAAGGGGCAAAAGAGGAAGAAGCATGCAGATTGGCCCAGCTCACTGCATTCCTGGAAAGATACAGCAGTGCAAAACTACTGGATTTCCAAGAACATAATATGAGAATTGACCATTGTATTTTACTCTAAACTTATTTCAGAAAGCAAATGGGTTTCATTAACTAGGACTTAAATGTGCTTTCTTTGTCCTTCTTAATTTTCTACTCTTTAGTGGAATATTTTGAAGTGGTAAATGTTTTAGTTGTGTTGGATTTTGTTTTCTTACTACTCATCACTCTTATAGAGAATTAATTCTTCAATATGTATTTCTTGCAGTACAGATACACTTTTGGTGGGTTTATTTTGCTGTGTCTTTCCCTTTTTGTCAGCCCAAGCTTTTCAAAACTGCCTGCTCAACAATGAAAGTTTTATAAGGAAGAGAACAGCATGGTCAAAACTCTGCAGATGGTAGAAAAAACAATATAATCTTGGTATCAGGGACAGTTCTTGCCTTGGGGATAGCTATCCCCCACAGAACTTTATAACCTTTAGTAAAACCTTCAGACATATTTCCCTCTTGTGCTAAGTGTGGATGGTGTGAATGCCGTCACCAAGTATGGCACCACAATCTGCTAGAACGGAAAACACACCTCACCTGCCCAGTAGCCATCAGCAGGATTTCAGTGCCTACCCCCAGTTTTGCATAGACAGGCATGCAGCAACTCATGCAGAGGGCAGAATGAGAAACATTAGGAGAAAAAGTATATAAGATCTTTTATGAGATAATGATCACTTTTCCTGTTTTTCATCCTATAACTCATCCTCATCAGCTAAGGAGCAATGGAGCTGCCACTGTATCATATTGCATCACCCCCCTGTGGTTTTTATGTGGTCCATGTAAGAAACACTGTCTTATGAATGTTTTAGGTGGAGTATTACTTTTTTCCTTGCTGTGTCCGTGGGTTCAAACAGACTGCAAAATGTGCAGTGGCTGCATCTCTAATGGAGTGTCTGTTAGATCAGAAGGCAGAGTTAGTTTCTTCAAATGAAGTGAAATAGATTTGAGGTGGGACAAAGATTGATTGAGTAGGGGAAGTTGAGAAACACCAATGGAATATATTTATAAAGGTTTCTAGGGAACAGTAAAGAACAAAACAAAATCTACTTGAAGTAATATTTGGAACAACTCCTAGGAAAGGTAGGCTCATGGGCAGAGTGCAGGGGAAGCAGTCAAAGATGTGTAATGAAACGTGCATTTGTTCTGTGTTGAGATTTTTTACTTTGTCGCTTCAGAATCCCGTCTGGAACATGCTGTGTGGGAATATGCTGTTGCTTTCTGCTAATTAAAACATCTGGTACTACTTTATAGAACTCTGGCCTTTAAAATAGTGGGAAGCAGGGCAATGCATTTAATCTTGAATAGCTTGATTTGTTATCTGGTTTAAGCATAGGAGTCTCTGTCCAGATTACTTGCTGTCTGGATTGATTCACAGGTGAAAACATTTCACATGTGATGAGCTAATCAGGGAGAATGTACTGAAATCCTGATCTTGATTTTCATTTAAAAAAAAAAAAACCCACACCAAAAAAAACTCCCAAACAAAACAACAAAATGGAGTACTTTTTAGATCTCCCTCCAATTCGATGCAGTTGAGGTTTTGTTTCTTCTTGTGAACTTAAGCAACCTTCAGCCTGGTCAATAGAGTGAATGGGAGACCTTCAAAAGCAGGGTGCTGTAGAAAGTGGCATGTGTGCTTCTTCTGGATCAATGTTGAATTAATAATCCAGTGTAGTGTAAGAGGTTGTTGTAGTAGTGCTTTAAGCACAATACTTTCTGTTGAAAAATAAAGCCATGTGGGAAGTGGTTCCTTGTGAGTCAGTCCTGAACTTCTGCCCCATCTTAATAATAAGCTGGATCTGGAGTAAAACCTTCCCCTGAGGAGGTGTGTTGTGGTGAGCGGCAGCTGAGGAACTGAAGGGGCATTTATCTCCATAGTGGCAGCATTTGACTCTTTGTGGTTTCCACAAATCTCCTTTAAAGGCATTGATCGCCCCTGTCGGCACGATTAGCAGAAGCAGTCATGCAGAACGTGTTTGTAAAAATGTTTTTAAAAAATTCTTGAACGTACCAAATCCTGTAAGGGATCTAACTATTCTGGGGAAAGGGAAAGGTCAACTTTAAAGAACAAGGGTTGGTTTTATCTTCAGCTGCTTTATTAGAGCAGAGTTTTGATTTTTACTCAAGTAAGGACTTACATCGATGTCTGCATTCACGTATGTTATGTGTAAAAGATGTGCAAACAGCTTCACCTGTCTAGATATGTCTACCAGTGCCCCCTCATCTGCCCTGCAGCCCTCCTTGTATTTCAGTTCAGAGCTCCCCTGCCACAGCTCCTTCGGTACCCACAACTGCTGACCAGCAATGCACCTCCTGCCTCTTCTCTATTCTAGTGCTTCTGTCAAACCCCACCTCAAGCCTGACCTTTTGAGCTTCAAAGCAGGAGGTAGATTTACTCAAAAATGTAAAACACTTTCTGTATTGTCCTTGTATACGTGTTACAGAACACAGCAGGAAAACAGATCTTTTGCCTGAATAGCTAGAGCTAAGTAAAGTTGACCTTAATACAGAACTGTGCCAGGTATCCCAAATTTAAGGCACCAAGAATGCCCCCAGAGTTCCCAATAAGACTGGCTTCTAGTACTAAGGGAGAAAGCTCTGCACTGATTATAAGGACCTGCTGGATATATCCAAAACTCGTGATTCCCTGTGATATCGAAGATCCTTGAGCTGGCTCCAAGTGAGTTGTGATATCCACGTGGCAGAGTGTAGTGCTGGTCTTAGGTCCTACAAGTGAAAAAGAAAATAAACAAACAAAAAAAAAACCCCAAAACCACAACAAAACTGACTGCATACGGTACTGTTGCTAATGTGGCTTTACTCCTAGCTAGTCTACAGATCCATCCAGGATTGTATACTGTGTGTTTACACATTGAGCATCAAAGGTTCTATAGTTTTACATGGAACCATAGCATGGAGAAGTGGTGATGTTTTTGAGCGTAGCATTGCCATGTCCTCATGTTCTTCCCGCATGGCAAATGCCAATAGGTGGTAGTGATAAATTTCACTCCCCTTTCTGTAAATGGTGTCTGTAAATGGAGGGACAGGGAGGAAGATATTGGGTAAGGGAAAAGGGTAGTGCAGACAGGTGGTGTGATGGGAGATTAATTATCTGCCTTCAGTGTCACACGACATGTTAGTTAGAGCAGAGCCCCCACGGGCCATGGGGAGATGTTTGCTTTTTGCAAACCGCATCGCTTGTAAATAGCAGTGCTGGCTCCGGCTGCCGCCCTGCATAACACCAGGCTAATTTTGTTTGTCATTTTCAGACAGTTCTCCTCTGCCTTGTTCTTTGGGTTGCTAAAAAGTTGTGATGTGTCTGGGCCCACTGGGGAAATGGCTGTTGCAGGGCTGTGAGCGGAGACAATGCTGCAAGGATGAAGACAGCAAAGTGGTGGTAGTGCTGGAAACAGGACACAGGCAGCTGCTTGGGAAGGTCTGTCATGGCCCCTCTGTGCCATACATGTACCTTCTTCTACTCTCCTTGCCCTTTTCCTCTGAAAAACGGATACTCCTTTTTCATTACTTTGAAGATCAATGGAGTTCAAAACCTTGTGGGCATAGTGTGGTTTTCCAGTGCTGTCTCTCAGCAGGGTAAACTGGCCCAGCCTAAGCACCATGCTTCTGGTATGAGACTGCTTCCAGTATTTGAGCTAGCTCACTTACAGACGATCTGTGTGTGTCTCTACTCAACGTGGCAGTGATCTTTGTGCAGCATCAGGTCAGAGTTGATAGTACCCTGCATTGGCTGCTATCAGAAACTGTTTTCCCACCTTGAGAGGTGGGCCTGTGTGAACCTCATGAAGTTCAACAAGGCCAAGTGCAAGGTCATGCATGTGGGTTGAGGCAATCCCAAGCATAAATACAGACTGGGAAGAGAATGAATTGAGAGCAATGCTAAGGACAAGTACTTCAGGGGTGGTGGTTGATGGGAAGCTTAACATAAGCCGGCAATGTGCACTGACAGCCCAGAAAATCAACCGCATTCTGGGCTGCATCAAAAGAAGCATGGCCAGCAGGTTGAGGGAGGTGATTCTGCTCCTCTACTCTGCTTTTGTGGGACCCTACCCAGAGTACTGCATCCAGCTCTGGAGCATCCAACATAAGAGGGGCATGGACCTCTTGGAGCAAAAGGGCTGGAGCACCTTTCCTAGAAGACAGGCTGAGAGGGATGGGCTGTTCAGCCTGGAGAAGAGAAGGCTCTGGGGAGACCTTATAGCAACTTTCCAGTACCTAGAGGGCTACAGGAAAGCTGGGGAGGGAGCCTTTATCAGGAAGTGTAGTGATAGGACAAGGTGTAAGAGTTTAAAACTGAAAGAGGATAGATTTAGATTAGATATTAGGAAGAAATTCTTTACTGTGAGGGTGGTTAGATACTGGAACAGGTTGCCCAGAGAAGTTGTGGCTGCCCCATCCCTTGAAGTGTTCAGGGCCAGGCTGGATGGGGCTTTGAGCAACTTGGTCTAATGGGTCCCTGCCCATGGCAGGGGGTTTGGAAGCAGATAATCTTCACAGTCCCTTCCAACCCAAACCGTACTATGATTCTATGTGGGAGTAGAGGGAGCGAAATAAGATTTCTACTCGTTTCCTCTTGCCTTTTTTTGCTGAGCGCAGCTGCAATTCTTGTACAGGACTTTGCAAGGACTCAGGCTTTCTCTGCTGTAAGGAATGCACTGGTGTTTTTGCCTTTCTGTAGTAGCTGTCCTCAGCAACCATACATAAGGAGCAACTCCATTAACCTATGTGTTTGCTGCTGAAAAATGTGTTCTTTTACTGGTAATCTGTTCCAAGTGTTTAGAAACTTCCATGTATTTGTCCTGTGCTAATTATAGAATGATCCTTCTTGGAATACTTCAAGCTCCAGTTACTGAGTTATGGTGGAATATAATGTGCATTTCTTAGTTGACGTGACAGACTTCAGCTACAGGAGTATGTGCAGCTACAGCTATTTCATTTTAATCCTAATCTTTCCATAGGTTGAAATACCTTCTTGTTAAGGAATTTTATTTTTTTTTCCTGCGGATGGTTCCACCCCAGCTCCTGTGACTGCTTATAAGGTGGATCTCCCACGTGTGTCAGTTCTCTTTGACTTCACTCCAGTCTGGTAGCACTGGGTCAACTACCCTTACACTCGATGCTACTAGAGATTCAAATGTGCTCACTGAGATTTGGCTAAAGACCACAAAACTTCCTTCACACAGAGACTACAGCAGAGTGGTCAGATGGCAATGGTAATGATTTTAATGTGCCACCAGAATGCATGGGATTCAAACTCATAACCTAGCGGCAAAAGGTTTTGTGAAGTAATGTCTTTAAAGAAATTACTTTTATAGCTCTATCTAAGCTTTATCCTTTTTCAGCACTGTGAGGCTCATCCAAGTCCCTTATACAAAGCCAAGTCCCATCCCTTTGATCTCACCACATGAAAAAGGCCCTCAGTGCAGTTTTGGTTTCTGTGAGTTGTGTCCAAGTAGGAGGTTACAATCCTGCTTCTGAGACCAAGTGGACCTGGAACATATTCCTGCTTGCAGCAGACAGATGTTCACACCATGCCGTCCATCCTGAAAAAGGACTCCACCGCATTCTTGTCCATCTGCTAACTCCGCAAACCCAGCCAGTGGCCTTAATCCACCAAATAATTAGTTTCCATTTTGGATAATGTTCCTTCCACCTGAGACTTTTAGGCCCAACTATATTTTTCAACTGCTTTTTGAACTGCTGTTTTTGCACCCTTTCCAAGAATCCCTTGAGAGAGCCTATATCCTACAGAGAAAGAGAGAAGACTTCCAAGGAGGTGCAATGCTGGCATTTTACATCCACTCTATGCCCTCAGCCAAGGAAAAAATACAGGATTATAGGCTAGAAATCCATGAGAAACAAAAACATTCCATCATTGGCTGCAAAAATTCTGCTGAGCATCCAGACAGTAGAGCTAAAATCAAAGCTTTCTGAACAGGGCTTTCTACATCTCTCTGCCTCATTTCCTACTAGCTCAATTTTCCACAGCTTACCTTCCCTACTATATTTTTCCGCTACTTCCAGCTTCTCTCCTTGTTTTCCCCATTATGCAGCGATCTGCCTTTAAATAAATAAAGTTTTGAACTAGCTTTTTCCAGTTTTTTTTTTTTTTTTTTTGTCTCATTTCTTGCTTCCTACCTGCACTCTTTGGGCAGGATAAAAGCAATGCTTTCTAGCGTGAAAAACATGGTAAAGTGAACACAACACAATTCTTACTACCCTTCTGCTTCCTCTCCTTATCCTTGTGCTCATTATCTGGGTAAACCTCGCAAACATGAACCCTGTTTTCCCTTTATGTATTGGGCTAACAGAGGGGGCTAGTATTAATCAGTGATACCATGCAAGGATCCCTTGTTCAGGTGTCTTCCCCTCTGGATTTCTTGCAAGACTGTTGTGTGGCAGAGGCCATCGGTTTTATGTTGTTATTTTGCACTGGGACAAAGCTTATGCTTCTCTTCCCAAGTCCTGCCTAAACGTGGGTATTTATCTGAAGACCTTACCTCAACTTAATCACAGAAGGTGGTTTATTTCAGAAGGATTGTGTTCCTTATACGGTAGCTAAGCAGCATACTAGTGGCTGAAGAGCCTGGAGAGCTAACTGAGGTCCAACAAAACACCCATCCTAGGCCTTTGGGGTAAGAAGATGTGGCAAGCCAAGATGTGCTGCTCAGTCATCAAAGGTGATGCCTCTGCCAATGGAGGACTTTATTCAGTGCCCAGGCTCTCTGTGAAGGCTGCAGTGTCTGCACTGCATCACAGTTTGCTCTTGCAAATGGCTTTTTTAGTATGAAAACTTAGTATGAAAACAGTAGGAAGAAAGCTGGAGTGATGAAGTCAAGTTTTCCTAGTATTATAAGACCCCATCTTGTTTCCTACAGGTTGATTCAAAAAAGTGGGTCATCAATACCAGCCTCAGTACTGAGAAAAAGGGAGACAGATTTTAAATTTCTAGCCAATCTCCAGATTCTTCCACTTTAACCTTGAATGTGTGAGTGCTTTTACAAGCATGGACGTTATATGAGTTTGGGTCAGTTAGCATCTCTGTATTCTAGATTTTAATGACAAAGTAAATTGAGGTGCAGGACGTCATGCTAATAGCACATCTGCCTGTTCATACTATAACTAGGAACATAACCCATGTCTCTTGAGCCTTGCTTTTTAATCTGACTCGGAACCAAAACTTTACTAGTGCATTAGGATCTGTGGGTTTTATATCTGATAGATTTGAGCTGAAGGACTTTTGGAGTCCAGGTTCCTCTTACATCTTTGCTCATGAAAACAACACACTGCAATTTTGTTTGCGTACAATGCCCTTGATCTAGGGCTTGTGGGAGGAGGGAGTGGGGGAGAAAGGGAGCAGCAGCAAGAGCAGAGGAACGAAAGGCAGCAACATGAGAAAAAGGCATTAGAAGCAGAGCATAGTCTGGAAGAGGGGGTGCTAGGGCAAAAAGCAAGGGAAGAAAGCAATCTGATGGAAAGGGAAGAGGTTACAAGCCAGGGCAGCAGGGGCAAGAAGAGGTTGGGAAGCAAAGAACAGCAAGATATTTAATCTCAAATGCAACTGCAGCTCTTTAGCCAGGTGGCTGGTGGGATAACTGGCAGGAAGCTGGCATTTACCTGGATGCTAATTCCTCTCTTCCTGCCAGCCTGGCAGGATGAGTGCCTGCTCTCCCGGTGAGATGAGATCATATGAAAAGCCCCCCTGGCTGCTATTATGAGGAGCAACTGAATGCAGGCTGTAGTGTTGTGGCGTGCGATAAAGCATGGGAGCTGGGAGGGGAGGGGGCTGGTGGTGGTGGGAGTGCTGGAGACAGGCTGCTCATTTACTGCTGCCAAGCTCTGTGTCTGATTAATTATGGAGCAGTTGATAAATAACGTTGTGGAGATACGTAAATCAACGGGAAAGACGCAGGGAGCTAAGCAGGGCTGAGGGACTGGCACCGTTTGGGCAGCTCTGCTCAGAGGCTCGTTGTTCTTGGCACTGGCAGTGCCACGTTCAGCAGTGGCAGCTGGTGAGGGTGGCAGGCACAGGGGGTGGCAGCGAGAGGCACAGGAACAGAGGGGCAGGCATACTGATCCAGCCCACGTCACAGCTTTCCAGGGAACCATCCAAAATACGTAGGTGGTCTCTGCTAATACTGCAAGCAAAAAACCTCTTTGTAGCCTCTGAGGCATTCATCTGCTTGGTCCCCACAGAAAATGGAGAATGCTCTCCTCTCCACTTCATAGGCAAGATGTGAGGAGGCAAAGGGTCTGGCAAGGAAGCACACTGAACCCAGCTGCCTTCTTTCCCTGCTCCTTCCCAGTTGAAGGTTTGTGGCTTAATCCCTACAGTGTCTCTTTCCTCCAGATTAGAAGAATCTGTTTTTCAGAAAGTATCTTTGTAGCTCCTTGGGGGCACAGTTTTCTAGCACCGAACACAAGGTTGTTCCCTTTGACCACTACATCTCATGGGTGTGTGCCTAGTGGGATGTGCCTGACATGTCTTGGGTACCTTCGGGTGGAGTTTGTCCTGAGAGACTCATGTCTTGAGTTTGCCCATGTTTGGCCATCTTATTACGTGCTTTGCTCTGTACCTTTGGTGTTGCCTGGTTTTATCCCTGCTTTTCCTTGTCCTTTGTTGGTATGTGTAAACTAACTTAAGTGAAAACAGACGGAGGCATGTAAATGGCTAAAAGTTAGCTCTGGGTCAGTGAACACATATGAACATACATTAATATGTAGATATCAATTGAAACCTACCCAAGGACTGTTTCAGGATTCAGGTCTAAAGATCTGGTTGTGGTAAACTACCAATGCGTATGTTAGGGAGCAAACATCCGGGTGGCATCTCTACAACAGTGTTTTTGTATGTTCGGGTAAAAAGAAACAAAAGGTTAATTAGAGGTTAGAGCAGGGTAGGAATCTAGCCTACGTGTAGCCGACTCATCCTGACCAAGGAGGAGAAGTTATCTTCAGAGATGACTGGAAAGTGGCAAATATTGACTTGATATCAAATTGCATAGCGTCTGTCAAGGTCTACAGCTGAGGTGCAAGGAAGCAGTCAGCTGATGGTCCAATACTAAAATGTAGGTCTGTAACTTAATGCAGGCCTTCAGTTCCAAGCAGAGGATGAGCATGCAAAAGCTGATGCGATGCAATAGGATCTTGGAGAGGTGAGCATGGAAAGAGTCCTGCAGTTCTCTTCTGCAAAGTAACTCCTCTCACTCTGTTTGCCAGAGCTCTGCATGCAAGTGTGCATTTGTGCCTATATATGGAAATAAGTGGGTACAGCTGGTGAAATCCCAGGATTAGGGAAATGCAAAGTCATAATGGAGTGCACCACAGTGTAACAGCAGAGTTTCAGAATACTGGACCAACAAAGAGGCAGAAGCAAAAGGGGTTGCAGTGATTGAACCCTTTTTTCCCTCAGCAGAAAGTGAGGCAGTATTTAGAACTGAATGAGAAGTGTAGAAGTAGTCCGTCTTGAAAAGTTTATAAAACATGAAATTACTGTTCCCATAGGGAAATTCAGTTTCATGGTTCTGTGAAGAGCCAGAATTACTGGTGGGAAGAAAATAAACTTAGTTTTTCTGCACGTGGTCTCGATCTGCCTCAGAAAAGTGTGGACACAGCATGCTAAACATAAGATGTCATGAACTGTGAAGCAGCAGCTGCTTTTTTGTATTTTTTCAGTGCAGATAATTAAGTAGTTGGAAGAGCATCAAAATAAGCAGACATCTTTCAGGAAAAGCAGCCGTGTGGGACTTCTCAGCTTTTAGGTCTCCCTATCTCCTTATTCTACCTATTTTCAGTTTTTCATTGATCGTATCTTTGAGCTCTCCCTAGGACATGTGAAAAAGAAATTGTCTCTTCAAGTCTGAGAGGAGTCACATCCATTCTTGGACCCAAGCTCAATGCCAAAGCTTTTTCAACAAAGCTACGTGGCGAATTTTAGAGCTCCAATGCTCCAGATCCTTCTTTCACTATGCCTTTTCTTCCTTATAGCAGGAAAAATCTGAGCACACCCAGAATTAGGGAATGTTGCTATTGTAAATCCAACTCTGGGACTTGTATGATCTTTAAGTGTTTCTAGTTTCAATACAATGGCAAGGGGCAGGAGGGAACCCGGAAAAAAACCTGGAGTACCTATCTTGTTATTATGTTGCCCCTTTAAAAAAATAAAAATCTTCTGTTGCTTAGATTTACAGAAAATATTCCAAATTCAGGATCCAACAATTACAAAGATTTTTCTATTTAGGATTGAGCAGTGACTAAAGGTGTAGTGACCCTACAGTGCCAGCTTTGTACAAGTATCTGTAAATCTAAAAATGGAAAAAAAAGTCTGACCAATCTAGTTTGAAAACCCCAGATGAATAAAAAGTGAAAGAAATAACTCAGGTAAGGCAAAAGCCACAAGTAATTTAAATCTGTGAAGAGTATTCTTTCCGATTATCTATTTTAAAGAGCTAATAGCACAGCACAGAAAAAATGTTACAACAATCTAATGAGGTCCCATTAAGTTTCCCTTCTATTAAGTTCTTTTGGGTCCTATCTAGGCTAGTAAAATAAGTACTTTAAAACAAAATCTGCTTCTTTAGTCTAAACATGCACTTCTTAAGATGGAGACTTGGGATTTGATGCAGCCTGGGTTCTCTTACCTGCTCTGCCTTTGAACTCTGAGCCTTTGACTGCAAAACCTCCCTCCTCTTGGCCATCACTTTCCAGGTAGTAACACTTGGATAATTATTTTCACACATCTGACTGGGTAAGGGAAAGCATGATTCCCAGGGGAGATCTTGGGATTCTATGAAAACACAAGGGTGTTTTGGTGACATGTATATATGCACATATATATATATATATGTATGTATGTGTACATACATGCGTGTGTATATTTGACCTTCAAAACTGTACACAGGACACTCAGAGCTTGTCAGGGATTGTTGCATGCTGGATGTAAGGTTATTAGATGTTTATTTTCAGCTTTCTTTCAATGGACCAAGTGAAAGCATCAGGCCTTGCGATTTTAGTCACCTGGCCATGTTACAGTCCTTAAAGTATCGTGAACAGAAGCAGCTTTGACCTATGGAGGCTTTGAGTCAGGGGAGGCTCACGGTTGGAGGGAAGTGGACAGACTGGCCTGCCTTCCCATGAGCCCGATTGCCTTCCACCAGTTTTAATTACCAGCCTTTGCAAAGGTTCCTCTGGGAGAAAATTAGCCATCAGATGCAGCAGCAGCAGGCAAGACACCAGTTCACTCAAGAGCTGTCAGCTAACTTTAGGCCCCATCTTGCTGAGCCATCCTTTATTTAATCAGGGTCGGAGGAGCATCCGTACCCGGCACTCAGCTCTGCAGGTGGGGAATGATTTACTGCCCTGCTATCAGAGAGCTCTTTAATCTTGTCTTTATGAACACTTAGCACCTACAAATCACCTGTTTGGCTTGAAATACATTGCCTGCTTCATGCCTTAGTGCCCCGAAGGAGAGGATGTCAAAGGTACATCTTGTTTACACGACAGGCTGCTTTATGGAAGCAGACCTACTGCCTGTGTGGCAAACCCAACCCCAACTTTCACCTCCCTCTCCCTCTTGCAGCACTTGAAGTGCATGGTTTCATCCCCTAGAGACCTTCTATAGAGTCTTCAGCCTTCTCAACCCGGCTCTTCACCTCTTCTATTCCTTTACCCAGGAAAGTGGTCAAGGCATTTCATTTCTGCTCTGCTCCCTTAACTCTCTGAGAATTTCACTGGTTCAAGCCATGTTCCTTCAGATGTAAAAAGAAGGTGAGAGTAGCTTGTGATCAATGTTTGATGCTTCTACAGAAGTATTTTATCCCAGGTGGCTTCAAGCTGCTTTCTATTCAGCTGTCCCACTAGGACAGTATAGTCAGCTATGGGGTAGTGTAGGATAACCGTGACTGTTAGCCATGCTATATGCCAGTTTGGGACAAGAATTAAGGAGTTTAATTGAAGTGAGACATGTAATTGAAACTGCTGGGGAAACTTTAGGATAGACAGAAATTATACAAATTAGGACGGTGTTACACAGTAGCTCCACTTTAAGAAAGAAAAGACCTCTGCTTTTAAGAAAGAACAATAACAAAAAAACAAACAAACAAACCAACCCAAAAAAAAAACCAAAAAAAAAACCCAGGCTCTTAAATGACTAGAGATGAGCAGCATTAGAAATTTTACTGGAAAGGCACATCTGTAGTGGCCTGGAGCCCCTCAGTATCATGAAGGGGCAAGCTTCATTATAAGCTCAGAGCACAGACATCTGCCACTTGATTCAGTGGAACAAATTCCTTGCACATACTTTTGCTAAAGCTCCTTTCCTCCCTGCAAATGTGCTTACTGCCTGGACAGGAAGAGTTGCCAGTCAGACATTCAAACAGAGATGGACCATGCACATCAGGGATATCTGAAACCTGCTGCAAACCTTATGGGGTCTGAAAATGAAGGTATAGAATCTTTCTTTGGGCTTCTGTGTCCTTTCTTGAATAAGCTACCCATTAAACCCTCTAATCAGCCATTGCTCATGCCACAGAGAAGATAGGAACCTGGAACACCCGGAAGCCTCCCATCTCTCTCTTGACCTGCATTGCTGAAAAGATTTTGATAAAGATATAGGACAATCTTCTCAAGTTTGTAACTTTTGCCCCTACTTTCCATACCTGGAAATTAAGTTCCTTGAATAGAGATGATCCATGCTTGCAGTAGAAGATGGTAAGTATGGTCATGAATCTTTCAGTCAGTGAGTTTTCTTCTCTCTGGCACCCATCTCTTTCATAGACATGAATCTTGATGTTATTTTTAGCACAAACAGACCAAATTGAGGTGGGGGAGGGGAGAGTGAAAGTGGAGTTGACAGTATAGTGTGAGCCAACATGCGGGCACTCTGCTTTACAAAGACATGAAGGATGGTGTGTTGTACATCAGCAGGAACTATAAAACATGATGAATGTCTTAACCTCAGCATCAATCTGAGATGAGCTTGTCCAGCCAGACTGAGGTACACTCGGAAGTTTCTAGCTGTTTCTAGAGCCAGAAATTTCCATCTCACAGAACTGTCAGGTTCAGAGATGCCCTTCACCACTGTACCAGGACACTGAGTGCAAGAAGAGGTACTACAGTCCAGGCCAGGATCATGGTTTCATGTTCTTTCCCTGCCAAGAAAGCAGCTAGAGATTATAATTTCCAAACCTGAAAGGGTCCAAAGTTAGCTGGCAGCACTTAGTTGAAGCCTAAACCCCTTTGTTTAAAAGCTAAGACCATCTTCAAGCTCATATTAGCCTTGGAAGGAACTGCTGATTGTTCCCAATTTCTGAAAATGAATTTAAAAGGATTCCTTGAGTGTTCTGTATCTTAAGATTAGGTAGACTTGAAGGATCTCAAGGAGATCTGAATTTAGAATAAATCAATCTTTTAAGTGAGGTTTGTTTCATCAGCAGAGGAATAAGCCAAATTTCCCCTTTTTATTATTTCCAAATACTAAATGCATTAATGAAAAAAAATTTCCTGAGGAACTATTTAACACAGTGATGCAGAGTATGAGTCAGAGGTACACCCCTAGACTGAGAGAGCATTTGGGAATGAGGGAAGCTCAAATGCTTATTCAGTTCTGGTTGCTGTCAAAGATAGGATAATGACTGGGCCATTATGTAGTCTGACCCTACACAGTGGCTGTGGTTCCGTCTTTATCTAGATCTCTATTTATCTGGAGATGAATAAAAACAGTACTTGAATGTCTAGACTAGCTTCAATAAAAATAACCATAATGGAGCTTAATGGGTATTTTTATTGTGGAAAGTGCAGTTTGTTGTCTGGATCTCTTTGAAAAATGTTCTTCCCATCAGCTTCAGCAGACCTTTCAGAAAGTTTTCACAATGGAAATGCCTCTTCAATATCATTTCACCTTGCTAGATGGCCAACCAGCCAGCACATGTATGGCTGGCTGCTCACTGCAGGCTTTTCTTTAGTTTTGCTCTGAACACTCTATCTACAAGGTGGCAGAGGACACTTTATCCCATGCAGCTCCTCCTTTCCCTTTCTCAAAATAGAGAAATTTTTCTTTTTCCTGTTGTCAGTGAGCCACTGTTCCTCTGTGGAGCATCTTCTGGTCCAGTGGTAAATGGAGCTTATATTAGTATTTCAAGCTGTTCTTGTCAGCTGAGAACTAAGAAACATTTTCCACTTGCTTTCAGAAACATAAGTACATCACAGAATCACAGAATATCAGGGACTGGAAGGGACCTTGAAAGATCATCTAGTCCAATCCCCTGCCAGAGCAGGAACACCTAGATCAGGTCCCACAGGAACGTGTCCAGGAGGGTTTTGAATATCTCCAGAGAAGGAGACTCCACAACCTCTCTGGGCAGCCCGTTGCAGTGTTCTGTTACCTTCACTGTGAAGAAGTTTTTTCTCATATTTAAGTGGAACTTCCTCTGTTCCAGCTTGCACCCATTGCCCCTTGTCCTATCATTGGCCATCACTGAGAAGAGCCTGACTCCATCCTCTTGACATTCACCCCTTATGAGGTCACCCCTCAGTCTCCTCTTCTTCAAGCTAAAGAGATCCAGCTCCCTCAGCCTTTCCTCATATGGGAGATGCTCCATTCCCTTAATCATCTTTGTAGCCCTGCCTTGGACTCTCTCAAGCAGTTCTCTGTCCTTCTTGAATTGAGGGACGCAGAACTGGACACAATATTCCAGTTCCAACCTATACTGGTACCTGGAGTTGTTCTTGCCTGGATGCAAGACTCTATTCTTGCCTGTGTTATATTTCATTAAATTTCTCCCCGCCCAACTCTCCAGCCTCTCCAGGTCTCGCTGGATGGCAGCATGGCCTTCGGGCGTGTCAGCCACTCCACCCAGTTTTGTGTCATCAGCAAACTTGCACTCTATTCCCCCATCCAAATCGTTGATGAATATATTGAATAATACTGGTCCCAGCACCAATCCCTGAGGGACTCCACTATATACAGGCCTCCGACTAGACTCCATCCCATTGACTACAACTCTCTGACTTCTACCCTTCAGCCAGTTCACAATCCGCCTCACTACCCTATCGTCCAGGCCACACTTCCTCAGTTTAGCTGGGAGGGTACTGTAGGAGACGGTGTCGAACGCTTACTGAAGTCAAGATAGACCACATCCACTGCTTTACCATCATCTATCCACCTGGTTATGTCTTCATAAAAGGCTATCAGGTTGGTTAAGCATGACTTCCCCTTGGTGAAGCCATGTTGACTGCCTCTTATGACCCTCTTATCTTTGATATGCCTAGAGACGGTGCCAAGGATAAGTTGTTCTATTACATTTCCAGGGATGGAGGTGAGGTTGACTGGTCTATAGTTACCCAGGTCCTCCTTCTTGCCCTTTTTGAAGACTGGAGTGACATTTGCTTTCCTCCAGTCCTCAGGCACCTCTCATGTTCCCCGTGACTTACCAAAGATGATGGAGAGTGGCCTAGCAATGAATTCTGCCAGCTCCCTCAGCACCCGTTGGTGCATCCCATCAGGAACCATCAGGTACTTACTTGTACCCTGCATAGCTGCTTCATGTCTGTCTTTTTGCAACCATTTCTTTTGGTGCTAATTAAATTATAGTTGAATTTGAGTATGAAAGGTCTGAAGAAAAGTAACCTGTAAGGTGGTAGGCAAGGATTTAGTGTGGTGAGAAACTCAAGGAGCAAGAGAGGATATATGGTGATGATGAACACTGGGAAAGATTTTTAAAATGTTTGCAGCTGGCCTATGTGTGCTTGCACTGAAGTCAAAGATAAGCCAGTGCTGTGTGCTCTTGAATATCCTACATGTAAAACTCTGGATCTGGGGAGAGGATGGATTAAAAAGCGAGGATTTCAAGTGGACACCAAGGGCCCGGTATGATGACCCAGTGCTGAGAATTGAAGTGTGCTGTCAGAAGCACGTACTTCTTGTTCTTTGAACTTGATTCCATTTTTAGTGTCTCTGCAGTTCTTGTTTCTACACAACCAGAGAAGCTGGTCCAAAAAGAGTGCATGCGGTGGTACTCAGTTATGTTTTGTACATTGCATTTTGCTATAAATGGGGGAAATGTCGTTGTTTTGCTGTTGATAAGTATGGAAAGGTGGTTGACTGCCTGTGTAAATGAGTTAGCTCCTAAAAGCTAATACCCATCTCTGGCCAAACTGCTTGCTCATTAAAAAAACACCCACAACCGTATAATGAAATGACTTGATGTTTGCTGTTTTGTTTAAAGCATCGGTTATCCAATAGAAGGGTAGTGAAAATACCATGTGACTTAAGTGACTAATGACCTACTACATAAGTTGGCATCATAAAAATGATAGGCTTGAAAGGATGTCAAGATTTAGACTACTCCAGCCATGGCACTGAGTCAGCCTGCCATTTTGAGAACATCTCAGCCCCTTGCAGAGAGAGTGGGCAAGTGAGAGAGGGATAGAGAGAGGGATAGCTCTGCTTTCGTTTCCTGTGATGTTTTACCTTTATAGTTTAAAAAAGAAAGAAAAAAGTAGATCTAAAAGCTTGGCAGATTTTCTTTTGTCTATACACAACCGTAACTGAATCAAGCTGTCTTTTGCATGGTATAGGCTGAAATTTGTTCACAGTAGGCTACTTGGTAAATAAATGATCATGTGACTCTTTGAGAAATATGTCTTTATTTGCAAGCAGCATAAAAAATGAGGAAATTGCAAGGGCCCTGCTCACTTTTTCTGATGGTGACTTCAGCAGACTCCTGCACTGGGGTAGTGAAGGAATTAGGTTGTCTTGCATTTTTTTAGCTGGCTGTAGGATGTTTCCCCAAAGAAAGCATTAGGGTGAAGCCTATGGTGGCCGCAAGTGGAGCGGTTGCAAAGTCACTGTTGACGGAAGAGGAGGCACACTCAGTCATACCAATATTGAAGGGCGAGTAAAATTAAGTTGGGAGCACTATTTTCATGTGTAGTTGCCCATATCGTCTTGAAAATTAGTACTTTGTGTGTTGAGTTTTGCTGGGAACATGTTAGGACCTCTGGTTAGCTCAACATCTTGCAGCACCTATTAGTCTCCTACTTTGAGTCTGTGTTTTGTTTCCAAATTACAGCTTCATGTGCTTCATGACTCTGCTGAGAGGAGGATTAGGAGGATATATTGTATGGAAAAGCTGATTTTTATTTGTCAAGTTGTGTATGATTTAAAAGATAATGTGAGTTGAGTAGATCTAAAACAGTTAAGATGCTGCTTTGAATACATTCTGACTTAATGTTACTCCTACCCTGACCTGAATGCAGTCACCATTTTGTGATCAGCTCAGCTGTGACCAACTGCTGAAACATCAGTCAGATGGACTTGCTTTTGTTTTTTCTAGTGAGAAGGAAGCTACAGTGATTGTTTCCTTTCTTCTATAAAATTATGTCCACTTAAAATCATACACATTCTCTTTGCTTAAAACGGAGAAGTCCTGAGGGGACAAATCAACGGGTGCTAAGTAAATAACATGCAATCAAAATCAGTAAATGAAGCTAAGAGCTGGCAGCAGTGGGGGAAACAGGGAATAGAAAAGAAAAGATTAATCTAAAAAGCAGGTATTGGAGAGGGGAGCACCGTGGAAGGAATGAGAAGCAGAAAAAGGCATTCAACCGAGTTATTCATATTATCATTTGAAACTTCCTGAAAAAATTCTTCATTCCATCCAGTGCTCTTTTCCAGTAATCATGCCTGGGTTGGAAGGGAAGGAAGGAAGTGGAGAGCATATGGGAGAATCTGTAGGCTTCTTTCCCTACTTAAACAACAACTGTGTTTTGTCTTCCATTCTCAGAGCACAGTGCCAGTTTTTTACCTGTCCTTTGCTGGAAAAGAAATAATCAGAAACTCTCTCCTGAGTCTGCTACTTGGAAAGGCAAGGTCTGGAAGATCTCAGCAGAAAGAAGAAATGACTCCTTTGATCTTCTTCCCAACAGCATCCAAGAACAGTATACCACTCTCCCAGCTTGCTTGTAGGAAGCAGTGTTAGGTGCTTGAGTTGCTTGCTTTAGTTGCTTTCTGATGTCCTGACTGGCTTCATGCCACTGGTACAGATGGGCACAGGTTTCCTGTAGTCCATATCATATCTGCCATTTCTGTGCAAATGTCTTGCACACCCCAAGGCGTCCCAAATGGCACTAAACACCTACATTTAGGCAAGTGAAGAGAGCTGCAGGGAATTGTCCTCCTTGGCAAAGTGTGGCCACAGATGTACTCAGGGAAAGTAGCAAAGCCATCTGGGCTGGTGGTTCAATGGGGATATTGCTGCTGGTGTCGAGGAAGGAAGGTGGCAAGGGTCTGATGGGAAGGTGTGTTGGGAAGGAGGGAAGGGACACATGAGACAACAGAGTTTCACATGGCAATTGTGTTGCTTGAGGACTGAGATAACACAGGCTCCTAAGGATTGTGTTTGATGTTCTGGCAGCGTTAACACTCTCTTAACTCTCCCTGAAAGCTCCCATACGCTGCCACATAACACAGCCAAGGCTACCTCAGTGCAGGGTTCAAGCTGCCTGGCTACATCATCATAGTCATGGATACATTAGATAAGTCTGTCCCTCTTGGTGTCCCTGCTCCAGCCTTCAACGCTATCTGCTATCCTGTGCACAGAGTTCTGCCAGTGCCTCTCATCATAGCTCTACAGCCTTTCTTTCCTGTGAGCCTCCAAGGAGGCAGTGCCCGGCTTGCTGAAAGGTGAGCCAGCTTACACGTGGGAACTGAGAGCATTCCCTACTGGGAGCATATCTTGTGGATCTATAAATAGGAAATCCATCAGATACCTAATCAAGATATTTTTTTCCTCTTCACTAAATGGTAGAACAAGAGTTATTTGATGATGATGGACTTTCTTTTGCCTTGTATTTCCATTAATAATATTTCACTATTCTTGCTATTCTACATTTATATCCTTCCTAAAGGCTCCAGATGACTTTTCAAAGCCTCCATGAGTGAGAAAGTAGTTTAAAGGAGGGGGGGGATTTGAATTTGTTAATGAAAAATGGGATTCTGTGGTTAATGAACCAGGTTTTAAAGAAATTTTTCCATACAAGAGCAATTAGAATGAAATATTTCAGAAAAAATGTTGATTTTTTTTCCCCTTCTTTTTTTTTTTTTTTTATTTTCTAGTTAAGCTGCAAGAGATAGTAACACTTTCTCACTTTCAGAAAGAGTTGCAGGCCATCTGCCCTTTCCTTTGGCACAGCAGCAGAGATGGATTGAGGGACCACATGTCTCCTTAAGGGCCATGACTTTAGCCTCCTTGGTTCAAAATGGGCCGGGGAACAGGAGTGGTCTGAAATGAGCAGCCTCCTCTGTTCTCTGAGCCGGAGTCCTTCCCGAGGGCACTGGTGCTCTCAGCTGATCAATTCTCCCCAGGATCCCTCCCTAGTGTGAATACTAATAGGAAGGATACAGGCAACTGATTTATAATATTCTTGAAAATCTGAATAGATTGCTGTAACGATCAGAATTAATTACTCTTTTCAAGATTTGAGGTTTCCAAGCTTTCCTTTTCCTCCTTCCCTACACCCTCCCCACCCCCCTGCCTCCTCCCTGCCAGACAAGTTGTCCTCTTTTCCCTCTGGAGTCCTTCCACCTTGGCTCCCTGCCAGCTCTCTACAATAAAGTCACATGCTAATCAATAACACTTTTATTGAGAATGACAGACAGGAGCTAACTGCACCAAAACAGTAACAAGCTCGGCCAGTAGTAAATATGCTCTCCTCAAATCCCAGCCCTTGTCCTTTGCTTGCTGCCTCTTCTGCTTCCCTTCAATATCTTTCCTGAACTTTGCTCCTCCCTTCAGACCTCAAGACGCAGTGGTGTTCTGACAGCCCTGCCTAAAGTGATGGTTGCCTCCAGGCCTGCTGACAGGAGGCGTTTGGTCCCTGGGATTTCAAGATCCTTTGGCTTTGACTGCTTTAGTAAGCTGGTGCACAGGGGCATGTAGTTATTCTTATTTTGGCTGAACGCAAGCCAATTTCTGGGAGCAAGGTTGAAGCATCATGGGGTAAGAGCAGATGTCCGCAGAATCAGTCCCAAATCAGGCGTATCCTATGGCAGCATGTTCATTTCTCAGTCTGTAACCACACTTGAAAAGAACCAAGACCACTGTGGGTGGAAGTGAGCCCACCTCATGGCAGGGCTCTGAAGCTCACTACTTTGGCCAGGATTATGCTAGTGCTTCCTCATGAGCTTGAATAGGACCCTCACTCATTTTTCTTCTGACTTGGTCGTGCAGGTGCTCATGGGCAGGAGTATTGGTCTGCGAAACAGCTCACTTTCCTGCATCTGGAGATGCTCTGGCAGGGCAGAGGAGCAGAGTGCTGAGAAGTAGCCTCTAACAGGCATTTCCAGCACAGCTCACTTGGTCCCAGGGACAGACCTTTTCTGCTCTAATGTGCCGCTGCACCAGCGGAGTTCCTGTTGTTTGCCATGACTCATCCAAGAGTACATTAAAGCAGGTCTAAGACAAACAGCCTAATGGTTCCCAGGTGGTGAGAAGATAGAAGCTGTCATAAAAAACATTGCTGGCTATTGCTGTAGCTGCTTTCCTGATTCAGGCAAAGCTCGATCAGAGCAGAGGATCAGCATAACAGGATATAGGGGCAAGTGTCAAACTTTCTGATGTGTCTGGAAGAATGACATGTCATCCTCTTCCTTACCACCTATACAGCTCCTTGCTTTGCCAGAGATGTGGTCAGCTGCACCTGTGTCTCATCCCTACACCTGTTTCTGCTGGGCAGGGAGAGAAGCTTCACTTTCTGGTGCTAGTTGTCCTCGTCCACCCGGGGAACTGCATTGTCACCCCACACCTCTTGCCTTGCTCACTCAGAAGCATAACTTGCTTTTGCCTCATCTGAAGTGGGTGTTAGTCCCCATTTTCCATCACAAGCCACCTGATACATCACCATATTCCAATGCAGGTATGCCAATAGACCTGAAGTGTTAACGTTTGCATAGTATAACATAAAAAACAAAACAGAGCCAGCTTTGCACATTTAGAAAACTGCGTGCCCTCTCTGTACCACCTACTTACAGTGCGTTTGACCTATCAACAGTCCAACAAATCCTGGCTCAGGTGTGTTTTGAAGGAAGTAGGATTAGCTGAGAGCTTCCAAAGGAAATCTTTGAGGCTGCAGAAGAGTTCTAAGAAAAGTAATAATAATTCTAATTCTTTTTAGCAATTATTTCTTCTGTCAGGAATATGAAAATCAAATATGTGTGATGTTAAAAAATTATTTTTCATTAAAAAGTTATAATTTCTTTTATGGGCTTCTGCTCAAATGTTCTCTGTCATTTTCAGAAAAAAAAATTGCTTCGTTTCTGGCAGGACACTATCCTATAACAATTGAAAAAAATCCAGTACAAAAGTTTTAAAAACAGAAGTCATGTCTAATAAGGTTTTATTTCAGTTTTTAAAAGCGTCAGAATATTTGGGAAGGTTGTAACATACATAGATCAGGATATTTGGCCTTCTAAAGGATGAGCTAAGGTCAGTTTTCTGGATCCTTTACTGAGCTGGTAAATCATTTATTGTAAATATCTGTTGTACAAAACACAGCAACAGAGCTTCATAAAATATAAATAATACAAAATACTTTGGTTCTATTAATAATCTGTAACTGATGCACTTGAACTCTTTCTCATTCTCCTTTTTAATTTCTCTGTCTTGTAAAATGAACCTTGGTTTATGAGTGCAAATAAAAATGAATTTGGTGGATCTCATCTTAATTTTATCATCTCAAAACCAGTTTCACCTTCTGGCTTGTATTTTATGGTCTCAAGCAAGGAAGACTGGGGGCAGGACGAAGTGGAACTGGCAGAGTGAGGTGCTGGGAGAGCTGGAGGGGCTGTAGTGGAGGAGGGAACACTGGCTGAAGGGTTGCAGGGAAGCCAGCTTTTGGCAGGGGGAGTTCTGGACCCAGGTCAGGACTGAGATACGCTGTCAGTTGCAGAATTGTGCAACCCATCTTGCTCAGAGCTGTTCTTGGCTCATGTTAGGGATATTGATCCCTGACTTCCACAAATCACTAAATCCTCTTTCAAATTAAAATAAGTGAATAAATAAGCAGAGGTGGAAATGCAGGAAGCAGTCCATTTCAGATTACTTTGCAGATCAGGAGCCAAGTGAGAAATCTGCAAGCCACTAAGATTAACCTACTTGCAACAGCAGGACCTTAAAGGGGTTACTTCCAAGGACGGTGGACCCAGCCCCCTAGTGACTTCCTATGGGGGAAGGCTTGCTACACTTACCCACTGAATCCTTCTTTGACTTAGATTCAGAAATTCATTGTGCTGAATGTGGCTGCTGGCAAACCTCCAAACCACTTCATCCTCTTCTCGCTTTCCTCCCCATGTCGAGGGAGAGCCTCAACTCTTCCTTTATCTCTTGCATTTGCTTCACTGCCTTCCCTGAGCCTGGGCCATCTCAAGACAGGGAATAATTATTTTGTTCTTTGTATGAACCATGGAGATATAACAAGATGGTGCAATAATGGGGATGATGTGACCACTTGATCTTTCAAACTAAACCTACCTTTTGTGGACATTCCTTCAGCAGGCTTCGTTCTGAATGTCTTCCTCTGTAGTTCGGTCCCTTTGGGGGCTAGAAAATGACATCTGTTAGTAAATGTTCTCTCTGCAGAGAACTTGTAGTGCTTGCCCAAGTGTTGGGCTTTAGCTGCAGCCGGGGAGGGATTTTTCAGGGGTTATCTCTGAGTTTCATCTGCTGTTTTCCAAAGCAGCTGTTTCAGCTGGTTTTTTCCAAAGTTTGGGTTTGTTTTTTTTTTCTGCTGCTGTCTTCCTGCTGTTAGCCTGCAAGTATTGGAGGACTATCTTCTTCTCATATACACCTATTGCTTGTTAATTTGCCCACATTGACTGTTTTAATTCTAAGAGGCATAAGAACATTCCCAAGTAAGAATACTTCCACCCATGTGCATGGAAGGCTAATACAGCGCTTTCCTTCTGCTCTTAGTAAAATACAATATAAACAGATGCTCCAGAGAGGTCCTGAAACAGCGTTTCCCCAAGCAACTGTATGGACACAGTCTGCAATAAAAAATAGCAGGCTGAGCCCATTCAGCAAATTTGCCTCACAGTGGTGCATATGGGAACAAATTGATGGGAGGGGATATAACATGGTGCTGTGGGAATGGGAGGGAGCAGATAAATTACAACCCAGCATCACAGAGAAGTGCAATTATCATTGAGCTGCAACATGCTGATCCCACTGCTCTACCTCTCCTTTGGCTTTCTGAACTGGAGAAAGAGTAAAATGGTGCTCAGTCACCCATAAGTGTTCTCATACACCATCCTTACCTTAGGTCTTGCCCCTCAAGAGCTGTGCACCTGAACATCCAGTTCTTCAGATGATCACTTTTCTCCCATGCTCTTTCCCTCATCTCTGTCTTTACATTAATGTAAATTACATTACATTTTGATGTCCTGGGGGATCTGTGAGCAATGCCCTAACATCTTCCTTAACAAGTGAGTGATGTGAAGGCTTGTGGATCACTGAAAGTACTTTGTCATGCAATATATTAGTCAAATCTCTCAAATTTTAATATTCTCCCACCAGCTCTAGCAAGGTATTGTGTGCATGCATGTGAAAATCCTTGCCAACGTGTCATCCCTTATTGAGCAAAATATTGACAGGTCTGGAGATGGAGAGAAGACGAGAAAGAACATTGTGTCTTTCTAGAGAATTGAAAGACCTCTGCTTTCTGCATGCAGTACCTTGCTTCATCTTATGCGTGCTTGCGTGCACAAACACACTCCTACAACCACTTCCTTTCACAGAGCCAGAGACAAGGAGAGTATATATTTCCTCATCATGGAACAAAATCTTTTTTAGAAAAATAATAAAACTTCATTAGAGTATTAATTCAAGGCTTTTATTTTTTATAGTCCCCTTTTTATCATTTTTATCACTCAGTTTATAAGGAGGAGATTCCCTACATTAGGGAGGCAGTGAGCTGTTTTACATGGAGCATCTAAGTGCCGTTTACTAGCATCAACTTTGGGATGAAGGCTGGTTGCTTTTGTGCCTAACTCGTTCTTAGTACTACTTCGTGCTTTGCTTTGGTGCCCTCTGAGGCTGGCCGTGTGCTGTGCCCTGTTACCCTGTGTGTATCCTGTCTGTTGTGAGGAGCTGGAACTGGATTACATGTGAATTCCCACCTGTGCAATGCTTGTTAATTGTTTCCTTCTGCACTTTCTACAACAGAGTCTAACATTCGGAGTAGTTGTGAGCTGGCATTGCCCCACTCTTCCCTGTGCGGTGACTCTTGTAAGGTAGAAGTTACACGTGTCAACATCTACCTAATAACAACATGTGAGTTGTGGAGAGCCTTGAGCTCTCTGTGAGGGAGACATGACCTTCATTATAATGATACAGTTGACATTTTCCCTGTGACACTTATTGTAACATCATTGCTTCCTGTTGGCATCTGTGGGTTTATCAGGCAGCTTGTTCAAGCAATCTGGAGTTGTGATGAAACCAGGCAGAAGGCAGGGCTCTGAAATTTGAGGGGGATAAAGGGGGGGAGGGGCATGGTGGGGGAGGACGGAGGATTCTTGGAGTATCAAAGCACATGGAACATTTATCCATGCAAGCTAATCTAATCCTCCGTCCCTGTGCATGGGTTTCTGTGCCTGTGGATTTGCAAGCGCCCTGAGCTGCAGAACCCAGCATCCCTGCAGCTTGCTGCTTGCCACTGGCATGCCTGGTTCTGGTGACATTCCCAGCAGTGGGAACCCTGGCTTTCTGTGCAGTCAAACCCACTAGAGAAGGAAATCCAGGAGCCTCCACTTTGTTTTACCAGGGAAAACATTGCAAGGCCGTTGAAAGTAAGGCTCACTCGGACACCCCATGTCTATCCTGAGGCCAGTGTTACAGCACACTGACTGGTGTTTGTATTGGGTTAATCCAGGGGATCAGGATCACTTTGAAAAATGTTTGCAGGCCTTTCTGTGGATGCATCATAGCTAGCTAAGATTTGGCTTATCTTGAGCGAAAATCAGGACTCAGAGGGGTCAAAATCCAGAATTAAGTGTGCTGACCTAGCTCTGTGAGCCTTTTCTCTTTTTGCTTTATTTTTCTCCCTGTACATTTTTTCCTGTCTTTTAGCAGAAGTCCTAAATTTATCCTCACAGTGAGGAAGTCAATTAATGATTGTAATAGCGGGGATTTGGGACTGGTATCTATGCTGAAAGTGACTACCCATGGGCCACCTAATGCCTGCCCAAAATAAGGCTTTGCATGTTAAGAGCTTCTGGTTAACTTGGTGGGGGTTGCAAAAATCTAGCTTACTGTATAGAAAAAAAAAAAAAGCTTTGTATCCTACTGTGAATTCCCTAAGCATTTCAGTTTCTTGTTGGAACTCCTGAACCTAAGCTTTGGGTTCAAATCCTGCATCTACATGTAGTGAGGCTACTGTGAAGTCCTGCACTTTTGCTCTTAATCTAGTGTCTGTAAACGTCAAATGCACCACTAACTCATTATGACTTAACTGATGCTACAATTTTTGTGTCAGGGCTGATGGAAGGCCTAAAATTAAAATTCTCAACAGTTTTGGTGGGCAAGTAGGCACATGTGTCTCCTGCCCTTTTTCCCTTCTGTAATCCACCTCTCTGTGTTACTTTTGGGTACAGCTGTTGCCAGGGCAAAGCAAACCCTCCACACTGTGTTTTACTTGTGACAGCATCCTTGGCTGGTTAGCTGGGAGAAGAGTACAGCAGTGTAAAGTGGCTCCTTCATTTTTCATGGGAGTATAGGATTTGACATACAAGATCAGACTTTGCCTTCCCTAATGGCCAAATATGTGATATTTCAGAGGAGAGCAATATCCTGCCAATAGAAAATATATTTATTAGCACAGCCGCCTGCCAAGGGTTTTGGGTTGAGCTGCTTGATGGGTGAGAAGCGAGTTGAGAGCTGTTGCATGGAGGCAGGTCGCAGTCTTTGCACATCTCAGGGTAGCACTGCAGGCAGGGGACGCCCTTTCTGAGCCCTATGGAAAGCACTCTGCTTCCTGAGGCATGAGATTTGTTTGCCTCAATAATTATTGTGGTTCCCACAGCTACCCATGTCATTAGAAGGCATCATATAGTTCACGCATAAGATGGGATTTCAGCAAAAAAAAACCCCACCAAAATTCTTGGTCACTGTTCACCTGGCTTGATCCCCTCCTCCAGGAGGGAATCTCCCAGGTTGCTGATATGTAGCTTTACAGGTTATGATATTTGCGTGCAGTGGAGGTGAGGAGATATATCTTTCATTTCATCTGGAGGACAAATAGCTCAGGATTATGAGAGATAAGTAGAGGTAAAACTCCCTGTTATTTTAGCATTAGAAGGTACTTTGGGCCTTTTAGCTTCAGTAACACTGTGTTCTGTCTCCATGGGAGAGGATACTTTGTTCCCTCATATACAAAGAGCATCCAGAGGTTTTCCTGGTGAATATCTTTAACGAGGGCAGGAGAGCAGCATGAGGGAATTCAAGTATAGCACAATAAAGCATTATCCATTTCAAATACAACATTGCTACAGCCTCAACATTAGGACAGGTATTTTTGAAATTTTGCACTCTTGACTCTCCTAATGTTAGCAGAAGTTCTTAGTCCTTCCATATTTAATTTCAAGCCTTGTAGGTATATGAGCAAGACAACAAATTCAACGAATTTTCCTCTTTCATTGTTGGTATTGTTGGTTTTGGTTGTTTTTTTGGGGGGAGGGGTGGGAGGGAGAGAAAGTAAGGGGGGCTTGAAGAAGGCTTATAACTATAATGTTGTGATGAAAAGCCTGAAAATACAACCTAAATGTAATCTGATGATTTAAAAACAACAAATCTAGAAAACTCATTTTCACGGCTTTGAGAGGCCAGACTCAGGATTTCTGATTGCTTGAACTGCCAGTACAGGGAAACAAAGATAGACTATTTAGAAACAAAGGTGCCTTGATTTCAGAGCTGTTTTATACAATAGGAATAAGACATTGCTCGTTTTTCATGGTTCCCTCAACGATTCCTGGCGAGCGTGTTTCTCACAGCCAGTGAAAGCTGGATGTATCTCCCTTCACAGCATGTTAATACCTGTGCAGCTATCCACGTTGTATGACAGCCACTTGCCTGCTCCTCTGTGCTCAGATTCTTGGTCTTAAAGTTCTGACTGCTACATCTAAGGTTTGCCTCCTCTTAGGATTCATCGAGAGGAGGAGGATGGGCCAGGGTCAGAGAGAGGTTTTTCTTCTGTTCATTAGAGGGCAAGATGAAGCATTATTATTAATTATTCTTGGATTATGGCTGCTAGTGGCCTGTAGTATTCCAGAAATCAGATTGCCAGCAGCACTTAATCAATGCCGCTGCTGGTTCCATGCTATCAGTCTGTAGCCATGCAGACATTTGGTATATTATAAAGTCAGAGTACCCCTTAATAATCACCTTGCAAAAATGGGGCATTAGTGTTTTCTAAGTGACAAGCCTGTCTGGAAATGCAATCATGTCTTTAGCTATAATGCTACTGTAGCGATAGCAAAGTCATACTTTGGGCAGAAAGTAGCTACAAATGAACCATACAATTGCAAATGGGCAAAGCAATTAAGTGCAAACCATCCTCCAGGCTGCATGGGCCTTAGTGATTGTCACTGCCAGAGACACATCCACCTCTGGAGCTCTCCAAACTGAACACATGTTAACAGCCTCTCTGTCCTCTTCCTCAGCATCCACGGACAATTTTTCCTAGGCGAAGTGGTATCTACCTAGCTCTTTCCTGGCTCTGAAAGCAGTGTTTAAGAGCAGATCAGGACCCTCCCTCTTGTTAGAGAAGAAAAAGTGGCACTGAGAAGCAGGGGAGAAATATCCAAGCTAGCATTACATAAAGGTGTTTTTCTAACAAAGACCTGGGCATATTTGCCTGGGCCTAGCACTGTACCAAGCTGGCAATGTTTCTTTGGGAGGGCTCATTGCTCCCAGTGCAGCAGGGACTCTAGCCTGCATGGAGGCAGCTCTGGGACTTCCAGCGCCACACTGGCTGTATTGCTCCATGTAGGTGTGCAGAGTTTAGTGGGGCTGCAGAAAAGGTACTGCACATCCCCTTGAACCCTTGGCCTAGGCTTTGAATGCAAAAGGCATCTGTTCTTCCTCCCATCTCACTAAGAAGTAAGACCATTAGGGAAAGATGACTGCTCTTAAAGTAAGATCCTCTTGGCTGGCTGGTGCTCTTTTCCAAACTTTGGCATCCCACTGCCCAGCTTGGCCAGGGGATAATTTCCTCTGTGGTTCAGCTGGTTTGGCATCTGCTTGAAGGATTTGGACATGGTGCTCTGAACCTCAGCCATGGAAACATACAGGCCATGCCCACACAGAAACCTGGTCTGCCAGGCGGCTGAAGGACTGTGGCCAGTTGGTCGCATTCACTGTAGTGTCTGGCCACCAGCTGGGAGACATGACACCCAGAATGTTGCTCCGTATGCTAAATGAATTGCGAATGATTACAAAACCTGTTCCTGTAAAGGCTTCTCCTTGCTTCTTGGAATAGCTGTGTGCTGTGTCCCTCTCGGAGCTGAAAAAGCTTTGGGAAGATGGTGGGATCAGGCCAGTGATGTGAAAAGGACAGCTTAGTATCAAATTAAGTATGCTCTCT
The DNA here is from genome assembly GCA_013400055.1 of Nycticryphes semicollaris. Taxonomy (NCBI): domain Eukaryota; kingdom Metazoa; phylum Chordata; class Aves; order Charadriiformes; family Rostratulidae; genus Nycticryphes; species Nycticryphes semicollaris. The sequence goes on from VXBJ01003941.1 coordinate 799,405, forward strand.
CCATATTAATTTCTTATTTTTTTAAATGAAACACAAGAGAGTCTTTAAATTTCTTAGTCTCTACAGTTCCTCTGAGGATGGGAGCAGAGAAGTTGCTTCATCTCTATTGAGCAAATTTGTTCTGTAGTGCCAAATTGGGGCCAGGATTGGTTGTAATTGAGGATATCAGCTGTAAAATATTTAGCATGACATGTACTCTGCCCTATGTATGTGAAGGTACGCACTTAAACCTGCATAAGATCCAGGAGAAAAGAGAGAGGTGTACCTGCAGATTGTTATCAGTGCAGGTCTTTGATTTCATCCAGTAACTTCTTGAGGAAGAGCAATAATCAACAGACTGTGTCTTTGGTGGGACCTTTGAAATCTCTCAGACTGTCAGAACTAGGATTTTGGTTACACGTGGAAATTTCAGAGCTGTATGATGAAAGTTTGATACAGTTTTTGTTCTGGTGGTGAGCTAAGTGAAAGTTGCAGGATTCAGCCAGATAAGAGCTCTAGGTATGGTCCCTAGCTCTCTTCTTGATTCACTGTGCAGCCGTGCATGTGTCAGCCTCCCTGCTCGGTGTCTCTGTAGAAATGAGCGTAACGATGTCGATCGATTAATGATCTTTAAGCTTCACAAGTAAAAATGCCAGAAAGGTGCTAAATATTATGAATCTTTATTTAAAGTTTAGGGTCAGGATGATTTCTAATGAGAATTCTGTGCATTTATAATCTTAAACCATGTAAAATGTACTTAGTGGCAGAAAAAATGGTTGTTAAAATGCGATCGCCTTATGACCCAGATCTGACACTTCTGGATCCCAGTCCACTGTGATGCAAGATCCACTCCAGGTTTCATGTACCCATGTACACTTTTCTTGGAATAAAATACATAATGTATCAAGCTGCCATATTAAATTTAGTTGTTCACTGTCACATCACCCGGTACGCAGCCTGCTCCCTAAATCCCATACTAATCCAGTTGTCTGTATCTTCTTGAGTGTAAAAGCACATTAGCCTCAAAAAAAAAAAGCAGTAGAGTCAGTATTTATAGCAAAAACAGTAACGAGAGGGTTAATATCAAGCTCCAGTCCTAACCTGATGTAGCTTTTATATGTTCTCAGAAATAACACCTCACCCCCAATACGTATACTCTTGATGCTTCAACGGGAAGATGGTGATTTGTGATTTGTCTTTATCCTCTCTCACACCCATCTTCTTTCATTTGTTTATGGTAGCCCCAGTGTGTAGTGGAGTTTTAGCAGTGTCGATAATGTACCTTTTACCTGGAGTGAGTTTAATAGGATTTGACAGTGACAAGGGATGAGAAAATTCTGTGATTCTATTATTCACCCTATTATTTCAGCAGCCTTGTGTATATTGTATACTATTAGAAGAAAACGTATGTCTTGGAGGTTTCCTTTCTCTTTTTGCCTCCCTCCTTATGGTGTGCTCTCGTTGTCAGGCTATGGGTATCTCTTATCCTAAAAACCCTTTGTAGAAGATGAGTGGAGAGAAGGGTGGGAGGAGAACCGAGGAACCACTCAGATACGAAGCACAGTACATCCATGTATTAAAGGACAGACCTTCTCCCAGAACAGTTATGAGCAACACTGCAGGCAGAATCTCATTCGTTTGTCACTCACGTGACTTGTGAGTTTACTGTGCCTGACAATTGGATCTGTGTCTTGAAAGGATGGCAAAGACTCGTGAATGTTTTTACAGCATCTCTCTATGTCCAGCCAGCACTTTCTACACTGTCCTGATATTATCCCTTGCAAGGCTGCAGTTACGGGGCCTGTGCCTTTGGCCTTTTGAACATTTTTTTCCAGTTTGCTCCTCTTGCTGATCTCTGGGGCTTCTGCTCACACAGTGCTGGGTATTGCTGAAAGAGCTGGGGATGTAGCATGGTGGTGGCCTCGTGGCTCTAGTTCCATCATCATTGCAGTGTGGAATTATATAACTTATCCCTCCAGTTAGGAAAGGTAAAATATCCTTTCCTAAGTTCTTCCTGAAAAGGTTAAGAAATTAATTTTGGATGTACATCCTTGCCCTCTGAGCAAGTGAGCAAGTCTTTGTATTTTTCATCTCGTGACGGATTTCTCCTTAAACTGGCCCTAGTTCGGGTCAGGACAGAGGGAGAATATTCTCTATTTAATGAGGCAGAGATCAGAGCCCCTAATATTTCATCATTCATGCTCAGGGGAGGAAGGGAGTTATGAGTTTGGAGAGCTGATGGCAGAAGGGACCCTCATGCGCGGCTGTGATGGCAGCTTGCTCTCTGCGTAGCTCTTAGCCCCCAAAACCAGACTACTGTAGGTTTCCAGCTTCCTCTTGGAAAAACTAGCCTTTGTCATTAAACTGATCTAAATTATTTAATTCCATGTTGGCAAAAGATCCAAGGCTAGTAACCCTCAGGGCAGAAGAGATTTCTTTAGCCTGCAGAGAGGTGTATAGCATGAGGAGCACGAATGCCAGTGGTGTATGGGCAACCACAATCTACAGGGCTGTGTGAAGCGTTTAGCTTTGTTCCTCCCAGCAGCTTTTGCCTAGAAAGGGTGGGCAACTTGATACCCAGGCGCTAGTAAATTAGAAAGCCAACTTGCAGATCCAGTGGTTTACAAGTGTCTTAATTTATTAATGAGTGGAGGCCATCTCAGTGTGTGTAAATATGGATTTTAAATCAGTTGACATGATGTACATAAACAATCAAACTTGTAGTGTAGTGCCGAGATGCTAATGTTAAATCCAGCTCTGACTTGAGTGTTACTTTTCAGTAGCGCTGTGTTCCCTGGGAAGCAGTGATATATAGTGCTGTGCAAATCACTGGTGCCCTTAAACTGCAGCTCTGAAATATTTACACATCCAAAGTGTGTGTGTAAATTGGGAGTATCACAGCGTTCCCATAGGGTGACAGAGATTTGTAAATTTTGCTTTCTGCCGAGTCCTGCATTTTCCTGCTAGTGACCAGGAGCCAGGACCCGAGAGCATAAATTCCCCAAATAATTCTTGCAATACTTAGGGATGAGCTCAGCTCCTGCTCTCAAGTACTAAAAGCAAATCTTTCCAAGGTGCCACAGTTATGAGTTGCCCTTTTGAAAGGGACTAGTAGTGTCTTTAAAGTAACAGCTCCTGGAGGCACGCTAATAGCCATACAGGGTGCTATTCCACGGTGTTGAGTAAGGGCATCCCGCTGGCCAGAAGGCTAATGAAGGAAATATGCCTGAAGAAAAGCAGGCTCTCCTTCCTTCCGAACTTGTGGCTGACAGAAAAAACCGAGAGGTAGTGCACCTATAGCTGAGCTGAACTCCGTGGGCGTTCGCCATTTTTCACTTTCCTCTAACCCAGCCGTCCTCACAAGCCATTAAACCTGCAACTACTGTTGTTTTGAGTTTTCAGCCATTTGCAGCTCTCTGGCGACTTCGTGGCTGTGACGGGTGGCTGGATGCTCGGCCGCCATCCACGGGTGACACTGCCCGGCGAGGCAGCTCCCGCCGCTAGGTGTCGCTCCGCGCCGGGTGCGGGGAGGCGGGGGGCGGTGGTGCCGGGGTCCTGGTGAGCAGGAGACAAGGCTGGAGCCTTCCTGGAGCCTTCCCCTGGGCCGAAGGGAAGGTTTGGCCAGAACCCCCCCCGCCTTGCTTTCTTCACATTCTGCTTCCAGGCGTCGTTAGGAGTGAGACACCTTCGTATCCAGCCAGGCCGCCGGGATGCAGAAAGTAGTCTCACGGTGTAGCGAGGGCAGAAACCCCACCAGCAAGTTAGCCAGGAGCTACGCTTTGGGTAATAATAAACATTTTGGATGAAAACCGAGAGAAGATATCTGTACCACTTGTGGTGGTATTGTATGATATATTTTATAACACAAGTTTTGCCTTATTTCCTGATTTTAACCAGGTTCCAATCTGGGTAATTACATTCTGCTTAATCTCATACTCTCTCAACACTGGCAATTCTTCTTCATTTGCCGCCTTAAACTATTGTTGCTTTTAAACAGCTGCTATGTTCCATCACAGAGAAAGCTGCACTTCAGGGAAGGGCAAGCACTTGTCAAATAATATTAATTCAATAATTTATACAGTGTTTTTCCCCCCATATTTTGCAAGAAATTATTCACCTCGTATCATTTAGCATTATTCATCTGGTTAACTGAGGTAGCTTAACAATTTTCAAATGTACTTGTCAAAAAATTTGTTGAATTACTTTTGTCAGGTTTTGGGGTTTTGGTTTTTTTTTTTCAAAATAAAAGCTTTGACAAATAATCAGTCCTTAGCTGCCTGGCCCCTGTGGTCAGTGGAGTGGTTTAGATAGATTGATGGTGAACATTATTGTAGAACAAAACAAAGCAGGAAAGAAAAAGCAAAAAGAGCACAGCTGAAGCCTATTTTTGAGATTTTGTACACTGTGAAATGTAAAATAGAAGTGTCAGATTTGTTTGTTAGCTGATTGCTTCTTGGATGGCAGAAACTCTGAGGGCATCAACTTGCCACCTGAATTTGAGCACAGGCATTGGAGAAAACACCCTTGAAAATATGTGGCAGGACTGTTTGCTGTGTCCCACATTCTTGAGATAGTTTATGTGCCTTCAAAATATTCGGGCTTAAATTTTGTATCTTTGCATTCACTACAGGACTACTGAAATGGTTGTCTTCAAGATTGCTTTGATCTTGGCCCACTTTGCATAAGATGAAGACTGCTATAGGATAGGAACGTGTGTGCAGGTGGGAAGAGTGGTATGGATTACATGCAAGTTTTAAAATGGTAGGATGGCCTGTATCCAGCCTCCTCCTGAAACACTTGAGCTGGATCAGCTGGAGATAGTGACAAAGGCAAGTTCTCCCCTAACCCCTCCAGGCTACAGAAGAGCAAATTGAAAGGTATTGGCATGTAAATTGAGATGATCTGAGCTGAAGGTACTTGAGAGAAGCCTTAAAATCCTATCAAGCCTTACGATGCTATTTGAAGCACTGCTTTTCTGAAACTACCCAAATATTTGTGAATTTAATGTGCTCTTTTCTTAATTGCTGATGGTGGCCTTTGATAGCTGCAAGACAGACAAGCACCCTTCCTTGTTCAGTACAGGGTAAGTAGTGGAAAAAAGAGAGGACTGGTGAAAGGTCCTTGATGCTGATCAGCAGAGGCATCAGGCTGCACAATAGTGCGTGTCCTACACTGAGCTGGTGGTCATCTCCTCTTCAGTAATTTTCTGGAGGTGAAGTGGAGGGTGGTCAGTAATTGGCATGATGCTAGGCTTTGAAAGCCATTGGTTTGGCTGTTTGGCCAGGGGTGACTCAGGACTGCCCCCCTTTGCCTTTTTTCCAAGCATTGTAATGGGAGCGTTCATGTGCTTTTCTGCACCAGGATGTTATGTATATCAGTCTATTGCCACTGGTTTCCTATTTAGATACTGCAGACATTAGGACTGCAGAGGTATTTTGACTATACCCTAAAAGGCTTTATGAAGCATTGATTGGCCAAGAAATGAGAAGCAGCAGGAAGCCACAGCTTTCTGACTTGGGAACGTGTAAGTCTTCCATACAGTTCATCTTGTGCTTTGCTGACATGATCTCACTTGCTAATGTTTCTTGCAGAGCATCCTATGTAACAACATAATTAGTGTAAATTACATTTTATTTTTAAATCATCCCCTTTCCTTCCTGATTTTTTCATATCTAAATGTCAACTTTTATGGTAAGCAGCGGTGTGCTGCAGACACTGAACAGCGATACACTTGTGCAGGTGGAAATCTGCTGGAGGAGGTTCTGAGGAGTTGAACAGGAGCTCAGGGGGCTGAGGTCAACGTTTCTTTAGGGCCCTGCAAGCTGTGCTTGATTTCATTTTCTTCTTGCATCTCAAGTCATCCTGCCGTATCAGGTACTAAAGGCTTCAGATTATGAGCAGTACTGGTGAATTGCGAACACATATCCAGATTTCACAGATCAAAGGTAAATCATAATGTTAGAGCACCAAACCTGTTCAAACACAGTACAGTAAAAATCCCCCTCCCTTAATATGGTAGGAATTACTTTCCACACAATACTTACCTTTCTCTGAAAGATGAAATTCAAAGCAGTCAGAGCTCTGGGAAGGGATGCTATTAACTTTCTTCACCCAGTATTTTTCATTTCTGGCCATTCTACTCTGCCTTACAAACTCCAGATGGCATTAAGAATTCCAATACGCTTTTCATTTTGCTTTTTCTTGTCATTATGGTAAGCTTCTGGGGAGCAGTCAAGGCTTCCTTATTGAATATATACGCAAATCTGGCACCAGGTTTTAGTTATTGAGGCCCTTTTGTCAAAAAGAATAAATTAAATTAAAAAAAATAATAGTTGTTTGCCTGATAGGAAAAATAAGATGCTAGGAATTTCTGGAAACTGCACAGTTCCCAGTCCAGTTTTGCAAAGCTAGGAAGATTCTGTAAAGTTCAGAAACCTAAATACTTACCTAAATGGTAGGTAATCACAATAATAAACTTACAGGTACTATTAGTTGTAACAGAATCTCATTGTACTCTTGAACATCCATGAGCTGAGCCAACTCATCTGCATTGCAGACTCTCAGAGTTACCACTTTACACATCAGAAAATTGAGGCATATATAATAAGAGGAAATTTGCCAAGTGTCATAGACTTCTGCAGCTTTTTCTCACGTTTTCTGCCTCTTGTTCATTTGCGCTGTTTAAAGCTTGCTTCTTACTTTTCTTCATGAGATTGATGAGGACAGAATGGAAGCATGTTCTCAAAGCTAAGGGAAGTTGAGAAGACAGTGAAGCACTTGGAAAGCTGTAGACTCTAGAAATTGGATTCTGGGCATGTACTGCCAGGATGGAGGATTTTTATTTAATTTTATAGAAAAATGTTCGCGTTATTTTACACTGAGATGCAAAATCTCATTTGCAGCCAAGCCCCGGAGGGAGTAAAAGGAACTTGGAGAGCTCATAAAGACAAGTGTAATAGGATTAATAAGAAAAAGGCCTAAGACATAAGCCTTCATTGTACACATTTCTTGCTAAATTTTAGTATCGATGAAGAGTGAAATGCCAAGACTTAACCACACGCTCGAGTCCTTGAGGCGGTAACAGAATAACAGTGCTCACATGGGTGTCGTCTGCCACCATTTTAAGAGCGACCACATGGGGATGCTACCTCTTGGAGCAGAGAGTGAAGGGAAAGAGGGAGGAAAGCTGGTCACAAATGGATGAAGGTCTTCTAGAATGGCAAATATTTACCTGGTGATGAATTTTGCCTGTGTCATGAGTTGCTGTCTACACTCTTCCACCATCTGACACCTGAGGAGAAGGCTTACAACAAAAAATAGCCTTTCTTTGCCCAAGAAGATCTTACTTTCCCTGCTGAAAAGCCTGCTTCAGTGCTCTACTTGGGCCCCAGCTCTTCACTCATCTCTGTTATTGTCAAGTTATTGGTACCTTTTGTAGTTTTAACACGCATTTGATGAAAAGGACACTGGAGAGAGTGTCCACTGGAGAGAGGAATTTCCATGGCTTTGTAATAGAGATGAACACCATTGATGCAACCTTGAAAGGGCTCGGGACAGGTCTGTCCTGCTGTATGAGATGGGTCAAGGAGCAGTAACAGACAGCAAAGCCCACTTGCTTGCACTGGACTTCAAATGAAACACAAGGTTTTTACCCTCACATCCTGTACCAGCTTGTGTTTCACACTAGCAAGGTAATTATAGAGACGAGATGTGTTTAGAGGGACCAGAAGAAGAGTTGGAGTGTGAATATAGCAGGTCAGTGTCCGGTTTTCTTAACATAAGGAGATGACATTACCCCTCCTGTGCCCATCCTCTTTATCTTATCTGTGGCACAAGCTGGTCTGGGGGAAGCTGATCAGCACTTGCACGTGGAAGATTTGCTGAGGAATGGATTGGGACCCTGTGACAAATGAGAGAGAGCACAGTTGGCTGCCCAGAGGATGGGGCAAGGGTTAGCATCCATCACCACTGATTAGATCCGGAGAGAGACACAGACAGATCAAAGATAATGAATGGGTCCTAAAGAGAGACAGTCCATTGCCACCTGGTGCCTTCAGTGCATCAGTTATCTCCTAGCATCTCCAAGGTAGCTGATGAACTTTTGCATCTTTCCAACTGACACCCAGAAGACCTCTGTAGCTGCACAGGGTACCCAAGTGTTACAGCAACCTGTCCTTTACTCACCCAGACTTTAACAGAAAAAAATGAAAGGGAGAAGGGGAGATGGGGCCAGACCCATCACGTTTTCTTGTCTGCTTGCTTTACCCATCTGTCTATCTACTGCTGCCAGTGCCTGTGTTGTGGGAGAAGGATGATTACATCATTTCCATAGAGCTCGCTGTTCCAGCCCCCTGATTTAGGGTGAAATTTGGTTGTGCTGCTGGGTGTTCAAACACTTGTGAGGTAGGTGCTACCAAGAACATTTATTAAAATAGACAGATGGGCACTGGGGTAGGAAGCAGCCATTAGAATGCTTGAAATCAACCAACTGTGAAATAGAAAAATCAAAAAACTATATTCCTGGAGCTTTTAGTACTAGCCTTTCCTTTTGGGGCTGCCCTTCTTACCCCTTTTACACATACACACCCGCAAACAGACAGCTGCTCATGAAAATGCCACAGGCAGGTTTTAGTTTGTCTTTCTAGGCATTTCAGTTTGGCCAGGATTTGGGGGGAGTCCCCGAATGGCACCTTGGGCCAGAACGGGTGCATACAAAATCAAAATGCAGCTTTGCTCCCAAATAAACACCCAGGTTTCTCTGGGAGCTTGGGCATCTCAAACACAGGCAAGGTCTGGCCCAGGCCGGCATGAGTGCAGTAGGAGGAACACAGCCACTGACTGCTAGTAGGTAGGAGGTGAGGTTGCTAATCGCTTGTCTAGATGCATTTGCAACTTATTCTGATTCCTTAACAGCTCTTTCTGTCTGCTTCTGTTCCTTTGGCATTGTGATCACTCTCCATTAGCTCTCTCAAGTAGTGGCATGAGATGCCAAGATAGATACTGTCAAAATCAAACGTCTTAGTTCTGTTCCTTTTCTTTTTTTCCTTACTTACTTTACACTGGAAAAACTGGGGGGAAAAAAAAAAAANAAGTTTGCCTTTTCACAGATATGTATAGAAGAAGGAGTCCAAGGCTATTAAAAAATATGTATTAGGCAGATATATCAATTACTAAGGCAATCTCTACTCTAAGGTATAAAAACATCCTCGAATCAATCACTGTCTTGTGATAAACTACCCTTGTGTCAGTATTAGCACTTCATTTTGGGTCTGTGTTAAATTCTTAGGGGATGAAGGGCAGTCCCCAGTACTGCTGCTTTCTTGTAGCTGTGATCTTGGCTGAGTCACTTGCTGGCATCTCTTGCAGGACCAGCCTTCAAGAACTGTGAATTTTCTCTGAGCTTTTATGATTCTAAACTTGACCTTGGTCTTACAGTATTTGTGCTTATCTGTCACTAACCTGAAGGGAGTAAGGACAGTGTCAATGGGTGCTCTGGTATGACAGCAATGACTGGGGTAGAATATTTATCTGCTAGCTAGATGCATAGTAAGAACTTGTTTGCAAAGAGAACACACCAAGTTCAGAAGACCTTTCTTAGTGCCTGTCCTTCATCATTCTGATGTTGATGGCACCATCTCAGAGAAATGCCTAAGGCAGGACATGAGATTTGTACTGAGACAGTGGTGACTGGCTCTCTACTGTTTTCCCAGGGGGTTATCTGGGATGGTACAGAGCCAGTACCAGATCCTTGTATCACTTCAACAGAGTGATGTCATGAACAGAGAATTTTGGTTTCTTTGTGCTTTACCTCCGCTTTGAGAACAGGGAAATGACAGTCCTGGTCTCCAGATGGTGTCAATTGGTGTAACCAGCTGGGCTTGTGAATGCGGGATCACACATCCAAAGTCTGTCTTCTTTTTTTATTTACTTAGAGCTTTTTGAGATCTTCTAAAGGAAGCCACTATAAAATATAAACCGTTAGTCAAGTATATGTAAGTGCACGTATTTGCCCTGTTTCTCTTAGTACTAAACACCGTTCCTTTCCATTGTCTGATTTATAACCCCTAGATTTGCAAGGTCATTTCCATTTGATTCTGCGGTGTTGCATTTTAAAATCATGCTAAAACCTCCCCTTTATTGCCAGGATAAAAATAATACAAACCGAGCAGACCTACACCAAAGGAGTAGCCCAATAAAACTCTTTAAGTTGCCCACACCAGGCCAACACCTAGGAAGCAATTTGCAAAGCTCAGTGGTGCTTTCAGTTCCCTTTTTTGGCCTCATTAGCACTGTGTATTGCCACCTATAAGGGTCAGAAAGCATGTTTCCCTCTTAAACATACCGCTTCCTTTGTTTCCCTCCCTTCCCAAGCGCCTTAGCCCTGTCTTCTTTTGCACCATGACCGGGTTCAGCTGAGTCAAGGGATACTTTTTAGCTGAAGGCTGTGCAGTTCATGGTATTGGTGCTGATGGGTGGACATACAGCATGTATGGCAGCCTAGCATTACATAGCTGGTGGATTTAACCAGCAAGCTGCTTCCCTCCTGACAGAGAAGCCCCTTGCTTGCAGCTTCTTCTGAGGCTGACAGGAGTTCTTCCATTTTCTTCAAGTCCTGTCTGTGGCATCCAGCTATCAACATTGCTGTAAACACTTAAGTCTGAAGCAAGACATGCCTTTGCTGTTTAAATGTGCTTTATTGGCTAGATCAGGGATTGAAAGGAGCATATTCAGGTCTTAAGCAGTGTTTGGTGGGGAAATTATGCATCTCTTTTCCACCGCTCCCACCTCTCACAGAGACACCAGAGTGTAAGGCCAAGGGCACGATTGCTCCAGCTCCCTTGACTGCAAGTCATATGCTTCTGGACAATGTGTTTCTGCATTTCCATTGTCTCCCAAGGTGACAGGTACTAAAGAAAAGGAACAATAGGCAAAAAGAAGCCTTTGCTTTTTTTTAATCTCACCGTGATACAGAATTAACTGAGCATATAGGAACATCATAGGAAACTGTTAAGCAAGTGGACGTGGCCTAAACTGAAAAGCATATGGGACAAGCAACCTACTGGCTGCAATATGATGCAACCTGTGTTCTTTTTAGAAATAAGGTCAGACCAAAGTTTGGCTGGTGGAAATTTTAAAGTCCTGAAAGAAGCCCGAGGCTATACTCACACCTCTCTGACTGAAGTACATCTCTATCTGCCCTGGATTTAGATGGAAGTATTGAAAATTAAATCAAATCTACAAAAGTTTGTTGTTAAGCTGCTTGCCAGATGCCAGCACTTCCTTGAGGTGGACCTGGGACTGGGGTGGCAAAGTCATCCTCTCCCTATTTAGAACTCTCATTCTGTACTGTTTTATGTTATTTTCATGTTGACTTCACCTTTCAGGGCTTCCTCCCTTTCTTCTTTGTATGTGCCTCCTTGTGACAAGGCAGGCACTGTTGTGGAGTGGCGTAGAAAGCAGTTCTGAAGCGAGCAGACAAGACATGTTTTTCCTTAGAGGATAATGGTGGAGGGAGATAGTTCCTTCTGCTGGGCTTCATTTTGCAGTAACTGGTGCTCTGCCATCAGCGTTGACCTCCAGCCAGCTTTACACCTGCCAAAGATCAGTCCCTTCATCTGTGTCTACCCATGTAGGTCACTCCATGCCGGTTCCTTTCCTGCTTTCCTTTGGTCCCATAGGAGAGAGGGGAAACAGGTCTGTGTGATCCGGTCTTGCAATTTTCATGTGTTTACATTTTCACTTGCTTCACCAGTGTCCTTAATTCCCCTTGCTCCAGCCTCCTGTGCTGCCTTTTCTTGCTTTGATACTTCTTCCTCATCACTCCTCCTCTGCTGTGCCTTCACTCGCTGCCTCTCCCATCCCAGTCCTCTCCTTTTCCCCACACTGTTCCCCCTGGCTGGTGGGCAATACAGTCACTATTACCTCCAGTTAGTCAATTAAGAGATCATGTTTCATGGCTGGGCTAGGTTGCTGGGGCTTCTTTTCCCTACTTAATATTATTTTTCCAGCTCCATCTTGGCACCTACATTTATTTGAAACAAATTGCAGGATAATTTGTTTTTCTAATTTTCAAGATGTGAACTCCTGGTTCCAGGGGGGTCGGTGTTTCGGGCACCTGGTGCCAACAAGCTGGGACTGCACACAGAGATTTGTGCTGTGTGAGGAAATACTTCATTAGACTTGTATTCCACGAAGACACTCTTGCTTCTTAACGCCTATGATTTTAATTAAAACCTGGAAAGTGAAGAATCCTCGGGTTGTATTAATGTTTTCATTTCCATTAGGACAGCGGAGTTTATAAACACGAGCTGGGTTTATAAATTAGACCTTGTACGAATATTAAGTGCACAGTGCAGCAAAGGCAGCCGAAAACTGGAGTGGAGCTGGCCCCATCTGTCTCTTTCCTTGGCTTGCTCTCACTTTCCAGTGTCCTCCTCCTGGCACAGGATTTTCTGAGCTGTTCAAGGGTTCCCCCTTGGAGATTAAGTTAATGGCTTCTTCCATTTCTTTCTGTGGAAGCTCTCCTCACTCAGCAAAACAGGAAGAGAAGCAGATGTTTCAATCAGGGGCTTGCAAAACAACCTGCAAAGGTGACTTTGGGTATAGGGATTTTGTGATGAGTAACAGGAAAGGGGAAAGAAATTTCCTGACCCAATTCTCATGTGTGCATACACAGAAATGCACACGGAGATAGTTAGATCTAAATATGCAACCCACTTACAGTTATCCACACCCAGACTATGCATATGTACAGCTGAGCGTGCAGGGGAATGTGACAGAAGATGCTATCTCCTCCAGAGATGATGTGACGGCTGCATATAGCTGTGTGCAGGCTGCACTGGGGGAGCGCAGGCAGGCATTGCCTAGCAGGCACAGCCTGGCACAAACACTGATGCAGGGGACCATGGACCCCCATACAAACCTGACTGCATTCAGCTGTGGAAACTGCACACAGGCCATCAGTGTGACACCAATGACAATAACAAGCACTTGCGTGCTGCCTTCTGCTCAAGGACAGCAGAAGGGTTTGCAAAGACAATCATCATCCACAGTGTTATGCAAGGGAAAGCGAAGCGCAGATAGATGAAGCACCCAGATCCATACAGCTGGCAGCAGCAGAGCTGGGAGTAAAATCTGGATCTTGTGTGTAAGGATCCTGAGTTCCCATTTCCAGCTCCCACAGGGAAAACTTCCCACTCTTGCCCGTAGTCATGTAACATCCTTGGAAATGACAGTACTTTCTTCCTTGGCAGTATAGTAGTATGAAAGGTCTATGTGTATTTGTATCACTGGGCTTCGGCTGTGGGTTGGCTCAAGAGTGTCTTGGGGTGGCCATCAGTAAGGGCAGCTCAGGTACATCTACTCTCTGTGCAGTGCAGAGTCACACAGGGATGCTATCTGAGCTAATCAGTTCAGGCAGTGTGTGGTGCAGAGGTACCCTCAGCTGACTACACCCTGTTAACATTTGCTTTTTGGAGGATGAGTGACTTCTCTTGAGTGTGCAGAAGGAAGGACCCTGCGCTAAAACCATGCAGTCCCACAAAGGATCTGCAGCAGTGAGTTTGAAGGTATTTTGCGTGGGAACTTGTGCATTGGAGTAAGTGTCTTTGCTTTGCAGTCTAAAAAAGGTGAGAGGAGTAGACCATCCCTTCAGACATTGCTGATGCTGGTTTAGCACCATAACTGCTGAACTGTCTCAGCCAGTTTGCAGGGTAGCATCTATGATTCACAAACAGCTCCATTTCCATCAAAGGCTGAGGTGGTACACGGGGGTGGAGGAAGGTGGGAAGGGAGCCCCTGGGTATGCCTGCCTCTCCCTGTCGCCCTCACAGCATGAGGGCGTTTTGACGCAAGGGTGATGCTCAGGAGAAAGGAAGGAGGCGTGCTGGTTGTCAGCCTCTGTCTCCTTGAGCCCAGTAGGGCTGTTATTGAGATATCCTTCCAAGCAATTTAAATAGAAATGTCTGGTGACAAAATGAAAACAAATGGGGAAGCCGGCGAGACTGGCTGGCAGGGGTTCCCTTCCCTGGTGCTGCCAGCCCCCGAGGGAGAGGAGAGGCTTGCGGGCACTTCAGGCCTGATAATACATCTGAGTCAGTGGAAGGGATAGTGGCAGGGGAGAAGGAGGAGGTAGCTTCCTGGGTCATTTTTCAGACTCTTTTGACACTGCAGAACCCATTAGAGGCCATTATTTAGGCTGCCTGACAGCATGGGCTCTCACCCTTTGTTGAGACTTGGAAGGCTCTGGCCAACTGCATCCCTGTGGAAAGAGAGGAGAACTGAGGTTCATCAGTCAGGGTGATGCCAGGAGTTCTCTCCAGTGAAAATTCATGGTAGCGTTGCAGCTCCTCTTCTGGTCCTGCTGCCACTGCTTAGGTTCAAGGGGACACCAGCGGTGGTTCAGAAATGTTTGCCTTCCATACGTTTCTGCAGGAGGATGCAGGCCATTTCATGTACAAAATCAGGGTCTTTGCATCTTTTTTAATCTCTACTTAATCCTGGTTCTTCTCACCCCCATGTGGCCCAATTCCCTTCTGTACCCTTCAAGCAAAGGGTTGAGAAGGTGGAAGCTATGCACCAGCAACAAAATAGCCAGGCAAAAGTCCTGCTCACTCCTGTGCCTGTTTAAGGAGTCAGTAAGTCAGTGGCATGGCACAACCGCTTAGGCTGCGTGAAAAGGGCTGGATGTTGAGGGGTGTCAGGGGGTCTGAAAACCCACTAAAATCACAGCACCTGAGCTCCTTCCAACAGGGCTGCTCCAAGGGGCTCTTGCAAGGATTTCATGCTTTCAATGAGGGGTGTATAGGGAGGAAGGGGGGAAAGAGGGAATGGAGGAGGAATAGAAATGCCACGGTAACACCACACATTAATGGCAGCACTTCTCCAAGAAATTTCTCTTGAGAGTTCCTCATTATGCAAACAAGTCTAGCAAATGATAATGCCTCCTGTACTTCCATGGATTAATGTATGTAAATGGAAGAGCTGCTGCTTGTTCCCACACCGGAGCAAGCACCCGGGCCAAGGGCAGTGAGTCCAGGGTACACGCAGGCTGCAGTTTTCAACCCTCTTTCACATCAGTTGGCCCTTGCATTCTCTAAGATCATTAGGCTAAATGTCTTTTTGCTTCAAAGGCGCATCCACAGCGAGTACAACACATGTATGTGGGGTCAGCATATGTCACCTGCGCACTGTCACACGTTGTGGTGACCTGGCGGAGAAAATAGCAGAGTAGATTCTCATGTTTGGTGATTTGACCCAGACAATATGTTGCTCTACAACATTATGGGAAAGCAAGGCGGTAGAAGTCGGTAGTGGTTGACTGCTTAGCTACAGACTTAAATGGATGTGGGAAAGGACATCATCTTGTCATCTGAAGGGAATTTTGTTACCTTTGTGAAAATACTTTGGTGCATTTTAAGTTGTCTTTTTTTCATTTTGACTTTTGAGTAATATGTTTCAGAGAGGCAAAAAAAACCCACAGAAAAATAAGGTTGGTTTATGGAGTTGGTTTTTTGTTGTTGTTGTTGGTTTGGGGTTTTTTTTTTTTTAAGTAATCTAGGTCAGGTCAATCTGAGTTAGCTGAGCCTGGGGCTGACATCACCAAGTTGATCTTGTGGTAAAACCAAAGTACACTATCAGTGCGATGTTTTTCCACTTGAGATAACTTCTGACAGTTGCCATGAGGTTAAAACCACACTTTTTTCTTTTTTTTTTTTTTTTCTCAATTTTTTTTTTCCTTTTGACAGCAGACCCTGCCTGTGACTCACTCACTTGAATGCGCAAGTATAGCAGAGTCCCATCAGGACTGGCACTGCCCAACACCCTCAACAGCAGCAAGGCAGGACTGTGCTGGCAGTGTTGGTTACCAACATCCATGGCTTACCTGCCACATGGCAAGCAGAACCCTGGTGTCTTTGAGAATCTCTGACTGCCATTTTCCCTCAGCACCAAATAACTGCAAACAAACTAAGTGATTTCTGACTGCTCAAACTGGTGTGTGCAGCAGAGCATATCTGGACTAAAAATCATTTGCTGGAAACATAGGTGAACTGCTTTGCCAAGCACGAAGACAGCTAAAACTAAAAATGTTTGGAATTTTTTAGCACAAAAAAAAAAAATCTCAACCTTCCCTCCCCACACACTTTTATCAGTAGAATAAATGTGGAGGATTTTGAGTCAAGTTTTGATCCAAGCAAAATCACAGTCATTTGTAGTGGGCTTGAACTTTTAATTTCTAATTATTTCCAGAAAACACAAAGGTAATTTTCTTTCCTTTATTAGGCTGTGGGGGTTATAATTTTTGCCCTCTCCTCTAAACAGCTCAACTTGGAGATAAGAGCAAAATGATACACAATGGTGGCTCCCTTCTGACAAAGCAGACTTAAATCATGGGAGGTAAGATCTATGTAGCACAGCCTGTAGCAAAGAACAGAGGCGTTTAACTTTCCTCTGGCTTTCCTAAGACAAAAGGAAAATGCATCTTAACGCTAAAACAGCTTGAAATTAAGCAGTTCAAGGCATTTCAAGAAATAAGACTGAAACATTGGATGATAGGAATATTAAAATCCTTTCTCTCTTTCCCACCCAGACGGATAATGTTAGAAAGTTTATGTGAATAATTTTGAAATTTGTGCCATGAGGCTTAGGTCCAAAATCAGTGTCGTGTTCAATTTAGATGAGAGCTGACTTCTTAGGGCAATACTTTACTGAGGATTGGTGATCCAGAGTGCCAAATGGTATGCTTACAAAAGAGGGTGGTGGTTGATCTCAACCTTGAAGGAGGTACAGCCCAGGATGTTGATGGTGAGCCTTTTGCAACCTACTTCATCTTGGCTTTCCAACCCTGAGAAAGAACAAACAGAGGGTGGCTCATTTGGAGGCTATGTTGTTTATGTGATGACAAGAAAAATGTATTGCCTTGTATCCCGAGAACCTTGCAGAAAAGGGTGTTTTACATCCTGATGCCATTTTCCATTCTGCTTTGGATACAAGCCATGGATTCCTGTTAATTCCAAGGGGCTGGGAACACTGCTAGATTTGGAAATCCCTAACCTGCTTTTTTGCTTGTGGAATTGTGAAAGAGCTCAGAGATTGCAATTCTTCTCCAGCTCTGAAGAATCCCGTTGATATATGCTCCACATTATGATCATATATAAAGACTGATAAGGCATCTTTGAAAGAAAATCAGAGAGGAACGTGTTGCTGCGCGTGCTAAAGTAGCAGAAGTGTGAATGTCACGTTGAAACCTTACATTTTGATATATAGCTGTAACAAAGGGGGTGAGGGGTCTGTCTGTATAAAGAACACCAGAAAATCTACTGCCTAATGATTTTTTAAAGAGAATATAAATCAAAATTGAGAAAACTCAGAAGGCTTTTACACCTACTCAGTGGATTCTGTGTGCATTGAATGTCTGCTGCTGTTAAACCCCACTATACTCAGTCTTTGAAAGTTGACTGGGAACTAATAGCACCTTATCAGGGTTTTGCATGCGATAGCCCTAAGGTTTACCTTTGTAGTGTCTTTTGAAAAAAAAAAGCCCTGCAAGTACAGAGCTCTGGTCTATGCTCCAGCAAAGGGTGAAAAGGAGATGTGAGAAAGGGAAGTAATAAGATTATACCTAATTGCCTTAGCATCCACTTAACTATTTTACATATGTGTCTTAGAACAAATGTTTGTAGAGTGTCTAGACTGGTGTTTACAAATGTGTTAGCTAACTCTGGCTAATTGGGGAGCAATTAACGTGAGTTAAAATGCTAGGAAGCCTAGACAAAGCTGGAGCACGCCTTGCCTTGGCCCACTCTTCCAATCTCTGCCTTCATCCCATGAGGGAAACAGAGGAGAGGCTTGAATCGTAGGGGAAGGGGAAAAGCAAAAAAAGAAAGGAAAGGACCAGGAGCTCTCTCAGCATCTTACCTCACCAAGCACGGTGTGAGTTATGTGGAAATGGTACTTACTCCGGGAGTGCTACCTACATGACACTAGTGAGGCTGCACCTCAAATACTGTGTTCAGTTTTAGGACCCTCACTACAAGAGAGGCACTGAGGTGCTGGAGTGTGTCCAGAGAAGGGTAATGAAGCTGGTGAGGGATCTGGAGCACAAGTCTTAGCGGAGCAGCTGAGGGAACTGGGCTTGTTTAGCCTGGAGAAAAGGAAGCTGAAGAGAGACCTTATTGCTCTCTACAACTATCTGAAAGGAGGTTGTAGTGAGGTGGGAGTCAGTCTCTTCTACAAGTTGCAAGCAATAGGAAGAGAGGAAATGTCCTCAAGTTGCCCCAGGGGAGGTTTAGGTTGGATATTAGGAAAATTATCTTCCCTGAAAGGGTTATCAACCATTGGAACAGGCTGCCCAGGGAAGTGGTTGAAATCACCCTCTCTGGTGCTATTTAAAAGATGGGTAGACGTGGGACTGAGGGATGTGGTGGAGTGGTGGACTTGACAGAGTTAACAGTTGGACTTGATTATCTTAAAAGTCCCTTCCAAACTAGACGATTCTATGCTCTTTCACTTACTCTGCTGCACCATCACCTTTGTCTAATGCATTCCTCTGCACCCAGGACCTTCAGCAGGCTCCTGCCCTCCTCTTGCTTTTCCTATGCCTGCGCTGTGCCTGCGAGCAGCTGGTGTAGCCTTTCTACCTGCCATCCCTCCGTGCCCTATTCTTAATTGCTGTTAATTCTCCACCTGCCAGCGTCAAACTCTTCGCTGGCCTAAATAACTCTGCCGATAGCACCTGCATCCTTCCCTCTGCAGAATCAGTGGGGGTCTCATGAGCCCCGCAGCCGGGTGGGCGGCCAGACACCCTGTAGCAGCCCCTCCTCAGGAAGGGCTGGCTAGGAGTGCCAGGGCTGGAGCCCTCGCAGGGCAGCAGGGGTCACCTGGCAGCCAGACCCACATCTCCTGCCCTCCTCTACCCGGGCCCTGCTTGGGGCAGATGGCCCAGCAGGGTCTTCTTCCCACCACAGCCAATTGGTGGGGCAGGCACCTTGCCTGCTTGATGTCACCACAGTGATGTCACCTTGCCTGCTTGATGTCACCGTAGTGATGTCACTGAGGTGACCCCAGTGACTAAGGCAGGTGAGCCACCGTGGCCAGCAGAAAGCCCCTGCAGGCTTGCGGCAGTCCTGGGCAGCCAGTCCCCTTGGTGCCCAGCCACCTCCAGCAGGACCTGCAAGTGCCCTTCCTCTCGCCTTCCCCTGGACCTCCAGAGGCCGCCGACCTCCTGGAATCTGCAGGATGAAGTAGGTACGTGCCCAGGTTTCATGGAATGGTTTAGGTTGGAAGGGACCTTAAAGATCATCAAGTTCCCACCCCCCTGCCATGGGGCAGGGACACCTCCCACCAGACCTGGTTGCTCAAAGGGCTGTCATGCTGTGGGGAAGCGACAGAGGCTGGAGAGGGGGATCAGGAATACCAACTCACAGCCTCCAGCTCGAATCTGTGGTGAATGTTGCCTTTAGAGGAGGTTTCCCAGCGGGAGAATAAAGGGAAATTGCCCACGCTGAGCAGCAGCTGCTACTGTTTTAGCAGCGCTGTGCATTGCTTCCCCAGCCTCCCCTCAGCTCCTGTGGAACCACTTTTTTCTCTAGCGGAGGAATACTTTGGGGATTATGCCTCGAAAGTAGAGTTTGGGCCAGGATCTGGGTTTTGCCAGAGTTGCCAGCACGCTTGGCAGACCCTCTCAACCATGATGAGCATGTGCCCTGGAGGAGCTTTTTAAAGGTGGGGGTCTGCTGAGCTATCGTGGAAGTGCATTGCAGATGTGTGTGTATGTGCCAGGGGCAGGACTCCTACTGTAGGCTCTTGGCTTTCTCCTTCTTTTCCCCTCACTATTTTCTAAGCCTCTCACGTTGCAAATCACAACTGCAGGGCTTGTTCTTCCACAGCAGGGTAGGAGTAATTCCCCAAATAAACCCATGCTTTCCCAGGAGGCAGGTACCCAGGGCCTTCCTGGGACTATGGACAGTGCAAACTCTGTCAAGGGCAGAGCAGGAGGAGAAAAATCTTATGTGGAAAGTTAGGAGCACAGAGAGAAACCTTGCTTGTTCTTTTTCTTCCTCTCTCCCGTATTGTGCACACATATCTGGAAGTTAAGCCCATGAGCTAATTGCAAAGCCACACGCACACATCTTCATATATATAAATAATAATAAAAAACCCATTCATTATGTACCCTGGAGTGTCTAACCTGCATTGCATCCAGTAATTCATTTGCCTGGGAATCAGTCCAATATTAGAATAGCAAAAATGAAAGGTTGGAAGTGATCTCAGGAGTGCATTTTCTTCCTTGCAGGCAGGATCAAAAATACCAATTGCAAACTCATGATCTGCTTCAAATAGTCACACATGTGCAGAACAAGGTCAGATCTGCATGCCAAATTCATGCTTTTTTTCCCCAAAAAAAAATTCCTAGGAAGATTGAGTTGTGAGACAGTGGAAGATTCAAGTTTCTGATATCTTATGCAGCACAGTACTGGAAGCTAATAATCACAAAAATTTTCTCATTTGGAAAGGGAGACTGGCAGTCCCCCTACTGGGGCATGCAATATTAACTTCTAGGTCTTGGATTATCATATTCCGATTAAAGCCTCTGTATGCATAAAAATATTAAAACATTTTTGGAAATGTTTTAATCCTCCAACCTATTTTAGCATTCCAAAACTTGGAACATTGCAGAAATGTTTTATGTGCATTTATTTTGAGTCTTTTTCTCCTCCATATGTCCTTTGCAGAATTTTTGCGGTTCTTACAAGTTCTTGGGATCACACTAAGAAGTGGTTTTATTGAGGTGTCTTTGAAGTTAAGGGTAACCCTCTCACTGAGTCAACAGTTCTTGTCAAATGTCCTGGGGTTTTTTTGGAGGAAGGCAACACAACGAGATGTTGATAATGACTGTGAATAATTAGGAAGGCACGAAAAGCAGAAGTTTTTTTCTGCTGCTTTTTTGGGGAGTTATCCAAGAGAAATCTGCTTATTGTCAGGAGAGCCTGAACAGCGCCTGTTGCAGGTACAGTCATTCTGAAGGCAGTCTCAGCTGTCAAGTTGACTGTTGCAATCTAGTGGGAAACGTGCTTGGGATTACACTCTTGTTGGGGGTTGCAGGCATCCAGTGTGTTCACCAATACTGCTGATTTATTATAAGTTTGCTGCTTTAAGGTGCTCACGGTTTAAAAACACTTGTCAGATCTAACAGAGGCAGATTTGCAAACTAAACTGGTTACCTAGGAAAGAAACATGTTTTAGTCTAGTCAAGCCAAAGTTTTACACTCCCTATTATAAAATTGGAAATGTAGTTACTAAAATAAGCCATGCAACTCTGTGTTGCATCTGGCTGTAGTTTTAGCTGTCACTGGTGGGAAATTTTTGGCATTTTGCGCTCAAGCGATACCTCCACTTGCAGAGGTAATTGGCCAGGGCAGAACTGGTACTGTTTCCCCGCGTTCTCCTTTTATGTGGATCACCCAAACTGAGTTTGGGATATCCTCTGTTTTGTAACTGATTTTCCTGGGCTCACGATAGCTTTTTCCTCCTTCCTCAGCATTTTTACAGGAGCTGGTCATGTTACTTTTAAAAGCTTGTGAAATTAGTTATTAACGTTCCTCTAACACGCACCAGCCCTGCGTTTGCCTGATACCTTTCACAGGGCTTGTCCTTATCAAGAGGGAAGTTAATTGCACAGGGACTTTCTCAGGCATCTCTTTCCTTGTTGGCTGGCGCATGTTCTGTATATTTGTTACAGTTTCTGTAAACCATATCAAAAGAATTAATACTAAAACAGTATCTGTCACAATCTCAGAATTGTGTTGCTTCTGTACGTATGATTCATCTGGCAGCTGGAGCCCTTCAGATTTCCCCATGATAGCAATTTTAGTAGGGCATTGGGAAGGGCAGAGGGACTGGTCATAGGTCTATGTGTAGCAGAAAATGATGTTCTGCTGCTAAGTGAAAAAGTTTCTTTGACATTTAATTGGAAAATGAAATCTGTAGTTTAATTGTTAATTTACAAAACCTCCTCTAAAAACATCTCACAGTACTTCCTGAGCATCTCTAGAAATTATTTTAATTGCATTTTAGTTTCTAAAAAGTAGAATTTTTTTATCTGCACATGATGGTGCTTGAATAGGTGAAGTCAGCTGCTTAAGTGACTGGGGATCCACCTTGTGGTCCAGGGAGGGCGAGAGGGATTTTGAAGCACGGGAGTGTTTAATACGTGCTGCTACCCCCACTGAGTCTGAGCACCTGTAGTGATATCTTGTAAGACTTGGAGTGACTGTCATTACAGGTCCCATTTTTCAAACATGCTTGCTCCCAGCATGAGGAGTTCTGTTTTGAAAACCTGGATGCTGTGTTTGTTGTCCAAATGGGATCTCAGCTCCTTGGAAAAAAATCCCTCTCCAGTTGTGAATGCTGCATTTTCTGAGAAAGGCAGCCAGATGCCTGCACCTGCTCTAGAACCAAGCTTGAAGTAACCCTGTTTCAGCATTAGCTTTTTACCTTGTAGAAGGCAGATGGAAGTTCCAGGCATCATGTATGTGTGCGTGGTGGAAACCCCTTCCTTTCCTTTCTGGGCCCATTTCACTGCCCCATCACGGCCATGAGAATGCTGTGCTGTAGGAGGTGTTGCTTTTTGTAACCCAAGCATGAGTCAGCTAGTCGTGCCCTAGTCTGGTGTCAGCTTTGGGCTATGTTTCCCCTCCTTTGACAACGTTTCCTGCCACACCTTGCTGCTTACCTCTACTGCACAGTTTTGCAAGTGGCAGAGAAATCCCCTTGTAGTTAGTTAATGCAACATCAGATGAACGAATGGTGGGAGACTCGTCCCATACCTGCAGAAATGAAGTGTAACCATCCCTGGTGCCTTTGCTCACTAATGCTAATAATGTGATCTGAAGTAAAAGCTGGTTCTCTGCCCAAACACGGCCAAGGAAGTGAGATGCCTGGTTATTGCTGGAGATGGGGCTGTGAGCATTTTCACACTGGGGTCCCCTGGGGAGGCATGTACACTATCATTACGGAATCATTCAGTGTGCTGTTGAGCACATGGGACTGTCAAACTTCAGAGTAAAATCTACTCACAACCATTGCAAAGCCATTTTGATGCCTGTGACAGTTAAAACCTCTTAGGGTGAAATCATTTATTGCAGCCTAACATTTCACTACAGCGTGAGTAGGTGCTTCTAGTAATCCTTGAGAATGATCATACTGAATTGTAAAAGGTGTTTTTCATTGTGTCAGTGGCAAAGTGGTGAGGGTCCAGGGGAGCGCTGAGCCTCCGTTTTGGTAAGGACACCATCAGGAGAATCTACAACAGGAAATCAGCAGAGGTTCAGAAATTCACAGAAAGGGAAGTGGCCTCAAATCAGTAGCTCTTTTCACTAGGAGGCAACATACAAAATAAGTAAAAGTGGGCATATTTGCAGGGGTCTAATCTTGCAATTGTTTTGCATGTTGATGCAGAGGCATATGACATGAGATTTTCTTGGTGAGAATTATATGTAGTGTGTCACACTCTGAGCTAAGTAGTCCTTCACCCCAAGTCTTCATTTTGTTATTCTTGGTGTCTGTTGTTCCTCAATTAGATGTGTTGGGACTGACCTAAGTCATTCCCCTCTTTCCTGGGTATTTATGCAGTGATTCGGAGTCATTCATATTCCCATCACAGAATTGTTAGAAAAGGCCGAGTGTCCTTTCAGCTAGTAACATTTTGAGACCTGAATATTTTCATTAGAAAGGCCATGAGAAATGCTCTAGTATTCTCCTCTCATCCTGTGATTTAACTTCAAAGTCCAGACTGTTTAGAGCCCATACAGGTAAGCAGGGGACTGAGGAAGTATCTAGGGACTGGTGACTGGACCAACCCCTGGAATTAGTCCCCAGTCAGTAAAGGCTGCTGTAACTACTCACAGGCAAAGAAGTCAGGAATGTCCAGTGCTTTTATTTGGGAAATGCTGGACAGCGTGGTTTGCCTGTGGACAAAATTCCATTTTCTGAGCCTGTTT
Organism: Nycticryphes semicollaris; assembly: GCA_013400055.1. Classification (NCBI taxonomy): domain Eukaryota; kingdom Metazoa; phylum Chordata; class Aves; order Charadriiformes; family Rostratulidae; genus Nycticryphes; species Nycticryphes semicollaris. The sequence goes on from VXBJ01003941.1 coordinate 823,383, forward strand.
AATCGCAGAGCTGCCTGATAACCCAGGTCGCTGCTACAGGAGCTTGTGTTTGTCCTGCTGCTCCTTATACTGTAGAGGAATATAGAGCTAGAAAGGCCAATACCTGGATATAGGATTTGTGTCGTAAACCAGCTTTCAACTGCGAAAGAAGGTTGTCAGATTCTTGGAGAAAAAGTCCTTAGCTCAGCAGTTTGCAAACTTGTTGTCTTGATGCCCCATTTTCAAGGGCAGTGATCTTTCCTCCAAGATTACCAATTTTTTTGTTGGAGTCAAGACCCCTATTTTGGGATCTGCTGCCTTAGCTTCTTAACATTGGTGGGGTCATCCCCAGTGATGCCAAAAAGTAAATCCCTTACTGGCTACATCATAAGCTGATCTGTTTAATCAAGTGGAAAGAAAAGTTTTAGCTCCTGACGCTGCATGGTTAGGATATGCAGTGAGGTGGTCACTGTCACCATACAAAGCACTGGCAGCACTAAGTGACATGGTAGTAGATGGACCAGCAGTCTCGTTTACTTTTTGTAACCCTCATGTTTCTGTGAGCAGTGCCAGTCAGGAAAGGATTGTATGTGGATTAGTGTTTTGGGTGAGAGAGAAACTTTTCATGGTAAAATGGCTAGAAGTAACCTGGTGAGGGGATCCTGTTCATCCCACTGCCAAAAGACCACATCAGCTATATTCAGCTGTTTCCTGACATGTTTATTTAGCCAACTCTGAAACACCTTCCAATGGCCTATCTCTGCAACCCAAGGCAATATTTTCTGGTGCTTAAATGTCCGTACGACTAGGTCTCAGATGTGACTTTTAATCTTAATCTCCCTTTTATGCAATTTAAGCCCTACATTACTTCTTGTGTTCACCATGGTTATGCAGAGCAAACTGTTCTCATCTTTTTTTTGTTTGTTTGTTTAAATCTTTAAAGTTTTCGAAAACTGTTTTAATGTCTTCTCTTTTCATTTGAGTTCTCTAAAGTAAACAGCCCCAATTCATTGAAGCTCTCTGAGAAATGGTGGTATTGCCTTCTTCAGGTCTTTCTTCAGCAAGGCCACAATTTCCTTGGGGTTCATTATCCCAACATGGACACAGTGCTCTGGCTGACTCCACCAAAGCAGATTAGTTTCTACAGTTTGTTAATTGCAACGCTTGTATGCTTACATGGTACTTGCTTTTCTCTACTCTTTTTTCATCTACTCTTGCTTTTTCTACTGTAATCCTCTTTTATGCTAGGCTTCTAACTGCCTGGTTGTTCACCCTGTATCAATGGAGGCTGTTATTCCTACTGAAGTACAATACCTTGCACGTGCCCATATAGCACTTTAGTCTACTTTTTATCAGTTCATGCTGTAAATATGAAGAGATCATTTTTAATTCCACGTGTGCCTTCCATGTGCACTCCTTCTCAGTTTGCTGTCATCGGCAAATCCAATAAACAGACTTTATCCTGGTCATTAATGAAAATATTGAATATCACCAGACTGTGAACAGATCCCTGTAGAAACCCTGCTGGTGTATCCTTGCATTTTGACAGTGAACCATCGGTAACTACTTTCTGAGTACTGTTTTCCAACAGGTTTTGTAGCCCTTGTATAGTACATTCACCTAGATCATATTTTCTGAGCTTGCCTGTAGGAATGTCAGGAGAAGGGGTGTCAGAAAGCTTACTAAGGTCAAGATATATGACTGAACTGCTTTTCTGCTGTCCACAAGACCCGTTACCTTTCAACTGAAGAAAATTAGATTGGTTTGACATGAGTTTCCTTGACAAGTGCATGTTGCCTGTTACTCATCTCCTTGTTACCTTACAGGTGCTTAAAAGTATTGTGGTTATTTGTCCCAGTAGGCTCTTGGGAACCAAAGCTAAGATCTCTGCTTTATAATCCCCCCTTCCTCCCATTTTTCAAAATATATGCCGCATTTGGCCACCTTCTATTGTCTTCTGTGGAACCAGGTTTAGCTCCATAATTTTTGATCTGCTTGCAGGTGAAGGTTGAGGCAAAACCATCAAAGCTAGGCAGGCTTGATTGAATAACTTCTCACACAAATAAGATGATGGGGGTCATATGACCCCCTGACCAGCACTGTGGCCTTCCCTCGCTTCTGGGGAAGGAATATGACAAATCTGTATCTAATATGAGAGGTCTCAGGAGTTTACCTACAGTGTAAATAAGAGAAATCATGCGTTGTTGGGTGTATCAGAGCAGTGGATGTACATAGAGAAGCCCTGTACTGACCGAATCAGAAGTGCTGTAAACCAGTTAATCTGTGTTTACCCTTCAGCTTTGCATAGCACTGACCCAAGGAAGGACAAGGAAGAGAATCTGAATGGTATTTCAGTGCTGCTGTTTGGTGACAAAGTAGAACAGACAAGTACCTCCTGGTGCATGTGTGAAGAACTAACTGTGTCTGTAACTGGTGTAAGCCTTTTTGTGTAGCTATTTCTAGGCAAATAGGCTTTGACTGAGCCTGGGGGCTTTTTCGGAAGATTTAAAAATATCCAGGGAGGTACCTTTCACTTACATTCATGGGCCATCTTAATTTTGCTTAAAAATGCCAAAGACAAGACAGTTCAGAATAGATTAGAGAAATGAAAAAGCAAAAAAAAGAGCTTGGAAGCAGAGAAAAGCATGGGAGAGAGGGGGCAAAATGTATGGAAAGAGCGCAGGCAGAGAGGCAGCTGAATGAAGTGACAAGAAAAGAAAAAAGGCTAGTAGAAGAAACTGAAAAAGCCGAAAGACAGCAAAGGTAATTATACATTTATGGAATTCAAGGTTTTCAAGGACTTAGTCTAAACAGAAGAGACCAGAGAGGTTAGGATGGAGGGAAGGAATGAGAAAAGATGGAGAGCTAACAGAGCATCAAAACTACCTGGAAAGTCTTTGCTTAGTGGCAGAATATGTACATTTCACAGGGGATTTATGGTTTGTGGCTCCTATGCAAGCAGGGTGCTGCTCAGCATATATGATCATAATGAAGAGCAAGATGCAGCTTGTGTGGAAAAGGTGACACTGTCTAGGACATGAGCGTAACCAGCATGTTCTCCTTTGGCAGAGCAGGAGTTGGCAGATAACCCTTTAGCAGAGGTATCACTTTTTAATTCCAGCATCTCATGTGCTGTCATCTTTCTAAACAAGAGCTAGTCAGCACCTCTGTGGACCAAAACAGTGTTTGTGTTGCCCTCAGGTCTATTTATAATGTGGACAACTAGCAGAAGCTTGAGGAGTCTGAGCTGTATGAGGATGGGACCATCACACCAAGCTGGAAAACAGCACGCTCTCAGCTCTGAAACAGGGCAGGCTAAAGGCCCTCTCTAGCATTAAGGTGCAGTTGAGATTATGATGGGACACAATCAATAGGAATAAAGCTGGCTGACAGATAAAGAGCCTGAGAATGGTTATCGTTGCAGTATGAAACCATGTTGCATTGATTCATGACACTTGGGGATTAATCTGCTTTCAGGTACACCTGGCTTTTAAAAGTGCTCTATTTATACTTTTTACAACCTGAAACAGAGTCAAATAAACTAGATTTTTCTCCAAGTTGAGTGATGTCCAGCTCTGGAGTTTGGCTCAACCAGCTAGAGAGAAACAGACAGCCAGCTGCAAGCTCTTGATTTTCACCCAGGCACTCCCCTGCATACCTGTGAAGTTGCTGCTTTGTACCTTTTGGCAAGAGCTCATCACTTGCCCTTCTGAGCTCTCAGTTGTGGTGGAACGGTGGAGTGATGGGGAAGGCACAACGACCCAAAATGTGGAGAAAAATCTGATTCAAACTGTAGCAAAGGGGCTGTGATTGTTTGCAAAGAAGATGTAATGGGAATTCATTCTGATGAGACCATCCCAGCCAGCACACAGCCAGGGGGGCAGTTTAGAGGAGAAAGAGAAGCAGATGTAAAAGGCAGCAGGTGGGATCTTAGGGGAAGACGGGAAGTCTGATGGAGCAAAATAGGATGGAGGTGTGCACTAAAAAATACAAGAGCAAAACATTATTTTTGAGGATTTTTTGCCATGGGCTCTTAGTCATAGCTCTACATGAGCAAATAGAACAGAGAGTTAGGAGTGATAGAGGCCAAAAGTGTTTTCATTAAAGAAAGTGTATGGGCAGGAGCAGATTTTGCGTTAAGGGTTGTTTGTCATCAGCAGAGGCAGACACAGGGCTATGGACTCTCCCAGTCCTGCCACTTGTGGTGCTGGAGACAGCCTGGTGCAAGCAGCCTGCTTGAAAGGGAGAGGTGAGGTAGAGGAACTGCACTTAGCTGAGCCTTTTTCTCTGTTCTCACACTTCATTCTGCAGGACCTGGCCAGGTGTTGTTATCAATGAAAATCAAGTGGGCGCCTCACAGTTTAAACAGATGTTTCCCTTCAGACTTGCTGGTGATATGCAAACGGAGGTGGGAAGCCACTTTTGGAGAGCTGCAGGGCTAACACCATTAACCTGACTCTCAGAAAACACTGCTTCTGCTCCTCTGAGAAAGGATGAAGCTGGTCCTCCATGTAACTGACAGGCAGTGCTGAAGTCTGATCAAGGTCTAGGAGCCTGAACCAAGGGATTACCGTGCAGCTGCTCTGCCTTGCCCAGGGAAAGGTTAAGTTCCCCGGTGCAGGTTGTCACAGGCTGACGGTTTGACGTCTCCTGCTTACAGATCCCAGGACTTGGCCGGGCCCCACCACTTTAACTTTCGCTCTTAGTAAATCACAAAATGAAATGGAGTTTTCTTCCAAGTGACAGGTAAATCTTGGCCGCTTTCTGGCTGCTGTACCAGTATCGCTTAATTCTGTAATCCCTTTGCCCTCCATTCCTTGGTGCAGCGAGTGCATGCTGGGAAGCACTGGAGTGACAAGCGATTTCTTTGTGCCTGACACCTTGGCTGGGAGACTTGATTAAGTGAAAATATCTTTGCATTCATTTTTTTCAGGTGCAAAGAATAAAATGTACCCAAGGAATCGGCCAGGGCTGGGAAACATTACAGAGATTCCCTGCTCTGCTGCCTGCCCTGCCCCTCAGGCCAGTGCCCTTGCTGTGTTTCATTCACAGCTAGTTTTATAGGGAGATAAGGATTTGCCTTGCTATTTCCAACTTTGCTCTGGCAGACTTTGAGAGGTTTTCTTCCAGGTCTAGAGTCTCTGCAGTGTTCCTTACAGTGCTGCCTCCTGCCAGAATTAGAGACTCAGGTAATCCTGTCCACTCGCAAGGTGAGGAGGTTTCTCCTTCCACACGCTGCTGCCAGCCTGGGGAGCTGGAGCAGCTGGGAGCTTTCCCCATCAAGAAGGCCGTAGATCATTCCCTCAAGCATTTGTCACCCTGCCTTGAGTGACATTACTGCAGCTCTGGGGACAGTTATTAGTATTCAGCGGTACACTTTTAAGCAAAACCTGAGAAGGAATTAATCTGTCAATAGGAATGAATATACTGGACAGTGATTTATGCAGATCCTGTACTCAGAGCGACTGTGTTTGTTTCAGCTGCATCTCTCAGTCTTGTTCCCAGAGCCAATACACAAACTTACATTTAAAGTAACATTACAGCTGGCTGATCATTTGTTTAACACCTAGGTCCGTGCAAGCACTGCTATACTCAGGAGTCAAAGCTGAGGAGAAATGCATGCGTCTGTCACTTTTGACAAAGCTCAACCAGTAAGAGGCACAGCCAGGGCAAAGGGCTCCGATTAGTTATCCAGGGCACATATACTGGACTCTGGCATCCTGCACATGTAGCAGCCTTAGTGTGTGCTTCTAACTGCACAAGCAGTGTGCCTCACCGCTGGATACATGTATGGAAAAGTACATACAGCTGTGTAAATGAAGTGGTGCATCTGTGGGAGAAGACTGTGCCCTTCCTTCGTGGCAAGCAGAACTAGAAAATCCTGGCATCTAGTACACGTACAGTTAAAAATACAACAGAGAACTGTTCATTTGTGTACACAGGGTCCTGAGAGCACACATTATGGTGACAACCTGGTCTAGCTGGAAAAGCATGTTTGTGGGTCAGGAGACTTATGCTGCATATCTCAATGTCCTCCTTATTTGTTGTGACACCTTGTACAAGCCACTTCACAGATTTGTATCTTTTTCCTGGTTTCTACACTGAAGGCAATGGCAGCCCTACCAATTCTAGAATATTTTTTTTTCTCATATGTCTCAATGATAATTTGTGCTTTACCAGATGCTTCTGCTTCTGAAAATAAATTGTTCCCAATCTTTTGTGGTTTTGGTGGCAGAGCAAGGCTTGAAAATATGGCTTGCGTCTACCCTTGAGGCTCGTATAATGACAAAAAAAAGAAAGGGGGAAATTAGCTTTTCTTATTGTTTGGAAATCCTTTTTCTTTTCTAGAAAACTGATTAATGATGTTTGCATGATTTAGGGTTGTGAATGTTTATTGGAGTACTGACAGGATTATTCAGCCTTGTGTAGACACCCCATGTTGCTCCAGGGAAAGGTGTTACAGCTTTGTACCAGGAGGCTGTCACAGTGGTATGCATACCGTAGTGCTCCCAGGTCCTCAGTGAAGGCACGCAGCTCAAAACCTAGGAATGTATATGTATTTACACAGAGAAAAGCACTTAGAAATTGAGAGGTTCAGGCACAAAATGCATTCAAATAAACTGCCTGTGAATTGAATAGAAGAAAGAGAAAAGTGCATCGAGATGTAGTTGCATGGTTGCATATGCTTTCGGGTGTGACAAGGGTTGGGAATAGAGGTGAATCCCTCTAATTAAAAGAGCAACATCTCTTCATCTCAATGTATGCGAGTGTGAATTGCTCCCCTCGAGTCACAGGATCCCCTGCGACGTGTGGAGTAGCACGGTTGCAGTGGCAGCAGCGCTGCCAAGGCTCCTGATTGTGTTCCATGGTAGCTGGAGGGGGTTTGACAGGAAAGAAACAAAACAAAACACAACCCAAACAAGGCTGAGCTTCTGAAGTCACGGTTCATTTCAGTTTTCATTACAAAAGAAGAATGCGATGGAAAGGGGGCCACTCTATAATTGACATGATTTAAAATCTTGGGATAGGTGCAGCACCGGTATTTCCATTGCTTGCAAGCTTGGTGTTGACAGTGCTGAGTGTCCATGGCTGCTGGGCTACAAACACTATTGCTACACGTGTGTGACCATCCTTCCCGCTTCTTCCTCCTACCTTCCTCTCACTTTCTGGTACACAAAGAAAGCACACACATTTGCCACCTGGCATCTTTTCCCACCCACTTCTCAGATGGGAAGAGAGAGGCTTCTGCTGTTACCCAGTTTCTCATCTCCCAGGCTGGCTGTATTCTGCAGCAAGCTTCTCTTAAAATTGTTGAGATTATTACTGTTGTATATTTTATACATACACACATGCGCGCACACACACACACATATATATGTTTTTATATATATATATATTCTTCAGTCTCCCTCTGCAGCTGAGAGACGCACTGGGGATTTATCTCTGTAATGAGAAAAGGGAGATAGGGAGAAGTAAGGGCATTTTTCTCTGACTTAGATTGTAAGTCATTTTGATATTCATTGTAAAAGATGCTTTTCAAATATTTAAATGTATGTGTGCTCACATATCAGTTCTTCAGGATGGATTGTATGTGACGTAATCGCTGGTTTATATCTCTTGTGCTCTGTGATGTTCTCCTGTATCCGTACTTTTTGGTAACTTCATCTGGGAGAGATGGGAAGATAAAGAGCTGGAACTGGGATTACTTCTGTAGGCCGTGCTCTCTTGTCATCTCTTTTTGGGTTGACTAAGGCTGGAGAAGAAATACGCTCGCCCTTAGCTCTCACTTTTTTCCAGCACTACCGTTTTTAGGGGTTGGGGTGGGCTTTTAAAGTAGCTGAAAAGAAAATGCTCTTAGATTCCTCACGGGAAAGGCTGAGGTGGAATTTTGCTTGATAATTAGCTCAATGTGCTTGGTAATTAGCTCAAACAAAGGGCATTTCAGCTGAGGCGGGAGAAGCGTACAAATTTAGAGGTATCGGTGACACCTGTCCAGATTCACCCCAGTGTGAAAATCTCTTCTTGTGACTCGCGGGGGTAGGAGAGAGGGAGGGGTGGGAACATTTGCTGCATCTTTGCATGGCTGGGGCTTGGGGCTGGCTATGCCGCGTGCAAACTCTTCCTCCCCCTTCGTCCTTGGAAGGTCTGCTCCCTGTCAGGTGTGCCATCCTGCCATCTGCTCCCAGCACCGAGCAGCTGGTACGATAGCCGCAAACGCTGGCAGGAGTGGCCTTCCAGCCGCGTGAATGACAGCACGCGCCGCTGCTTCCTTGGCACGGAGAGCAGCGCTTGTAGCTGGGAATTAGAGGCTTGTAAACCTGCCGGCTCGAAGGTGGGGGGAACAGCCCTCAGTGGCACTCCCGAGGCGTGGGAATCTGCCTGAGCTCCTGATGACGCTGTCGCACCTGCACAAGTCCCGGCCGAAGTCCGGATCTAGTGAGGATGCTCCCTCCTCCCTCACTTGCGTGGAGGGGGGAAATGGTCCCAGCTGCAAGTGGTGGGGCAGCCCTGCTCCTCCCTGCGATGTTGCTTGGCCTGAGGCATGGTCATAAGGAAGAGGGGAGTTGGGGGCCAAGGCAGAGAAGGAGGAAATTGTTTTCAAAAATCATCTCTCCTTGGTTTATGGGAGAGGAACAGAAAGAGCATGTGGAGCATGGAGGGGTGTGGGGTGGGAGGAAGGAAGAGAGGTTTGGTGGAAGGGTCCCAGCTGCCTTGTGCATCTCCTTTCAAGCCAGAAAGTGGACGCTGCCCTGTGACCTGTAGGGCTTGGTAAGCCACTGACTCACTCTTGGAGCTGCTGAGCTCCCAACGGCTCAAGAAAACAGCACTGAAGCCCATCAGGGAGCAGAGGGAAAGGGATGGTGCAGCCCTTCTGCACAAACCAAAGGGAGACAAAGAAGTTTCTTGATCCCAAAAAGAAGCATTTTTCTCCAGGAACTCTAACTACCCAGGGCACTGTCAAATTATTCTGATTCTTTAAAGAGAAACTTGCAGCAAGTTGTGTGAGTGCAGTTCCCTGTCAAGGCTCTGAGAATGGCTCAAATATCTGTCTGCTCTTCAAAACTCTCTGTAGGGCAATCATTTAAAGCCAGGAATTTTTCTGATGTTCCACAGCAATATACTAAATGCAGAATGAGACTGAGGAACCTTATCTGGAGTTGGAGTTCTGGCTGATATGATGAAAATAGGCTGTAAATTTAATATTTTTGGTATATGTTTTGACCTCTCTATTTTTGGGAACCACAAATGTGAGAGTTGGATTAATGTATTTGCATGTAGAGTTCAGTTCTCATCCTGATGGTTTCTGGAAGTTTCTCTCTTAGCTGGAGAGATATAACTTGTCATCTGATCTGTGTGTGCCAATCCTTACTTAAACCTTGTGCGTTCTGTGAAGAAGCAGGCTTGGGTGAATTAACTCTGATTTTATGCCACCACCAGGGCAAACTGTGGGTTATATTCTTTGTTCTGGTGTTGGAAAGTTGCTGTTCTTTTTCTGCGTTCCTGTCCCTTTTCTGCGTTCCTGTCCCTTAGGCAGAATCACCAACGGGCATAGAAGAGGCGTAAACCTCCTGCTCTTTGTAAGAAGTTAGTTATTGTATTAAAGAGAGGTGGCAGTGCTCAGAAAGGGCGGGAGGCATGAGCTTCAAACACCTGTTGCAGAAGAGGAATTGGATCTTGAGAGCTGCATATCCTAGATGAAGAGTCCAGCTACTCAACATTTTGCCCCTTTATGTCCAAAAATTTCATTGTGGGAATGCTCCTGTTGAAAGTTCAGGGAAAGCTGATAACAGTGAAAAAGTTTGGCTTTTTTGTACGAGTTCCCATTCAGTGTTTCATGTAGTCACTCCCAGGCACTTTTGAGACTTAAATCTATGCTCTTGCTGCTTTTGAGCTCTGTTCAAAAGCCCCTTTGAAGGTCAAAGCTGGAACCCTGGCCCTCACTAATCCCTCCCAGTTGGTCCTCCTTGCAACAAGAGCACCTTGCAGATGCAGCTGAAAAGGTGTGGAATAAGTTCTTTGCCCTCTTCTCTGCTCTCTGAAGAGGGGGCTTTAGTTTCTAGAGTTGGGAGCTGCTCTTATGCCTTAGCTGTACCACTGCTCATCAGTGTAGAAGATCTGAAAGGATTGACAAATAGATTAATACCTGGCAGTTATGGCTGAAACTAGCTACCTCTGAACGGGCAATCATTTATCACTAAATTACTTTCTCTAAGCCAGGTAATTTCTGATCAACATGCACAAAAACAAAGCCACAGCAGTGATGTGATGTTAACCAGAGGCCATTCCTATTCCCTGGGCTGGTGCGACAATGAATGCAGAGAGAATTGTCACTTGAAAGGTTTATGAAGCTTAATGAAAAGTGACATTGCAGGATGCTGAGGAGGGAGGGGTCCACAAGGCTAGGTCTAGTTTGTCCAGTAATGAGTGCCACGTGTAGAGAGGGCATATGACTGGAATAATTGCCACTCATGAGTGAGTGGTACTGGCAGAACCAGTACTGGGACAGGGTGGGACAGCGTTGGCTATAGAACAGGGACTAAAGTGAATGAACTGCATAGTAGCCTTGCTTTATGGAAACAGAAGTAGCCCCATACCATGAGTTTTTAGCAAAAAAAGGGTGATGAGAGGTGAAGCGTACCTGAAGCAGAAGCAGAGACCATGATACGCTTGGAACAGTTGGCTGCTTAAAGCTCAGCACAGGAATTCAACTCCAAAAGTTTTGGCATGGCATGACTTGATGTCATTCCTGTGTCTGTAGCGGACCAAACTAAGAGCCCAGTCCAAGCCTTGTCAAAATCTGGGGCATTCAGTTTTGACATGATAACTCCTGAAGAAGAATGTCTTTTACATTTAATGAATTTTAAATGTGCTGCATGTCTTCAGGGATCTTTAAAATTCAGAGGAGTTAGAAGTAAGATCCTCACCTCATGAAATAGGGCCCAGTGGAAAGGAAGAGCAAGGGCATTTTTCCATGTCAAGGGAAGTCATGGTCAAGTTCTTATAGGGTACCTTGGCTAAAGCCATGCCAAGTGCTTTCGATGAGACATATTTGTAGTGTATCTCTCTGGCCATGCAAGGTTAATTTTATCGTGCCTCATAGGAATTCTGTAATTGATGTGCATACATACTCCTGGCTGTGCATGAGTGTCAATGCAAAGTAAGATGCTCCCCATTAACCTGCTGAGCTTTCCCCTTCCCTCTTTGCACCTCAGGGATTGCTAGCCAAGATACCCCAGACATCTCAGCAGACGCTTTTTCCCTGGTGTTCCATACCCTTTCCAGTATTCCCCAACTAATACCTGGGAAGAGAGGAGCCGCAAAGATCTGTAAGGTTTGTTTCTTGACAAATGTCCCATTTTCACAGGCAGTTGAACTGAACTGCGGCTTGTGCTCCGTTCAGACATGTCAATAAACATTATTGCAAAGACGTACAAGCAATAATGGGAATGTATAAAACTCACCTTTATTGCTTCTTGCTGTGAATTTACACGCTGCTCTAAACAGCTTTTACTCCTCCAGGGGAAAGCCTTGGGATGTTGCCTTACTGGCATGCTGATTTCCCCGGTTTGTACCAGACACCCTTCTGCTTCTCTGTCTCCCCACCACAAGTGCTGGGGATGGGGAACAGTGCAGCAGAGGTATGAATACATGACTGAAGTTACAATCAGGCTCAGTTAAAAGCTGAAGAGGTGAAGTTGCCATTCTCCAGGGTAACTTGCTGTGTGTGTTATTGCCCGTCCTTTGCTTGATCACACAATGCCAGGGAGTAAATTATATTTGACAGTGCAGTGGAAGGGAACAGCTCAGTTCCCCTCTAGCTGCAGCTTCTGAGTGTGGTAGTTGCATTTCTACATGTAGGGATGGAGGCTCCTCACTGCACTCCTGCAACACTTTCACTGATGCCAGTTAAGGTATTGTGTGAACAAGACATAGTCAAGCTCTTCATCAGTGGTACAACACTTGTTTTTCCTGCAGTGAGAGGTGCTCAGCAGTACTCTTTCAGCATGAAGACTTCTTGGAGACCACAGGGATTAAAGCCGTGCCTTAGCTGCTCCATGGCAGAAACAGGGTCAGAAGACACACAGATATGTGCAGAAGCTTCCAAACTGAGTTTCTTGGTAATTGGGAAGCATGGATGAGGAAAACTAGCAGCACACAAACAAAATATGCAAGCCTAATGATACCTGCAGAAAAGAGACTGTTGGTTTTGCTGCTACTCCAGAGTGCCAGCAGCTTTGCTCTAGCCTAATAATTCCTTTCCTTTCTCTCTGGGTTTCAGTGGCTGCCCCTTGCCTTGTACTTTGTATAACAACTGCAGCAGGGACTATAGTTCTGCTCTGACTTCACATAGGACCAGGCACAAGAGCTTCTTGGTCCCACCGTGTATTCTCTATTTCCTTTTCAAATCGCCAGATGCCCCAGCAGGTCTGTGCTTGTACCAATGTTCAGCACAGACAGCATGCTCTTGCTGCTTTATCCCACTGTCCTCTGTTCTCTGCCTGGGAAGATCCTTCTGCTGGAATGCCAGGTCCCGTGGGCAGGCGAAGGACTCCCAAGCAGTTAAGGTCTGGGAAGTGGAGGTTGCATGAAGCAGCTGCCTTTTTCCCCCACCATTGCCTACCTTACCCAGGAGCATGGTTACTCTCTGCTTCCCAGGCTCCTACCCAACTCTCCCAGCTTTGTGCCAGCAGGCAGGCTGTTAGCTTGGCACCGGCTGCTGCTCTTGGAGCTCTTGCTACGCTCCATTGCCCATGGCACTGAGGCTCACATGGGACAACCCCACAGCTGGGCTCTACCCATGCTTCCTGGCGGTTTGCTCACGTGCAGGGCTGGCTCTGCTTGCAGTGTTTTAATAGCCTTAGCTCTCTGATTGCTGCTGCCCTCCTGCTTTCCCTGGGGCTGCACTGCCCACCTAGCCACGCTTGATGCCCAGATGCCCTCGTGGTCTGGCCTGACTCTCTGCTGGCACTCTTGCCTTCCTGTGACCCAGGCCAAGGCCATCACAGGGATTTTGGCCAACTGATCTCCTGCAACAGGGGGTCTGAAATTTGAGTCCTCATCCTCCTTCTTCTTAGCCAAGGGCCCACTGTAGCTTGGAGCAACAAGGGTGAGCTTCGAAGCTAGCCTTGATGTAGCAACTAGGCCTCCTCAGCTCAACAATGGTGTCTGGCAAATTTGATGCCTCATCCTTCCCTGTCCATCTCTGTGCTAGCAGTGGTGTTCCTGCCTTGCTCCTTTGTTGTCTCCCTTTTTTTTGGTGGTGAGGATACGGGTGCCTCTAAGAGGTCAGCATGAAGTCATACCAGTCCAGGCTGAAAGGCACATGAAGGACTGAGGGAAAGCTGCAGGGCTCCCATGAGGTGATACACCTTGCAGTTTTCATCCTAGGGCATCTTTTCCCAGGCCTAGGTAGTAAGATGGCAGTAGTCATTTCGATTGACTTTGAGGGGCTGGGGAGAAGGCATAGTTCAGCCACGATCTGCCAATCATGGTTGCATTTTCTCTGGCTAGTCAGTCCATTCCCTAAGTATTCTAAATTTCATTCCTACCAACAATAGTTTTGCCTGTCTGTGGCTCCAGAAGCTCGTGCTTGTTATGGGACGATGACAGAGCTCTCCACTTGGCTGCCCTCACCTCTGCCTGCCACATGGGAAGGTGGTGTAGGATGTTGCTGGGGCTCATGTTTCCTCCTCAGCTAAGGAGAGAAATTTTTTAGGTTGGGGAGAGAAAGAAGCAGTCAGTAGTTCTTGGTGAGAAGAAGAGACCTCAGCCCCCTGGTCTGCTTGCTTTCTGTCTTCCCTCCAGCTTACTTTTACTTCAGCTTTTGGAGAAGAGAACGGGACTTCCCTCAACTGGTCCCTTGCCAGTGGGAGGGTGCCTGTCCTCACAGCCATGGGAGAAGCCAAGCTGAGGTCCTTAGGGCCAGCAACAGCAGCGGTGGTGGGCTAGGAGGGATAGGTGGATACTCTGCAGGCTTAGGAGGATAGGACCGCACATGGACCAGAGTGTCCCTGAAGTGGAGTCCACAACACTTTAGCCCAGCAATTTAAGGACAGTGGGTACTGTTTTAATATTCTATATGTTATATTATCAATAGGCAAGGAAGATTAAAGCATTCAAAACCACAGAAAGTTTGTTGTTGGTTTGGGGTTTATTTATTTATTTATAAACCTAAGGTCATGCCTGTTTCTACTTGCACAAGCCCAGTAGACTGACTGTGTTCCAATGATTCCCAGCATCTTGAGTTTCAGGCTCTCTGGGCACAACTTAGAGGAGCTGTGAAGTTGCTGCATTGGCCCAGTCAATGCATGTAGGAAGTGTGAAAGTGTTATCTCCAATTTCGTAAGAACTAGCTGTCTCAGTCTCCTTACGATCACATCTTGAGTTTTCACCTAATCACAAGAAAATCCTTGAGAGTAGGTATGACAGCTAATAGGGGGAAAGCAATAGTTGAAGAAGATTGCATCAAGTGGATGGAGCTCCAAAAATTTGTGGAAATAGGTGCAAAGTAAGTGACTTGACCCTTCCACTTTCTTGTGCTAGGAAAGAGATCACAATCAGAAAGCAGGATAAGGCATGAAGCTCCTGTTTTCATGTCTTCAAAAACTTTAGGTTCTCAAAGCGTTGTCAGATAAAAGCCAGTTCCTGTGACAGCTGGGAGTGGGCTGACACTTCATTGCTATCTGAAATCACACCATCGATATGAAAAAGGGTAAGAAATTTCTTCTTCCGCAGGCAAATAGATTGGCTTTTGTTCCCATCAGCACTGTAGTTTGAAGTCTGGAAGATATTGAGAGAAGAGCTAGAAGAGTGAGACATTTTCATGTTCGTGGCATTGTAGATATTTCGACATGGGTCTCTGCCCCTTCCTCTGCTTTTTTGACCTGTTACTTGGGGTGGGAGAAATAGGAAGTAAGTAAACATTACTTTTTTGTTTTAAAATGGATGTACAAGTGGTCATGTACAAGTTGTCAAATAAGCAAGTGCTGGGTTAAGATATCTCACACTGTCAAAAACTAGCCTACTCTGCTTTATTGCAGCTGATGGCACTGCTAGTGCTCTGCCCTCGGACTTAGCTTCCAATGATTGTGTTAAAAATGAATCAATTTGGTCTACGTGCAGTGAGAAGTTCATTGTGTTAATAATGGACTGTGTACCCCTGGAAAGGTATCTATTTCATAGGATCCAGCACTTACCTAATGAACCAGTTGGGAAGAGAGGAGATAGGCAGAGCTAGCTATGGGGGCTGGGGAGGGTATTTGAAGAAGGGTGTAAGGACACTTGTTATAAAAGAGAACAGGTTGTGTCGAGGCAAAGAGAAGAGAGCTCAGAAAAAAATGAGGAAAATCTGTTGAAAGCAGAGAAGGAGGAAAAGGCAATAAGAGCACAAGACCAAAGATGGAGGCTGGAGTTGAGGAAGAGCTTTATGTCAGCAGAGGGAAGGAGAAGATAACTATATATGGGAGAAAAAAGCCAGATATCTGAGCAACGAGCTCATGAAAAAGACAGGATCAGTACCTGCAAAGGATTTCAGAGTTGTAGGAGATGAATTAAACATGGCCCCAGAGGGACCAGAATCCCTGAGCAGCATAGAAAAATGAGTTTGCGAAGGAATTCCCGAGCTACCAGTGAAAGTGGTGGCCAGACTCTAAGTTCCCCATGCGCAGGCATCTTGTCTTTGCATTTGTCTGTAAAGTGCTCTGCACATCTGTGCGACTGCTGTATGAACTAGGCAGAAAAAAAGGAAAAAGTAGGGAAGGGAGTAAAGAATACACGTACACAAGAGAAAGTTATGAATTTTTTTTTTTTTTAAATGGCAGAATGTTTTATGAGGAAAACACCAGTGCCTTGCTATCATCTTGGCTGGGTTTTATTCCTGGCTCTGCTGCAGACTTACTTTGTGACCCCATGCAGGTACCTTCACCTTTCTGACACTGTTTTGTTTTTTTCTTTTCATTTGTGCTGTCAGATAGCAATAAAAACATGGTCCAAGTACAGGTGAGGAGGTTAAATATTCACAGCCCTCATCACCCATCAAGTTGCTGTTAATGTTATCATCATGTTTTACAGGTGAGACAGTGACATGTCCATGCAAAAAATGGGCAGGGAAGTAAGAGGCTGCTCCTTCTTATTCCCCTCTTGTCTCCACACCCTGATACTGCCTGGAGGACAGCAACCCTGAGACCAAGGAGGGGTGTAGCCCACCAAGGCTGTCTGCAGAGCCATCTTACTCAGCTAAAGCTGCTGACAGCTATACTGCTATTTATTTATTTTGCTACCGAGGACAGAAACAGCAGGAGATAATCATAAGAAAATCATAAAAAAGAGGGAAAACCAGCAGATAATGTTCTGCAGAGGGATTTAACAGGGTGAAAAATTGTCTCTTGCCGAACTGTCTATGACACTAAACACTGTCTCTGAGATCTTCACTCTTCCTCCCCAGCAGAGGCTTAAGGAAAGCGACAGGCAAGGCTCTGAGCCATTATCTGGGGGGTTTGAAAATATGACAGGCAGGAGCCTGGGTATTCCTCATCAGCATCTTTCAGTGGCATGGATGCAATCAGTCATTCTGGCTGTTTCACTCTGAGCAGGACCATCCCCTCCTCCTGCCACAAAATGTTGAGGGGAGGACACTTGGGAAACGCCGCTCTACTTCCTATAAGCCAATCTTTCAATTGAGATTAATTTTTCTCTGTGCTGCAAGAGCATGGTCAAATAGCTGGAAAGGCTGCAGGCAGCTTACTCTTGCTTTAGGGGACAGGAGTTTCAAAACTAATTCTGAGCTTGCTGTGCCAATATGGCATCGGGAGGGCTGGACCTGCTTGAACAGAGGTAGTGGCTGAGGTTTAATTCAAACTGGGCAGATCCTTTCTTCGGAAGCTGTCTTTGACAGATTCCTCCTGCCATGCTGAAAGCTCCCTCTGGCAAAGGAGTTCAGGCTTGGGAAGTTCTCCTGTGCTGCTGTTGTGCTATTGTGGTGTCACACTATGATGTGAACTTTATGGTTTTGTGAGGTATGAGGACAGGGTAGAACAGGTCTGGGCTAAGACGGGAAGGGTCCAATTCATTCTCTAGGGTAGACTCAGTCATGTGAGGCAGAGAACTGCTTTTAGAAGAAAGCAAAAAAAAACAACTTTTTTTTTCCCACTTTCCAGTACAGGAGTGGGAATAGGTAGTTAGCTTGTCAGACTTGAAAAATCTGTGTTTGAATCTCATCACTGCTAGAGGCTGCAAGTTTGAATTTGAGGAAGTCACTGAATCTTGTTTCACTCTTTCAAAAGGGGACAGTTGTTCTTCCTAACTTCCCAGAAGGCTGGTGAGTAGAAATGCACATGCAAGGTGCCCAGATAAGGTGTTGCTGATGGAGGTCTCATATATGGCTGGTTAGAGTTCCTGGGGCATAACAACAGATGGATAAGCTCTCTGAGCTCTTACCTGTCTGCTCCCTCTCCTTGCAAGATTGTTTCCTACATGCTATTACACCCTATATGTGTCCCAGGCAGTGAGATTTCTCTTAATAACCTTAATTGATCTTGTCGGAGTAGAGGAGGAGATCACGTATTATGCCTCAGTCCTGAACCAATTTACCCTCTCTCTTATTCTCTCGTTCTCATCTGTCCAGGTTTCCTCAAGGAAAACCTGATGAAAATGCAAAGCAGATACTACTAAAGCAGTCAAGTGATCAGGGGAAGATAGAATCAAAGAATCATAGGGTGGCTTGGGTTGGAATGAATCCTAAAGATCATCTACTTCCAACCCCCCTGCCATGGGCAGAGACACTATTCACTAAACCAGGTTGCTCAAAGCCCCATCCAGCCTGGTCTTGAATACTTCCAGGGACGGGGCATCCACAACTCCTCTGGGCAACCCGTTCCCGCATCTCACCACTCTCACAGTAAAGAATTTCTTCCTAATATCTAATCTAAATCTCTCCTCTTTCAGTTTTAAACAATTTTCTCTTGTCCTATCACTCCCCTCCTTGATAAAGAGCCCCTCCCCATCTCTCCTGTAGGCCCTGTTTAGGTACTAGAAGGCTGCTATAAGGTTTCCCCCAGAGCCTTCTCTTTTTCAGGATGAACATTCCCAGCTCTCTCAGCCTGTCTTCATAGGGGAGGTGCTCCAGCCCTCTGATCATCTTCGTGGCCCTCCTCTGGACCTGTTCCAAGAGGCCCATGTCCTTCCTGTGCTGAGGACTCCAGAACCGGATGCAATACTACAGGTGGGATCTCATTGGAGCAGAGGGGTAGAATCAATTCCCTAAAGATGTTCTTCTAGACCGTAGTGCAGGCAGCATCTTCATTGACAAACACCAGACATATTGGAGAGCTGGTAGGGGCTTAATCTAGTTTAAACCCTGCATTCAAACAACCTTCCTTTCCAGGAAGATGTTGACCTGGAAATAAGTTGCCGTGTTCACCACTGTTTAGCTGGTTGGATATAGTGTATCTGTTCCTCAGCACAACTGTCTTGCAGTACAGTTAATGTAGGTGCAGATTCTCATGTCTCTCTGTGGAAGAGCTGACGTTTAATTTAAACAGAGATCTACTTTTCCCACCAGGGGTTAAAGCACTCCACTGGAATCTACGTGTCTAAAGAAACACTTTAATAAGCAAAGCACAAGCATAAAGGTTTGTTATGCAAGACATGGGGATGCAGGAAAGTGTAATAGCACAGCAACTCCAGATTTCCCCACATCTGTGAATAGGGAGGGGAAGGCATCCATACGATTTTTGAGGGTTTGGCAAATACAAAAAGGACTTAAAGACACCCTATGGTCCTTATAGTCCTGCCTGAGGTTGGCATCAGACTCTCAGCCAGCCATCGGGTGCAAGGACTCTGCCCTCCTGTCTTGGACAAGTCAGTTTACTAGATTGCAGGCAAAAAGGCTTAGTTACCCAGACTGAACATGCTCTTGTGAAGTAGATTTGAACTCTGAGGTCTTGATCTTCCAGCCATTAGACTGGACCCATATGTGTGCCATGTCTGTAGCAGGAAGAACATTGTAAAGCAGTGTATTTCCAAAAAAGAAGTCATTTCACAATTGTCCACTAAAGCACATGGGGTCTGTTGAATGTCCATCCTGCCCAAAAATGCTGAGCTGTTTGTAACATGCATCTTTTTATAAAGACAGAAATGGTTCTCTCAGTGATAATTGCTCTGGAAAAGAAAGTAACTGAGAGAATGTGTTTCTTCTCATGCCTATGGCGACTCAGTTCATTGTGGTATCTCTGATCAAGCAATTCAGCGACAAAGCTATTCAGCAAAATTATGTCCTTTCACTGAGATATTTTGCATGTACTGTGCAGCATCTCCAAACCCAGTATGCGCCAATACTCAAACAAGCAATTCTCAGCTTCCTCCCAGCCAATTGTGCTGCCTCTAGACAGTTTTTGGGGAAGCACAGAAAAATCCTTCCTGTTCAGAAGTCCTCAAGTGTTGACCAGCAGGAGGTCTGCTGCCGATAGACTCTCTTGTTAATGAAAGAGATCATAAATTACCCTAAATGACCCATGTTTCAGAAACGTTATTTTCAGTATTAAAAAAGAGAGGGCAGATCAGGACAATAAGATTTCAGGAAGTCCTCAAGGAAACTTTCAGACATGCTGCTGCCAAACCCCCTCAGAATTGCCAGTGTTAGCTGTTGTTGCTGGGAAGCCTTTTCTGGTCGCTCTTTGTACCCTGGTCATGCTCTGACACTGCTATTTACAGAGACAAACAGAAAAGGATGGGGGGACGCAGCAGGCTTGGGAACACTAGGAAACAGCTACGTTAGGATCAGGAGGTATAGGGCCACCCTACGGCTGCTTTCCCAGTAGCCTTCTCTGACAAGTGCCTCTGTCCTGCCATTGACACACAGTTACAGCATCAGGTGTGCTTAGCAGAATAGTTTTTGAGCTATTATATTATAGTTACAGTGTTACCTATACTGTTGGCATAGGGGAAGGATAGGTTTTCTGCGACTGGGCCAGTGCATCCCCATCTTGTTGGAGTATGTTGGTCTTTCCAGCTCTGCCAAGCCCACTCTTTTTGAAGGCACCACCAGTCTATCTGCCCATGTGATGCACCGATGTGGGGAAGGCACAGAGAGCTCGCTCCTAGAGTTGTCTCATCTGTACCAGTCCCCTAGACACCCTGGAAAACCTCTTGCCTGTTTTTCTTCCCCACCGCTTGCTGGCCTGCTTGTGGGGCTCAGCTGGAGGGAGCTCCTGAGCATCTTGGGCAGGGCAATTGCGTTGTTGTCAGCAGACAAGGTGCAGGCATTGGGAATGGCTCAGGACTGCAACAAAAGCAATGGCAGCAAGCTACGGCAGTAATTGGAAAGGCTTATCACTTTCCACTTTATTTCCATGTGGGAGGGTAAATATCAGCTGCCGCTGACAGGGCTTCCATTTTGATTTTAACCAAATGAAAATGAATACTTTTTAATGGAGAATTTTCTTGACCGGGTTAACAACCTCCTCCTACTTCTCTGCTCTCAGCACTGAACTGTCACCCATTAGTCCCTTCATCTCTGTCCCATCTCCATCATCAGTGTGACCCATGTTATCAACCAGCTATTGTGAGGGCCCAGTTCACAATCACTCAATGTCCAAGCCGTCTGAGCATCCTCAGCTCCTGAGATGTCAGGGTTTCATACTGCCATTTCCATCTCCCAAAACCTAGCATCAGTGCAAGGCACCACGAGTTGCGAGTCACTTCAGAAAACTGCATTAATGGTGATTCATCTGTGTTTACAGAGAGATCCTCTGACAGCACTAGCAAAATAATATAGATCTCCTGGCTCTCCACTGCACAGATTCAGTTTTTGCCTATACCATTTGGCTTTTTATCTGTAACATGTATACAATGAGTGTGACAGTGATAGTCAAGAGGACAAGGATTTCCTCATTAAGGGGCAGAAGGCAGAAAAGAGGCAGGATCCAGCATGCCTGCGAATTTTCAGAACCATCAAGCCTGTTTCAGGTTGGAGGAACAGCAGGTTTGAGTTTGTCAGCAAGGCTGTAGCAGGGATCTGAGGCTGCCCTTGGTGGCCTGTCACCGGTGACTGATTCCCGCTTTCTCTCACCTGTGTCCCAAACTTCATCTCTCACGGCCAATGCCTTCCCCTCTCTATATTCCCTTCACACACCAGCACTCAGCCGGCAAGCAGAGAGGCAGAGAGTGAGCATGAGAGCTGGCAGGGAGTCAATATATTTCAGTGTTTTATTACTACGGAGCTGAAGTAGCATTTAGTTGGTTAGGCTCCGCACAGAGTGAGCAGTCTAAAGTGACTCAGATATTGGGGCCAACGATTAAAGGCACAACAAAAAATCTATGGATTAATTAGCAGGTCAATGGTGGTTGAGTAGTTATTGCTAAATTACAAGGTTTGCATGTAAGAGACGGGATTGATCACTGGTGTCTGCTGGCTCCTCTGGCTGCATGTTAGAGATGTGGGTCAGTGGGGGTAGGTTCCCACTGATGGCGTGACTGCAGAGGGGGTCAAGGAAGGTAGGGAAGGGGGCTGCTTGGGGTTTATCACCCCCCTTGTGCAAGGATACACATTTTGCCTGTTTAACAGAGGTTCAAAATTAATTGATACCATTTGCCAGGCAGCTCAGCTCCTGCTGCAGCTCTGTGAAGCCTTGGGTGAGAGAGGGTGAGGGTGAGAGAGCAGGGCAGGACCAGGGAGTTGGGTGGAGGATATGGTGGGCATCCACAGAATGTTCCCTCTCAGCACTAGGGGAAAAGGGTCTGCCTGGAGTGAAAGTGTATCATGGACAAAGGCAGGGTTTTGGACAAAAGCTGAAGGGGCTTCAAGACATACACACACACACCTCATTGTGGAATGCTGGAAGATTTTGTAGAAGAAGGTATATACAGACTTCTCTTTCCACAGTGGGACACACAAAAAACTTGGAGACAGAGAAATGCAAGCAGCTCCCTTCCAGCAAGGAGAAACTTGGGAAACAATCTCTTCCCTTTTGGGGTGCAGGATGGTTTGGGGAAGGGGCATAAAGACAGCCTTTCCTGGTGCAGGGCTGAAGGGAAGATGCTGTTTGCCCACCATTGTTAGCAGCTCTTGCAGTGACGACAGCTGGGATGGATCAGAAAAAATTACCCCTGAGGTCTCCCACATAAATGCAAAGCAGGCAATGGTGGGGCGGGGGGGAGGAAGAAGAAGAAGAAAGAGAAAAGGAGAAGGATGTGGCCTGATGGATACAGTACTTGGGGACTCCACACTCCCTGTGTTGGGAGCTCACCAGATTGCACTAATGTGCATAATAATCAAGCTGTCAGAGCCCTCTCTCGTGCTCTGCTTGGAGGCAGGCAGCACTGAGAACATTTTATCTCATTTCCAAATGACTTTTTAAGCCCAGTAAAATGCTGTTTTCATATCAATTAATAATTCAGCTAATAACACAATTAAGGAATCCGCCTTTTGCTGGGAGCCATTTGGAGGAGATGGCAGGGGAGGGGCAGGGACAGCACTAGGGAGGCTTTGGGCCGATGCTGTGCTGCGCTTGTGGGTCGCTATTCCTGCATGGAGATATCCAGTAATTAAATGTGCGCATCAGGGAAGCCAAGAGTTACAGGTCCTGTGTCTCTTGGTAGGACAGAGGCACTATGTATCTGCTGCCAAATCACTTAACCTCTCTTTGAGCTGAAATTTTCCTCAGAAAAGTGAGTCTCGTGCTACTTTTGTAGTGTTCTGCAAAGGGAACGCTATTGCTAAATGTTATGGTGCTGCTGTCGCACACATCAGGACTTACTTATGCAAAGATATGTGCCACGGTGGGGCTTTGCAGAAACAAAATACCAAGGCTTAGTGGGTCAGCTGGGATTTACTGTCTCCTGCGTACCAGCAGAAATCTTGGTGCATTCAGAGCCAGCTATTTTTATCCCGATTATGAGAGTCCGAGGATGAGGCCTACTCTGTAGCTCATATATTGGTTGAGAGTATGATTATGATTAATTTGAAAGTGATACAATTATACAGGTGCAAATCTTGCTATGAGCAAAGCAATCTCTTTGCAAATGTGCCATGAATGTATATTAACCTCTTTCTTTTTTTCCCTATAGTGTGCAAGCCTGGCTGCATCTCCTCTGGAGGATTCTCATAGTAGCTATATTCCATTACAGTTCAAATAATGCAGCCCATGGTGGTAGACAAAGATTGTGTGGGACATTTAACTGCTGCTCTATGCTGCCCAGGACTGCTGGGATTGAGCAGGAGTAAATGCAACGCACAATTTCTGAACGTGAAAATGCTGATTTGACTTTGTTCAAAACTGAGCCGGAGGGAAGCTCTTCCTTTCTTGGAACATGACCCTTGATATAGTTGCCTTACCCCCTTCTCTGGAAAGTCGAGTTACTTTTAGAGGCAGATAAACTCCTGAGAAGAAATAAGCGATCTTTATTTAGTTATTTATTGCTTGCAAAGATTGAGTCCTGGTTGATTGATTGCTGGTCCTGGCTCCAGATCTATAAATCAGCATTCGAGAAGGTAACACATCTGGCCCAAAAGAAAGGCCTAGTACTGCTTCAGACGTGCTTAGCTTCCTCTCTTCCCATCTAACAGCCCTGCCTTTATGTCCTCTCTCCGGCTTATTCAGGAGGTAGTTCTTTGTGAGACAGTCACATCTTTTTTTATGTCCATGTTGTATAGCACAGGGAAGTGCTATGT
This sequence comes from Nycticryphes semicollaris, assembly GCA_013400055.1. Classification (NCBI taxonomy): domain Eukaryota; kingdom Metazoa; phylum Chordata; class Aves; order Charadriiformes; family Rostratulidae; genus Nycticryphes; species Nycticryphes semicollaris. The sequence continues at coordinate 847,030 of VXBJ01003941.1, forward strand.
CTTCATGAAAATCTTGAAATGCAGGGATGGCAGGAACCTCAAGAGATCCTTCCTTCTATCCCATGGCAGAGCCTACTTTACCTTAAACCAAGATTATCACGGCCTTCCATTGCAGCTATAGTTCAGACTGTATGTGACAGAACCATGGGACAGAATGACCCCATCCATCCCTTCCTTAGCAAGAAGATCCTTTCCTTTCCTGACACAGTTCTGTAAACTGCAAGACCTACTGTGCCCTGCTGTTCACAGTCAGAATAATTTGTGCCCTTCCATGTGGTTAATGTTGTTGTGGAGCCTCTTTCTCTCTCTCTTTTTTTTTTCCTTTTCAAATAGAACAAGATGTTGATGAAAACACCTGCTCAGTTTTGCTTTTCTTAATGAATAATCTGTATAACATTAAATGGCACCACAGACCAATTACAGCAGGGGAGACAGTGGCCATGCGGTAAGAGAGCTATCATAGATCACTCCTGTTCCTGAACATGTCAGGAATCTCCTAACGAGGTGCCAGGAAGTGGGAATCACCTGGGAAATAAAGATAAGCAGCATCTGTATGTTTCAGGGAAATCCACTAACTGTATTTTCTCTCTCTCTCTTTTTTTGTCTTCTATTCCAGGTAAGTGAAGCTTTGATTTTCCTATGCAAAAAGTACCAGTTGACTGGGCCGTGATGATCGAGAAGGTGATGTGTTCCTTGCCTCAAAGGCCACACCGAGGGTCGTCCAGTCTTTGGTGTTTATGGTTCCTCTGTTTGTCTGTAAGTCTTTGCTAGAAAAACTTGTTTAAAAACAGTTGTCTTGTGACTGCATGATCCAGCTATCGGGATGATTAACCTGCATTGCTTTATACCCTGTCAGTAAGTCATTACCTGTGTCAGGGTGCTTATAGCACACATATGCGTATTGTTGTCCTGGGCTAATGGAATGTCATCTGCGATCAAAAGTGTGTATAATCCTTTTTTGTCACCTCTCCCCTCCCCCATGCTGGTTTATAATGAGATCATTGAGTGCTACTACTGCATCCTTTCTTTAGCTTGTGTGCGAAGAAGGCCATGCCAGTTTTGGAACAGGCACTGGTGCGATTTCTGTCTTGTGGTGACTGTAGTGCTCCCTTGTACAGCCACAGTGCGTGGTGTGTGGGAACAGCAGGCTCAAGCAAGTGTGTTCATATCTGCAAATCTGATTCCCCTTTCAGACACCACGTTCTTGCGGTGCATGACCTGCGTCTGACAAAGTATTTTTGAAAGTGTTTTTTTTATCGCTCTTATTTCCACTTAGCACTGATGTCCTGATGGCCACATTTAAAATCAAGATTTATGGCTGTACAGACTTAGCATACAGCAGACTATGGTTCATCTTTCCACTTTTCAAGCACCTTATGGTTGCATCTATTCCATATTGCTTGTTATGTACTGAGCCCATACAGCTGTCTGGGGAATAGCTTTGGTTTTGTGCATTTGGCTTCCAGGATCATACAGATACTGTATGATTCAGAGTTGATCCTCCTCTTTTTAAATCCACAGGCATTATGTGGTAGACCATATAATGCTGGTCTGGGAGACCAGCAAACAACAGACTTGGAAATGCAATATGACTGAGCAAGAGACTTTTGCATATAGACAGAGACAGCAAATAGACTTCATATATTAGTTTAATTCTTTTCTCTTAGCTTTTCACAGTAGGAGACAGTATTGAACAACTGATATTAATATATATCATTTGTAGGGTGTGTGTATGTGCTTCTGCTTGCAATTGTAGTGTTGTGGTCACAGTTATTTAGAGAAGTTCTACAGATTATCTGCACTATCTTAGTGGGTTTTGCTGGGAAAAAATCTGCTGTTGCTTCTGGAGGTTTATGATAATGTGGCATTTCCCAAGCATAGTCATCATTGCTTAGCGTTCCTGCTGGGACATTCCTGCTGTCTGAGCAGAGGAATTCTCTTGGATAACTGAGGTTCTGTTCCAAAACAAGAAAATAAATGATAAAACATTTCTCTGTGCACAGCAGCTGGAATAATAAGGCTTTGAAAAGCTATGTGGAAACTGAGTTGGAGTAGAAACTTGAACCGCTCGACTAAGTCAAAGGGAAGGAGAGTAAGGAACACAAGAGGAAAACAAATAGGATTCATATTTTGGACTGCCAAAGATGTTTTCCATCTTGAGTCCACCAATTCTGCAACTTTAATACAGCGGTTTTGTACTGAAAAGAATGGGGGGTTTTCTCATGTATTATCTGGGGCAGATATTGCCTGGGAGACAGATTGTGGGGCTTGTGCTTATTCCCGGTGTCCTACAGGCTATGTGGGTGGAGGAAGCTGTTGTTCTATACCACCAGTATTACTGGCCTGCATGTGCCATGTTTTTGGACATGTCTCTGTATCAAGAATTTTCACCTGGCCACCTTATATGAAGCAGTTGTCTGTAGGGCTCTTTGTGGTCTTGGATAGTCCCTTTGGGTTGTGTTTACTGCAAAGAACATTATTGCTGGTATAGAGCTTAAATATCCCTCTGATGAGTTTCAGGATGTACAGCACAAGAAAAAAAGTGAAAAGGGGATAGTATAGTATTTTAGCTGTGCTCAATCAGGTTTTCAGCCCAGAATCTGACAGACCAAAACCTAGCATCCCCACCTCCCTGACACTTGAATGAATTCACATCCCTGTTGCACATTGTAGCCATGACAGACAATTCCAGGCTGGAGACGCCCTGTGCAGCGACCTTGCTGAAAAGCTTTGTAATTAGTTCAGCAGTCACAGAGCCAGAGAGAATCATCATCTGCCTGTGTCCAGGTGCACAGATCAGTGAAGAAATTCTTTTGCATTTGTTGCAGCCAAGCCCTATTGCATAACTGAGGCTTTAACATCACAACTAGGGACAACGATTTCTGGTCTGAAAAAAAAAAAAAAAAAAGAAAAGGAAACCCATGTTTGTTCCACAGCTGCAAGACCTGAACCAGAGTTTGACAGGCTCTTGACACATGGAACCCAAGGAAGCCATCTCTGGGTTCTCTCTGCATCTCTTCTCCCAGCCATTCATGAATGTTTTCAGTAACAGGAGCAGCACAGACCACAGTCTTCCTGCCTTCTCAGGTGTACCAGCATGCCTGTCTGCATTGTGGAGCACGTCCAAAGCTTTTTGATGGGAAATACCCATCCTTGCTCTCTTCCAATTTTTCACTTTTTAGCCAGATTAGTTCTCTGATCTGATTTATAGCATAGTCTCACAAAGATTTGCTCTCACATCCTAGATGTAACACGCATAAGTTAATGATAGGTGATGGGGGAGAAAGGCTGTGATAGGGTTGGGAACAGGTTGGGAATCTTATGTCAGAGACAACTTTTAATTATTGGTTATTTTTTTCATATGCATTCATATGAAATATATCCATTTCCTTCATAGATCCTGCTGTTCTTGGATAGAATAGTGTTATTAGTCTAAAAAGACGCAAACTTCACAAGGTTTTAAAAATATAAATGTATATAAGATTCTGTTTATTTAGTATTCCATTCTCCAAAATCTTGGAGGTTAAGAATTTATCTGAAAGGCTTAACTGAGTTTCTTAGTCACATGACTCAAAGAGCTGGCACTTTTAAGAAAGCCATAAAGCTGTGGTGAAATTGAATAAATCAGTCAAGCTGCCATTTGTTCAAACAGCATCCTTTTATGGACACTGGGGACTAAGGAAAAAGTCTTTGCCCGAACAGGATTACAAAAGAAATTGTCATATCGTTTATGGCAGCCTCCTTATCATTATCATTAGAGCTAATGCCATCATCATTTTCCCCAGTGAAAGCAGGGCCTCTGGGGCCTCTCTGCTTCCTGACAGTGGAGACACCCGTGTGCATATTAATATGCAGCTCTGCTTATGTTAATGGCAGCTATTTGTAACATTAATATTTTCTCCCACCATAAAAAAATAACAACAATAATAATAATGCTTTGTCTTGAGGATTTAAGCTGTAATGTGCTTTGCAGGAATAGAAGGGGAAGAGAAAAGCCTCTGACCTAATTTTTGTATCCTTGAGGGGAAGAAGAAATTTGCAGATGGTATAGGTGCTTAAATGCTTGCCCTCCTCACAAGCAACAGGAAGGTCCGCGGGAGGACTGGTCTACCTCATGCACAAGTGGCAACATCATTAATGGTGATTACTCCAAATTTCCGCTGGAAGGCCCTCTGTGGCCTGAATCAGCAGAAGAGCTGTGCTCTGAGCAGTCAGCCCTCTCACCTGGCCTGGCACTGCTGAGCGACACACAGGTGCTTGCTCTGTGAGATGGAAAGCCAGGGGAGGAGCCACTTGTGTCTGGGTACCTCTCTTGACTTTTGAGTTCTCCCCAGATGGCTTCAAGACAAGTCTCTCTTGACCAACAAGCCTAAAAGTATGCTTCTGGGCATACCCTTTGTGCCTGGATGTCCTGGTGTGGTGTAGTATTAGGCAAGGGGGTAGGAACAGGTGGCTTCCCATTGCTCTTGAAGAGCAGATCCATTAAGAACTGTATAGAGGTTTTCTTACACATCCCCATGATGAACTGTTGTCATTGTTGCAGAAGGAAATACTCAGTTCCAAGTTCCTTGTCTACCATAGTCACTGTAGCTGGTAGTTAGAGTAGCCAGCCAATGTGATCCAGCTCCATGAGGTGCTGTGCAGGTACAGATCAGGAAGGCTGCAGCTCCTCAAGCTTTTGGATTTGGATGGCTGAGAGTACCCATTTTATTTTACAAGCTCTGGTATTTTCTGTGCCCTTGCCCAAACAGTCAAATCATGCAAACAGAGAACATAAAGTGCAGAAGGCACAAGGACATTAAAAAAGGGAATTTTGACAGGTTTGTTCCCTGGCTCTAAGACACCTGTGGGCTGTTCAGTGCCATCAGGGGCAATGGGGCAATGGCTGTCCATTCCTCAGGGCAGATGCTCAATTTCACATTGATAATATTTGGTTATTTGATGCAAGTAAATAAAAAAAAATTAAAAATTTAAATATTTTTGCAGGATGGGGGAATCAGAACCTTTTAAAAGGTCTGTAATTAGTTACTCTGGGAGCATATGATGATATTTAATAGGCCCCTTAGTGATAATTTTAGTAGCCTTTCCTGATGCCTGACAAATACTGAACACAGCATACTTATGTTATTTTAATTAACAATTCTTTAAAGAAAATGTCACTGAAGATCCAGTAGCCTGAGGTCTGTTTGGGAGTATGGGGGGAAATATGTTTCTTGTTGTTAGAAGAAAGACAAGGAGATGCCATTTTTCTGTGTGGAACTGTATGACTTGAATGAAGACCTGTCTTTTCTTACTTCTTGTTTATTTTGAAGTGTCTGAAGCTCCTCTTTCTTGTACTGCAATGGTTTATTTTTGCATTTAGTGCTTCCAGTGGTATTTACTTTTTTACTTTTTGACTTGAGGGGAAACAGGGAGAAGGAGATCACACCATCTGTTGAATCCATACACTACAAGATTTGGTGAGAGGAGAAAACTACAAGAGAGAAAAAAAAGCCCCAAGATTACTTCCCTTTCAAAGCTGGTGTTCAGAGATGACCCTTCTCAGTATCAGGTGTCTGGCTGCCCCAAAACATAAGACTGACTTCTAAATTGCCGTGTACCTCAGAAATGACCAGCACTGTGCTCCCCAATGTACACCCCACAGGAACAGTTCGCAACTACCTACACTTATTACTTGTCTCTAGATTCCAGACATTTGGGTCACGGCAAAGGTTACAATTCCATGCTTTTCAATATAGCCCTCCTCCCTCCCCCCTAGGGGTTAATAACATTCTTGTTTTTTTAAAAGAAAGCTAAAATTCTCTTGAAGTCTTGTAGGGAGCTGAACCTTTAAGCAAGTAGCACAAATGGAATGACTTATGTCCAAATCATGTGGTTTAGGAGTACTTTCAAAACAGCAAAATTATATTTAAAGCTTAACATAAACTAAAAAATTATACCCTTTTTTAATAGCTTGATGCAAATAATGCTAAGTCTAGAAATGCTTGTAACTATTCTACTCTGATGTTTGCAGTCTTCCTGTATTGCAGCCTCTACTGCATGAAAACCTGTGACTGAACCTAACAGGAGGTGGGATATGAGTTTGACTTGTTTTAGTTCCTAGTGCATTAGTTTGGGAACTGTAACACTGAGCCCACTGGAGCTTTGTTGTTCTTAAGGAGGAAACAAGTTGACCTCTATAGTGGAGTGAAGTCCCAAATGTAAACAAAGACTGTAACTGGTGAAGAATTAACTGAAGTGTTCAAAAGTCTTTCAGGATCAGTTAGCTGAAGGTGTCATTGGCAGCATAGCAAGCAAGTGCTTCGTAGTATACTTTTGCAAAAGGAGGTTTCAGCTTTCCTTTAAAAAGAGGGTTCTGCAGTAGATTTTACTGTTTTGCATCCTTTTGTAAATATACTATTGCTGCACTGACTCTAGTGGAGTTGCTCCGATTTTAAACTTTATGGTGTAATAAGTAGAGTCATCTCCCAAGGTTCTCAATCAGGGAGTTCCCCTTTAGAGAAAGGTTGATTATGGTCATAGTAGAAACACACTGAGAATGATTCGAGGGTTGTTTAAAGTAGCCTCTGGGGTCTACTGGTCTTAATGAAAGGAAAATGTGTCCTCTCATGAGAGGAAACACAGGGCTGAATCTGCTGTATGCAGGAGGCAGCTCCATGGACAGATTTGGTTAGCAAATTCTCTTGGTATTGCAGGACAGCTCTGTCTTGAATAGATGGAGATGTTAGGTCCATTTGTGTGTAGTCTATGCCTACACTGGCAGGATTTCCCAAATACCTGTGGAGAGGCACAAGGTATTTGTCAAGAGCAGTGGCATAAAAGAGATGTCGTGGAAAATGATAGCACTGGCAGTTCAGCTCTGAGGAAGGCAGTAAGCCTTTATGGATTCTCTGGTACCTGTGAGTAACGCACATTGGATTTCTTCTCTAGACTACTGGGTGTCTTTAGGATTCAAAGAAAAATGGTACTAAAGGGAATATCTGGATTCACTGGGAAAAACAGCCACTGGCTGTCTAAAACTTACTTGGAACTCACTGGCAATACAGCAGTTTTGTGTCTTGTGCCAGAAGATGCTGCAGAGAGAAATTAGTGTAGAATTAATGTGGGAAGGGGCCGTACGGTTGCGGTGGCAAAGATCAGTGGGGAGGTTAATCCTCTGTGTGTATTTTTCCCTGTGAATGCCCCACCAATTTGTTAGCCAGCAGGGGATGATAGCCTCATACTGCTTATTTGGTCCCTAAGTTTTGCAAGGTCTGAGCTGGGCGAAGCACCTGCCCTTGTTTACAACCTATGCTCTTGCCTAATAATTAAGTAATCAACTATTTCATAATGACAAAGTCATTCGTAGCAACTAATGTGGTTTATCACATGGGATACATTTGTAGGTGTATACGAGCTCAAGTAGCATCCTTTTTCTAGGAGCCCAAAAGAAGCTTTTTATCCCCAGGTAACTTCTTGTTGATTTCTCCTTGGCTCGGCACAGCAGACACACACACAAAGCTCATGAGAGCCTGTTTGCTTTTATTTGTTCATTAGAGGCAGCTAGGCTAGGTGAGATCCACAGTGTAGATCTCTTGGTTCAAAAGAATGCAAGGTTTAGCTCTCTGTCCCTCCAGCATACACATCAGCTCTGCAAGCGTCTGTTGCCCCCTCATGACTTGAACTCCCAGATTGAAGCTCATTTGACTCCAAGGTTAATTTTCTTTAGCCACTGTCAGGCTGATTTAAGTGTCAGCTCATTATGATGGCATTCTAATTAAAGCCCCACGATAGCCTTTGACCCTGCAAAATGACTTGGGAGACAAGAAGCAAATAGGGTGATAAGCTTGGATACTGGCACACAGGAGGAAATATATCCTGCCTGACGTTTGTTGGTGTCAACTTCAGTGTTATCAGATTGTCCTCTGGGAAGGACTGGTTATTAGTATTTATCTCCTTTACACAAATTCAGTGGTACTGATTTCTCTTGCTTCAAAGGGAGTTGCACCTTCTTCTTGCCAGGAATGGATTTAGTCCTCTACCTTCGTTTTCAAGGTGTACTTTATGTAGTTTCTCTTTCACAAGAGTTGATCACTTCCCCAACTGTGTGGAAGAGCAAGTGTTTACTGGGATGTAGGAATTTTTGCACGTCTGTCTAGACACAAGACCTGATTGGGTTTTTTGGTTTACTTAGGGTACAGCAATGGGAAGGAAAAAAAAAAAAAAAAAAAAAGACTTGGATAAAATAGGTATTCCCTTCGTATGTGTTTCTGTGTCTGCATCCTAGAATGTTTTTTTCTTGTGTCCTACGTGACACGGCCTTTGAAATAACACTGGGGCAGCCATTCTGAGTCTAAACATGTAAGACTCCTGCACAGCACCTGCATTATGCACAGCAGATCCTCTAAGCAAGAATATTAGGAAAGTGCACAAACACAATGAATTCTAGCCAGGCGTACTATCTGCCAAATCACTTTTGCTAGTTCTCTTTGTCCACCCTGAACCATGCCATTCCCTTCACACAGGACTCCTAGCTTTCTATCTCCCCACTTCTTTACCTTTCCTGTCCTTCAATAGCTTTTATTTTAATTTTTCCCACATTCCCCTAGTATGGGAAAGTACTAGGACTGCAATAATCAAGTAAAGAAATCCTGGTATGTCATTATTGGCAGTAAAGAAGCCTAGAGGACACATTTTTCTTGAATTGAAAGCAGTGGCAATCAAATAGTATCCCTTTCCTATATTGACTACACCTGATACATTTTGAGGATGTCCCTGGGTACACCACACTTTATGGCTGGAACCCTGGGAGACTGAGGTATGAAAGGTCATGATTTTTTATTAAGAGAGGTAAGTTTGATGGGCAAGAAAACAGACAGTAGAGGTTATGCAAGGCATCATAGCAAGTCAGTGGTAGGGTGGGCTAGAATTTAAGCATCTGCAGTTATACTTTACCCAAGGTACACTTGAATCATTTAACTTTTGCTAAGACTAAGATCTGGTTGATATTTTTGTGTATGGGCCAAGTTGTTATGCTCAGACAATACCAGGTAATTGAAACAGAAACCTTGTGTGGAATTGTCCTCATTTCATCAAGATTTTGCTAGGAAGTATTTCACATTTTCAGGTTGAAGTGCCTATCTAAGCCAGAAAGGTCATACAGGAGTAGCCAGGAACCTGGGAGCCAGCGTATTCATCTGGGACTGAGGACATGGGGAAGGAACCCTACAAGGAAGTCATCCTTCTGAGTCAAATAGAGCAGAGGCTGGAAAACAAAAGGGTGATGTTCCAGAGCAGTAACTCTAATCAAGGGTGATGTCTTGCTCTTGCATTTGGAGAAGAATGAGAGGCAGGGAAGGTCATTATCTCAATGTTGTCTTGGTTCAGTCTGGATGTGGAATGGGAATGATTTCTTAAAAAGTGATGTGGGATGAAGAGTCGTTTTCTGCCTACCCTTTCTGAGGACAAGCAGTCAGGTTTTCAGATCTGCTCTGCAAGAAGCCATATAGGGTAGAACTGATTTTCACAGGGAAAAGATGAGAAGTTAAGTTCTTGTAATAATGAGATACTTCAGTAGTGTTCCTAGCTAGCACGTAATCTTATAATTATTGGCTTTTGTGTGTGTACAGTATCCTGTCTTTCTTCCTCTCCTCTATATGCGTGCAGGCACGCACTTACTCCTATCTCCATCATCTTTAACTAAATTAGGGTAAAATACTTCATTACAGAGACTTTCAGCCAGGAGTGTGGGCCCCAGGGAGTTTATTTTCATACAAATGTATTATGCACAAGGTTGATCACAGACAATTTGAACTACCTTTGCACCCCCAGGAAAATTCCTTTCATAAATATAAATGATGTGACACTCCAAAGAACAGAAAACAAGACAGAAAGAGAGAAGAAAAGAAAGAAAGAGCCTGTGTGTTGATGGAAAGCAGATCTTGGGCAGCTGCGGAGACGCTGGGTCTTGAGTGCAGGACTCTTTTGCCTGCCCTCTTCCTCCTCTTGCAGTGTAGCCTTCTCCTTGAACAGCAAGCTGTTGCAAGGTGCTGGAGGGGGAAGAGTGATGCATTAAGTACAGTTTGAGATTATAATAACTGTTTCTATGACAACAAGAAAATGCCCTCCATGGCTTCTGTTTGTGTTTTGAGCAAGTAGGCATCAAGTGAAGGTTTGTAAACAGAAGGAAGTGGGAAGAGATGCAAGCAGGGGGCTTTGTGGTGCCCCGCCCATGATGCTGGCCCACCTGGGGCACCGATGGATTCGTCTGGTGCACTGGGCTTTCTCCAGCCTTTTTTCAGTGCTCAGTTGCAAATTCGTTTTGGGGCTTTTCCTGGGACATAAAAGAAAGTGAGACAGCAGAAGCATTTACTTTTCCTAGTTCTTCATTACCGAGCTTCTCAAAAGTTGGCGCCTGTAGGACTGAGTAATGCATCCTATGGTGAGGGGGTGCAAGAGTGAGCTCAGCTTCCTTCTCTGTGGGATTCCCCTATCCTGTACCATCAGAGGAAGCCCAGCCCTGACCCTGAAAGGATCTCCCTGGAAGAAGTAGTACACGTGGAGGGTGAGTTAATCCCCACTTTCATAGAATATTAATCCTCCACTCACAGAAACTCACTGGGCAGAAAGATGCATTGTAACTGAAACCACTTCGGCTTCCCCTATCCAGCACTGCACAGAGACACCCATCTATTATTAAAAACCCTATTAGTTGTGGTAAGATTGTACCACTCCCTCTCACTGTAGCTGCTGAGCGTTCTCTAATTGGTTTTTATTACTACGCCATCCCTGGGAACATGTGGAGCTCAAATGCACATTTGCTAAAACACTTGCATTCCCTCATCCTTGTTGGGGATGCTTTTAGACCATTTAGACCATTTAAGGTTTTGTCAGGAGGATTAAAAAAAGAGGGTGAGAGAGGAGGAAGCTAAAGGAGGTGTTTCTTAGGCTGGGGAGTATGTGGAGGATGGAGACAAGAAGACGCAGCTTGGCTGTTCTTTCCAGCAGTTGTCCTGCTGGATAAATGGCCTCTCTGGTCCCTCCAGCAGACAGTTCCTCCAGTTGTCTGATTTCTGAAGAAAAACATGCTGACTGGGCTCCTAGGCCACCTGAGGTACTCAACAGCTAGTCCACCTTCATATTCCGTAGTAATTGCACACTGACATGTGCACCTTCACTTGCTCCTGCTCTGGTACCACCAACACGTGGGCCTCTGCTGTTCCACGTACCATCCATACACACCCTTACACATAAAGCAGAGTCCTCTTACCCAGGAAAATAGTGAGAAGTGGAGCTTGATGAGAAGACAGAACAGATTGTGCCTGTCAGGTGCAGGGCATGGCCAGACAAATGCACCGACCAGCAGCTTTGTTGACACTTGACTGGCCCCTTCTGTCGCTTTATCCCTCTATTTTATCACGCTCTTTTCTCCATAAACCACCTTGGTTGCTCCCTCTCTCTGTTTTTGGTCTTTCCCTGAAATGTCCCGTGAGTGCTGTACAATTACCAAATGCTCTCCCCCTGCATCCTGTAACATGTCCCATACTCCGTAGGCAGTAATCTAGTGATCAACAGCCCTGTCCCGTGCCACACATCTTCAGCAGCAGTGGTCCATCTTGCTGCCCCGTTGCCCTGTGCTCTGCTGCTCTCAGCATTTGCACAGCTCCATCTTGACATGTGAGGCTTGCATGGAAAGATATGCTGATTCAGTGACTGCTGATATTTGGGTAATGGGGTGCCACATGGATTCAATGGTGTTTCAGTGCTGGGAGCTGCCACAAAACAGCTGGTGAGATCTCCAAGTCCTCCCAAGCAGCATAGGCTGCATTCTGTCTTTGAAATGAGTGGATATGAAGGAACTGAGTCTGGGGAGGCATTTCTGGAGAAAAAAGAAGAAAAAAATTAAAAAAATCATTCTGCCCCTTCAATCTCATAAGTACTTTTAGACATTTTTGGGCTTGGAATCCTTCGCAACAGGTAAAGATAGGACTTCTTGTGCACTGTGATGTGACTGCCTTTTGCATGTGAGCTGCCTAACCAGGACAGTCAGATATGTGTGCTCCATGTGGCCATTAAACAAGCTATAGACCTGTGTTACTACTTCCTCGATTCAGGCTCGGGCCTTCTGGTTGTTGTGGTCACTGATCAAGTGAAATTGTTCATTATGGACACGTTGGTATGTGTTCTCGATTTCATTCGTTTCACAAGCATTGCTGCTGCAGACCGAGCAGAGGCAGTTTAGCCAGGGCTTTCGATTGTTCAAGCAGAGCAGCTTAGCTCTGTGTTTTGATAATTCTACTGTGTCCAGGAACAGCCACTCATACGCTATTGAGAGCAAAAGAGTGTTTTTCAAGGATTAACACCCAGCGAGGCACTCAGGGGCTCCCCACACACGCAGTGAAAAGGCTCTGTCCTGCCTGCTTTGTGCGGTGTGGGCTGGCAGAGCACACTCACACCAGGAACTCTGGCAGGTTTCCTCACTCATTTTTTTCCCCTTCGTTCCTTCATGCAGTCTCCCACTGAGTGTTCTGCGTAAACAGGTTTCTCCCTTTCCTGTCTGGAAGGGACTATTTCAGCCTGCTCCGCTCTGCCTGTCAGTGTCTCACTTCAGCGCACAGAGGATGTTATTCTTCCAGTGGTGCCTGTTGTGCTAATGGGATCCGTTTAAAGTGAACTCCACTGTAATTTCATTTTCCTTAGGGAGAGGGGAAGGAAAGTACTCTCTCCTTGGAGCTACAGCCCTGCTACTCGCTTTGCATCTCCCTCTCACAGAGTCTGGAGCACGCTAATTTCTCTCCCTGATCACTGGAAAGCGCTGGGAGCCAAGGGGCCCTGGAGGAGCCCCTGTGGGTGCACTGCTGCTCTGCAGCGCTCAGCACAGACTAAGCCCCTTCTTCTCTCCCTGGAGTGGCCTCAGCCAAGGCTCTCCCTGGTGCTCATTAGTTGGTCTGTAACATCTGGACCACGCAGCCCTACAGGGGGCTGCACCTTGCATTCAACTGGAAACCACCCAGTACAAAAACTTGTGGTCTGTTTCTTTAATGAGAGAATCTTGCCCAGCATGTTACTTCAAGCACTGCTGTTTGGGTCAAGTTTTGTAGTTTTTGGCTCCAGTGCTAGCGTTTAGCGTCTCCTATCACTTGGGAACCTCCCACACCAGTGAGTGTCTCCTTCCCCACATAATGTTGCTGCAGTTGCTGTGATTGAGATCCACGATAGCTCTCAGGGAGTTGCTGGCAGGGTTTTTTCCCAATGGCCCCATAGCCCTGTAATTCAGTCCCCCCTCAGCGTGAAAGTCCTGCCTGTGTCGGCCTTCAGGGCATGCAGAGAAACTTGTCTGCTTGCTGGGGCATCCAGGGCTGGATGAGATGGATGGGCAGCCAGGGGAGGGAGTTGTTTTTCTGTCTAAACAGTTGATGTTGTTCTGGTGTGTAGGCTGGGATATGTTGCTTTTGGTTTGCTGTATTGTTGTATGTTGAATGGCTTGTGGGTTTGTATATAACCTTGAAATGGTTGGGGTGTGAGGGGTGTTTTTTTGTTTTTTTTTTCTCAGCATTCAAAAAGAAATTAAAATAGATGAGATATTTTTCTCATAATTAAAGATCACACCTAAATCAAATGCTTTAGGCCTTAGTCTCCTCCTATTCCCTGACTTCCCACCCCTTTCCCCCTCCTACACACATACAAAGTTTAGCTGTTTGTGAATGCAGCTGAGAATTTTCTACTGTCTAGTAAGCATGAACTAAACCTCTTTTCTTCCCTCTTTTAAAAAATCCAACCCACAATGTGAAGCATATTCATGGTTCTTGCATCTGTTCTGTAGCTGGCACTCCTCTTTAGCTAAGGTGTAGGTTATTTTTGAATTACCCTAAACAGACAGTTCCCCCGCTCAGAGGTCAAGGTCGGTACAATGATCATCAAGTCCCTTTCGCTGGCAGTTCCCCGTGGGGAGTGCTATTAGCCTGCACGCCTCTCCCGCTCCTACTCCCTACAGCCTGTTATTAAACAAGGACAAGTGGGTAGCTTGTCTGTGTCTGTGTGTGAGAGCGCGACTCTGTCACCTGATGCATACAGATGGCTTATTAACCAATTAATTCATAGGACTAAATTGGTTAAATCAAACTAAATGACACCCAATTGCTGTACAAGGGTAGAAATGGATTGGAATAAGTGTTTCTTAAATGCCAGCCTCGTTGAGCAAAGGAATGAGTAGTTGGAGGGAGGAGGGGGGCTCATGGACGAGCGGGGAAGACAGCAAACGCTGGCAGGCAGCAAGAGCAGAGCCATCCAGGGCATCACGTCCTAGGGAAGGAAGTGTCTCATGAGTCCGTGGCAGTTTGTGCTGCCAAGAAATTGGATCACTCCTTGTGCTGATGGCACTTTAGGGCTGGGAATCCCTCCAGAGAGGGAGTCCCAGCCACTGCCTTTGCTCTATGTCTTAGGCAAGAAGCAGCAGTTTCTTGGGTCCCAGACTTTGGTTGGAGTGCGAATTATTATTTGAACTATTATTATTTGGTTGGAACAGGAACTATTATTGTTCATGTGTCTCAGGAGTGAGAGTTTGATTTTTTTTTTAGCAGTGCAGTCTACCTTCTCCTTTTGTCTGAAGTCACTGGGAGCAGTTGATGTTCATCATCCTGGAAATTTTGTGGGTCTTCATCCTTTCTCTAACTAGGTCTCAAGGGCTGGGCAGAAATGCTGCACACAGCTGTAATACCACAGTCTGTCACCTGCAACAATATCACCAGTTGCTTAGGGATGCGCCTCTCTAAGGTTTCCTTTGGTGGCATTATCTATTTGTGTGTGTAGTAGGTTGACCCTGTCTGGCTGTCACATGCCCACCAAGCTGCTCTACTACTCTCCCTCCTTAGCAGGACAGGAGAAGATCTTTTACCATATACTGTCATGGGCAAAACAGTCTAGACTTGGGGAAATAATTATTTTATTGGCAATTAATAACAGAGTAGGATAATGAGAAATAAGAACAAAACTAAAAACACCTTCCCCCACCTCTCTTCTTCCCAGGCTCAACTTCACTCCCAACAATTCTACCTCCCTACTGCGAGCCATGCAGGGGGATGAGGAATGGGGGTTGTGGTCAGTACAAAACACTTGGCCTCTGCTTCTCCTTCCTCCTCACAATCTTCCCCAGCTCCAGCGCAGTGTCCTTCCCATGGGAGACAGTCCTTCATGAACTGCTGCAGCAGGTGTCTCCCACAAGCCACAGTTCCTGTCATAAAACTTGCTCCAGCGTGGGCTCTTCTTCATGGCTGTAGTTCCTGTCAGGAGCCTGCTCCAGTGTGGGCTCTCCACAGGCTGCAGCTTCCTTCAGGGCATGTGTGGATATTTGCTCCACTGTTGTCCTCCATGGGCTGCAGGGGGACAACCTGTGTCAACACGGTCTTCATCACAGACTGCAGGGGAATCTGCTCCAGCACCTGGAGCACCTCCTCCCCTTCCTCCTCCTCTAGCCTTCATGTCTGCAGGGGTGTTTCACATTGTCTCACTCCTCTCTCACAGCTGCTGCGCAACATTTTTTGCCCTTAAATACGTTATCACAGAGGCACTACCAGCGTCACTGATGGGCTAGCTTTGGCCAGCGGCAAGTCTGTTGCAGCTGACTGACTCTGCCCAATATGGGGGCAGTTCCTGGTGTCTTCTCACAGAAACTACCTCTGCAGCCCCTCTCCCCCCCACCCCAACCTTACCACATAAACCAAATAGAGTGTGTAACAGGAGGCTTTGCTCTTCTCTGAAGTAGAGCACCCTGTTTCTTTTTTCCACACCAAATGCTGACCTTTTGTTCTGCATTGTGATGTGGTTGATGGACTTGATAGGATTGACTGGATGACTGGGAGTGCAAGGTATTTCCCCTGATCCCAGTTCAATTTAACTACTACGATGATATGTAAGAGCCGTAACCTGATTTGGAGTAGTAGAGGGAGTACAAAAGAAAGAATACAAAAGGCAGAGTTGTGGATCAGAAAGTACTCTGATAGTATTTTATGTTACGGTTCGAATGTTTTCCCTGCCTCAAGGCTAGACCTTGTATCACCATATCAAAGCTTAGGTTGCTTGTACTACTGTTTTACCAGAGCTGATAATCTGAAGGAGGTCTTCTAGCTGCTTCCCCTGGCAGGAGCTTCATCTAGCTAGTCATGACCACAGCCAGGAGGTCCATGGCTCCCCTTAAGGTGTAGTAGAGAGCTGGTCCTTGTGGGAATACAGGAGATGCCAAGTTACAAGTCTTTCTATGAGGCAGAGGCATCTACCGTAGCTAGATGGCAGTTTCCTACTAACAGCATCCTTGTTCAGCAGGGCCCAGGGTAGACTCTTCTGTCAATTTTCCACCTTGTGGTCCCTTGGCAAATGCTGTCTCCCCCAGGCAGCAGTGGAAAACTGTACCCATGTGCCCATGTACCAACTGTACACATGCAGTGGAAAGCTGTACCCATGCGCCCAAGGGCACGAAGCGTAGTGGCATGACCCCAGCTCAAACTCAACAGAAGGACAGGGGCCACTGCCCATGAAGATGGTGCCAGGAGCAAGGCTTACTTCCAGGACTGGAGCACCTGCTTCCTCGTGGTTGGCAGACACCTGAGGTTAGCTCTGGGATGGTACTCTTTGGCGGGCAGTTGGACTTGCTCTGTTTTGGGTAGGGACAGTATTTCTAAGGCAGAGGAGAACACTCTGATGCATAAAATGACAGCTCTGACAGTGCTTGCAGCAGAAGAAAGGGATGAACCCTTTAGTGTGGGGCAGGAGTGGATGATATGTTTTACCACCAGTGATTACCACCCGGGTCAGCTGAAGAAAAGAATGGCAGCGTGCCTCAGCAAACCCTGCAAAGTGACACACGCTTGCGGCACACACCTAAATCCAATACACAGCGAGAAACAAAATCTCCCAGCCCAGAACCGCATACACATAGAGGGTGCACACAGAGCACACACCACCAGCAGGTGCCCAGGTCTGGCACCCTCTGTTTGTACAGCATTGACAAATTACACACAGACATAGACTGAAACGTATGCATGCATGGAGGACAGCCCACTAAAAATGAAACCTGTGCATATGCAAAACTGCCAAGAACGTGTTCACCAGCACCCTAATACTAGTTGTGGATAACCACCAAACGAACACTTGCCTGACTATTATGTCAGTGTTAAAATTGCTCTTCTTCAGTTGCTGCAGCAAGATAAAGTCTCCAAAGCCCGTCATGCTGCGGCATCTTTTTCAAGGCTGCAGTATACAGAGTGCTTATAAAATATTGAATCATTTAGGGGCTTTTCATCTTTTCTTCCTTTTTTTCTTAGGAAAGAAAAATAGGATTTACACTTTGTCCAGTGGCAGAGCAAATGTTTTATGTGCTGGAGCCATGACCACTGCACTAGAGCACTTGATGCATATATTTCGTGGCCTTTTTTTTTTCCCTTTTGTCTCTCTTCTTATTATCATGCTACTGAAAAGGGTCAAATCAACCATTTGGAAGGGTAATTTTTTATTCTTAGTGCAGAGTGTACTCCAAGAGCTGTAAAACAAACTTTGCCACCCTCTCAATGACATTTGTCCTAGAAATATCCCTTGCTTTCCCTTGCCCCTGATAGCCCATGGTGTCCCTGCAAAAGCAGGCTGAGGAAGGGAATGCTTTCCCTAGTTCCAGAGGTGGAGTAGAAAGATGTGTGTGGTTCCTGTCCAGTGAGAAATAGACTGAGCCCAAATTTAGTGATGTACCCACAAACAAGATGGACCCCTGAAGCCTTCTGCATCAGATTGTGTTTTTCCTCCTTTCAACCCTCTGCTGCATGTACCTGTTTCCTGGAGGCTTTAATCATGCACACTGGTTAATTGGCTAAATATATTGCTTCACAGGCTGTGGGTTGTGCTGATCTGCTTTAGTTGGTTGTAACTTTTTACAGTTCCATCATCTCCCTTTTAGGGGAGAGGGATGGCCTGTGGTTAAGGGCAGGTTGTTGGCTCAGGCTCTGTCTTGCACTGTGTCATGGTCAGACTATGCATGGATTGCATCTTCTTCCTATGCCTCGGTTTCCTCATCCCTTCTGGGGCAATAACAATGCTGATTCACCTCAGAAGGAGCTAGAAAGCCTCATTCATTAGTATGAGAAAGTGCTTTGAAGTCTCCGGTAGATAGATAAACACTGCTATCCTGTGAGCTGTTTTCCCCTCTCCACCCCATTTGTAATGATCTGGACTGTCTCTTGAAGTCTGAAGTAGAAGCACGTTGATCTCAGCACAGTTTTTGTTTTTACCTTTTATTAGCACAGCTGTGACAGTTTGGAGTCCTTGCATGGGCATGGAGAACATATTCTTTTATTATTTCTGTCGTCCAGAACAGAACTGCTCTAGACACAAAGCAGCAGCGCAGGGTAATAAGGGAAGACAAAAATTTAATTAAGAAGAAAGAAAAGAATTCTCTTTTATTGCAAAAATAGAAGGGCTGAGGAGCCTATTGATGTTTGTCAGAGTAGGTAGGTAGTAGGGCTCTTACTGCTGATCTGAGAGAAACCTCAAAAGATTTTTAAGTTCATACAAGCAACCAGAAGTTCATATGATTCTGTGATTCATAAAATAATCCTATGGGTTTTGGACCATGCTGCTTCTATCACATACAGAGATGTAGCTTAGACACTTGTAGAAACACTTTCCTTCAAGGCATTCTCTGTTTGTGTCAATGAATCGAGGTTGACAGGACTCACAGGTGAAGAAATGAGTGTCAGGTTTGGAGGTGCTTTTGCCATTAGGATGTGTAGTGTAGATCTTTTTAGATGTCCTTGATTACAGGTTCAGTGAGGTGGCTTGAGGAGGGTCCAAGCAAGTGTGAGGAAATCTAGTATGCAAAATTCTGTGGAACTATTTATAATCTCCTTTCTTCTCCCATCCCAAGGAGGGGAAAATCTTTTGGGGAAGCAACGTCAGATTCAGCTCTAGGGGGAAGTGCAGTTCCTTCAGCTTCTCTATATCTCCTTGGGAACTTGGGTAGAGGGAAGGAGTTGGAAAGCGAACATATGTCCAAATGTTCATCGCCAACTTTGAGGATTTATTTAGTTGGTTTTCTTGTCACTTTCATATGACCTTTAGCAAAATAGGTGTTTTGGCATTAGACACTAAAATTTTGCAGTCAAATGGTGAAGGAGTGAAGGGAGCCATCTTTTTATGCTAACCAACCTATTTTAGTCTGAAAATGTCTTTCAGTAGGATTTCACATGTCTAAGAAGAGTATTTAAGGGGGAAAAAATTAAGTATGTGTCATTTCTTGATCAAGTCAAAGATAAAGAATTCTGACTTTCCATTTTATTTGGAATTGTTTACTAGTGCTGACTTGCTTTGCAACAGCTTTGGAGCACGTAGTATTTGCTCGAAGCACTGGATAACTCCAGGGACATGTAGAAAATTTCAGGTGCAAGAAAGACAAGAGAGACCGTCACACATCTGAGATGCAGGAGGCCACTCTGCAGTGCCACACACTTCTTCTGTGACCTTGGGGAAGGTGCATGGCATTTCTGAAGTTGGATTTTCCCGTTTGTGAGCTGAAGAGGGGACTACTGTATTAGTGATGTTGCAAGGATAAACCTAGTCAGTCTGTGAAACGCTACACCGAAATGATCATTGGGCTGTAGGCAGGGCTGAGCTGAAGTTTTGAGAAACTGCTGTGGCAAAGATTCATTCCTGTCTGCTGGAGTCTCAGTGATCTGTATTTACATTGTCAGTCTTCTGTATAGCAAGTGGAAAAGTCTCGTAGTCCCCAGCTGAGGCTGGGAACGTCATCATCCTCATTACACTCCTGGGACACCGAGTCACATAAGGGCTGCGTGGGATGGCAAGGTCTAGGGGGAGAAACCGGGGGTGAAACATGAGAAATTAATGGCTCCCACCTTGCTTTCAGAAGGCTACAGCACGCTGGTAATAGCCTTTTCAGAGCTGATCTCAGCAGCGTACCAAGGGATGCGTATCTGTGTAATAAACCCGGATGTGTGCTGCAGTAGTGGCACTTTTGATAGAGCTTAGAGCCTGAAGTGCTTCTTCTGCAGTAGATGGGGATAACTGCAGTTTTGGGAGGGGACCCTGGTGTGCTTGACCCCACATGAGCTGCTGAGCTTCCCAATGTGGAATTTTACCTTAGGCTCGCTGGCTGCATCGTTTCCACTAAGAGGTTTTAAACACTGTTTGTCTGGGGTAACACCAGGCAGTGTCTAATGAAGAATGAAAGAGCCAGGGTGTTTTGTATTGTGCTTGGGGGCGCAAAATTGTCCCTACAGGACCGCTGGGGAGCAGCAGCAGAGATGGGTGCCAAGTTAAAAGTCCCAGCGCTCAGCTTTTGACTGTGTGGGATGAAAGAGTGTAAGGAACAACATTCCATCCATTGCTGCAGTATAAAGACTGTGCAGGGAAGGAGAGGGAGGTTGCAACTCCCCATTGCCTGGCTACAACCAGCAGGAGAGATGTAGTAACCAGCCACACTAGGAATACAGAATCAGAAAGTATGCAGGGACTGTTTCAAATGCAGTTGAGTTTTTGCAATCTGTACTTCTTCTGAAGACCGCAATACTGCCTCTTCTCAGCCCTTCATCCCAACCTGCCCCTCTCCCGCTTCCCAGCAGAGCAAATACTGGAGAACAGTGAGGCAGCTGGCCAGCACTCTGCCTTTCTCCTTTTCCTTCTCCTCTCCTTACCAGTTTTGTCCTTTCTTGTGTACTGCTGATGAGTTCTTTGGGGTCTTTCTTTCAGTTAGTGTGCGCACCCAGCACAGCACAGCGAGGGCCTGCCCCCTGTTAGGATCTGAGTGGATAATGACAGTTTCTGCTTCCATCTCCACCAAGTCCGTGGGCTGTGTCGGTGGCATTTCGTCAGCTGCATAGAGTCACTGCTGCCCATCAGTAGCGTTGTCACCTAGAGTCCTCACCTGGAGCTGCTGCTGGGTTGATTGGCCATGAATTTATTTTTTTTTTTTATTAGTTTGTGCCGATAATGGAAATGTCTTAGTACCTGCCAATTATGAAAAAAAAAAAAAAAAGAAAAAGAAAAAAAAGAGGCAGCAGTAATCTCGTGTCTTTCTCTTTTTCTTTCTATCTCCATTTTTTCTCCACTCCGCTGGGACAGAAGTAAATAAAATGCTTGATAAAATTTAGGCTTTATATGTGTGAGAAAGATACTTATTGTGGTGAGCTGGGTTGAAGAAATGAGATTTGCATAGATATGGATGGATAAAAAGAAGAAGAGATTGGGAGAAGCATGCTTGAATACTGAATAACTGAAAATGCATGGAGCTGAATATATGCCTGGAAAAACTCTGTGGACTTCAGCAGAGTTGTATTCACTTGCACCAATTCTGTGCCTAGCGCCTAATTTTGCTTTTAAATCATATTACCTATGTTGTCTAACTCCCCAGATGTCTCATTTGAGGATGTTCTATCTCATTAGGGTGTGAGAGAAGAGAATTAGTATTTGCTGTCCTATAGGTACTTCCCCATTGCAGAGATCCTGTGATGCTTAGCAGGGTGATGGCAGGGCAGTGCTCTCCTAAAGAATTTGGGCAAGGAAAACACCCATTGCCCATTACAGTTAGAATTTAAGGAAGCCCTGAGAAGCAGACATGGGACCATGAAACTGCCTGGGCTGCAGACAAATGGTAGGAAATTGCTAGGGCCTTCTGTTTTGCAGTGGTACTCATCTCTGGGGGCACTGAGCCACTGACCTGAATCAAAGATTCAGATTGGACCAGGTGGCTTCCTCTTCATGCCATTACATAAATTTTTAAATCATACCTAGGATCATCATGACAGGCTTTGCTAGAAGCTCAAAAGATCTTGAGAACAGTTTTTCTTCAGGGCATTTTACTTCTTTCATGTTGCAGCTGGTACCGCATAGGCTAGGAGGTCTGGACATGAAGATTTGGGTTGGATTTAGTGCTCATTTAATTCAAAAGCCCAGCTCACATGAAGGTTGGTAGCACATGCATCTGAGAAAGGAGCAAGGTGTGTCACATTTAGGTAATATGACCCCATGCTAAGACTCATCCTAGCCATGAGAGTGAGGAGCTAGTTTACTTTCTGAAACTTTAATGTATCTTTAAAAAAGTCAGTGTCATTCGTTGTCATAATTTTCGATGTTGTGATGTTTCTCCATCCTGCTCCTTCTGGAATATCATGACAGTCTTCCTTTCAGTTATTTCATTTAGCTTCCAATCTCATAGTCTAATAATATAACATGTGGAGGGGGGAAAATGCAGAAAAAGGGTGTTGCAGCACCTTTGAATTCAGCTTTTCATTTATTTGAATGCTTTCTTAGTCATTGTCTCCCAAGCTTGAACAAAAGTTTAAGCTGATGAACAGAGGTAGCTGCCTACTTTTCATGTGCATAGGTGAGTTGGAGAGTCTGGGGAAAGAGTATCTCTGATCTCTCCAGGACAACCTGAAACCTGAGAGTTGCACATATAATGATATCTTCCACCTGGCTCTCAGTGCTTTGTGGACACGTTTTTGGTGCCCATACCCAAAGAGAAAACAGGTTTGTTCCAGCTCAGCCCATATGTGGGTTGTCCCATTTGTAGTCTTTCCACATGATAAACGGGCTAATTAATCTACAGGGCAGAAAAGGAAAAGAAAAAAAAAAAAAAAAAAGAGGGGGGATGGGGAAGGAGGGAGGGGGACTGGATCAATTGACAAATTGAAATGTCATTTCCCAGCCTGCAGCTGGATGCTGCTGCCTCTCCTTTCTCTCTCCCTCCCTCCCTCTTTTTTTCTTCTTAGCCTTTTGTTTTTTGATTTGGTTATAAAAGCCAGGACGTAATTGAAACTGGCATTGGAATCAAACAGCGTGACCTTGCCAGGTTTCTTCCAGTCCCGCCACGCTATCCGTGCTGGCTGAGGGAAATAAAAGAGGATGGAGGGAGGTGTGAGGGAGGGCACCAGCACAGAGAGTCCCCTGACAACTCAGCTGCTTGTGTGCCTTTGAAGGGCTTCTCTTCTGTGTGTCTCTTATTTATTTAATTTTTATCCAAGGCATCCAAAGTGCTTTGGGGACCTGGGAGGTGACAGCAGAGCACACCGGCAGCTTTTTATTAGGATTTGGTGTGTAAATCTGCTGTGGGAGCTGAACAACACAGTCTGCCAGCTTATGAGAGGAGTGCCAGCTTCAAGGAGCTGGGACAAGGTCCTCCATCCCTTGACTTGGCCTGACTGAAGCCAGAAGGAGCAGTCTCTTATTTCTAGACTCAAGACACGTGTCTCTGCCCACGCTCCCCCTTTCTTCCCTGTAGTAGCACCCCTTCCACATGAGTGAGCCAAGAAAACTTGTTTCTTCTGTGAGCCGGGCATTTGCTGGAGCTCATACCTCCCCAGATCAAAGTTTGGTGGATTGGTCACCTGTGGCTTGTCTGCACAGAAGTAGGTCTTGTGCTTGGCAGGGGTGGTTGCCACAGCATACCCCTGGCTGGGTTCTCAGCTTTTCAGGATGATCCTGGTGTGCATGCCTTTCTCTCCTACCCCTTTTTATTGGCAAAAGTCTGGCAGACAGAGAGGTGTGGTGCACATCCAGGGGGTCTCCAAATTCTGGAGGGGAAGCAGTGCAGGGTTGCTGGGTGCAATGGGAAGCACCCCTGCACTCTAACGTGGAGATGCTGCTGCCTGGGATGCACCGCCTGTGCCCCTTGGGTTGTGCTAAGCAAAGCCCTGGCACACCCCAAGTTTGGAAACATGAGGATCTCATTCTAAGAGGCAGTTAAAATCTGAGCTCAAGGCATATAAACCAGCAAGGAATAAATCTCTACTAAATCTGTCCCGTCTCTGATGCCCTTGCTTGCAGCCAGGTCTGCAGTGTTAGCTTTTACAAACTGGAGCAGGGAGCGAGAATGAAAGCAGCGATGGAGGAACAATGTAAAGGAAAGGAGGGTAAGTTGGCAAGGCTGGGAGGGAACACTTGGAGGATGGGTCTTTCCACACTGCAAAATATGCCTTGCAGAGGAGGCCTCTAAATTTTCTACCCCACCACAAATCCCCCAGGGGCTCCACCTCTGCCTCTTCAAGCTGGCTAATGATACCAGCTTGTTTACCTGACTCCTTAGTTGCCCAGCGGCCACAGCTCACTTGCTGTGTTTTGCCGACGCAGGACCTGGGAGGAGAAGACAGCAAGCCTATTACAGGCCATTGAGAAGCTAGGTTTGGAGCAAATGGCATTGGATAGGATTGGTATAGTCTATATAATAATGTCCTCATGTCTCTCATCCATTCTGTTTGTACACTGGATGCTCATTAGATCACTGTAGGTTTACACAGAAACTGCCAGGGTAAAAATAAATATATATTTTGTTTTTATAAGCCTGTATTTCTTTGTTCTGATATAAATGAAATACAGAAATAGTGAACAAATGGAGCTCCCATAGGAGAATAGTTGGAGGAGCTTGAGTCAGCAAAAGCAGAAAAGAAGGACGGCAGAGGTTTATTCAGGCCTTGATACTGCCTCATTGCAGACAGTGATTTGTGAGCTCGTGGAGATGAATAATACAATTTAATTCAGTGGCTGCTTTGCAGACTTAAGCTAAATTCCAACGTGATTTTTTGAGATTTTCTTGGTACATGATGTGATAGTGTTTTCTTTTGGGAATAATTCAAACATGATGCTGTGTTCATTCACAGTAGCAGCAAAGTTTCCATGAACTTTAGATGGATCAAAATTGGGGCCTTTAATGAGCAAAACCATCTTTAAATTATTATGTACCTTTTCCTGCTGCGTTGTTGTGGTTTGGGTTTTTTTTTTTTTTTTTTTTTGCAGTTAGGGTAGATTCTTCAATTTGCTTTCTTTTCCTTTTCTGCTTTTTAGACAGCTCTCACTTTCAGATCATCAGATACTGATGTCTTACTGCAGGTCTGGGCTGTGCATCAAGGGCTCTCATATATAAACACTTGCAGAATTAAGTTTTATTCCCCTGAAAGAGCTCTCTTTGAAGTCAAACAACACCCTCCCACTATTAATATAATTATAATTAGTGAGATTTCACCCCATGCAAAATGCTGCCCGCTCTCCCCCTGCATGAAACATTTTCTGGTAAATAACACAAACTATATTTTTATGAACATTAGTTCAAATTTGTAAGTGAATATGCTCTGGCTGCCCTTAATGTCACTTTAACATCCTCTCTCTGCACATATTTGACCAATTTCATTTTATGAGAAAAAAATAAGGAAAATATTAAGTTCAGCATTGTGGAAGTATTTAAAGAAATTGAATTTTAGACATTCCACTGAGAATATTCAACTTAGAAGGATTTGTGTGTTCGTCCAACCTTAGCAATTGTCAAAGAGAATCAGTCTTGAAGTCCCTTGAGCCCTGATTTGACCTATCAGAATAAGCAGTATCAGATTTTTAGTTGGAAGGTAAGGGAACTTCTGCAGTTGGCAGATAATATCACATATTTATCAATAATAATGATTAGCTTATTCCCTAAGGCATGAAGTAATATAGTCCGTGTCATCAGCAGTGCTACTTTATATTCGGATCTTTTGCTTCCCTATCTAAATGTGTAATTCCTTGCTTCATTTTGCTAAACTCTTGGCTTTAATGTAATATGGCAGTGAGTTCTCTTGTCTAAGTTCAGTGTTCTGTTAAAAAAAATATTTCTCTAGTAAATTTGTAATCACCACCTTTCAGCTTCATTAACAGCTCATTTTTTCTTGCATTATAAGAAAAAAAACCAATAAAAATCAGTAGCACTTCACCCCTATTTTCTCTATTATTCACTATTTTATATACAGTTTACACCCCTCTCTCTTATTTGTCTTCTCTCTGATACAAACTACCCCCTCCCTCTTTCATTCCTGCTTCATGTATGCATTTTTCCACTCCTGTTATCGTTCTTGCCACCTTTCTAAAGAGGAGGCTGAAACAATACATCGTGACTTATCTGGCCACTAGTCAAACCATCTGGAATTTCAGACTTCACCTTAGAGGGGGGAATACTGGGGTAGGGGGTGGGGGGAAATCCATCAAATAAATTGGAAAAACAAATACATTTATTGAACTCACCATCTGGTAGTGCACATTCTACCAGCAGAACAAAAAAACCCCACCAAGCTAAATTCAACAAATCAATTATTCATTGTGAATTATTCACTAGCTTCTATTCCAAACACTGCCAAGATGTGTTTGTTTATTTTTATTTGGAGTTTTAAAAAAATCCATGGCAACATTGCTGTTTGTCTTAGTGTTCAAGCGCAAAGTGCAGACCTGCACTTCTATTCTGCATGCCTTTATTTAATCAAAGAAAAGCAACAGAATGAGAAAGAACAAAAGCAAAGTTCTCAGAAGAGGAAATAGCATGTGTCTGTAAAGTACCATTTCACCATGTCTTATAAAATGGTAGGTGTTCCAGGTGACCAGAGTATTTTAGAAATACAAACTTGTAAAATGCAAAAAGCGTGAGACTGTATCTGTTACGTTTGTATTATGATAGCACCTAACACAGAGGGGTTTGTGCCATAGCTAAAGGAAGCACACGGCTCAAGCAGTTGTGCTGGGGGTACCTGTTTGCCTGCACTTGGATTTTTGTGGAAACTAAAATCCACCAAAAGGTGGATTATTTTTACTGAAAAGGACCTTAATAAGTGGGGTGGCTACAGGTGAGGCTTCAGTTGCGCTACCAAACTGGGGAGGAGAGGAGCGGGTGATGTGGGAATACCATGCGTTGAGGTGGGGTGGGAGCATCCTCAGCATAGCTGATGGGAAGCTACTGCATGCCTGGGCATCGTCACTGTAGTGGTGGCTACCTTGGACTCAAGCTCCTGCCGATGTTCATCTCGCTTTGTTGCTCAACTTGTGCTGTAGGACTGCAGAGGGGATCTGAATGTGGTCCAAGGCCATGGCAATTTATGTTCTTCTCTCTGGTTTGTAAGCTTTTGCAGAGTAAGGCCATTTGGCGAGCTGGGGAGAGCTGGGCAGCTCTGGGTAGCTGGTGGTTAGATCTGAGGAATCAGCAGAAAGGGACGAGACAAGGGCTGGTCATCCACAGCCCCTGGCCTGGCTGCTCTATTGGAAAGCACAGCAATAAAGCAGCTATTCTCTCTTCTATCCAGTCCCTTTTGCCCTGACTCAGTTACACCCAGTAACTAATTAAGACCCTCACTGAATATTGGCTGAAGGACAGTCGGATAAGTTGTTTGTATAAGGAAACACCAAGAAATAAAGGTACACTATGAACTATACTTTATATTGATTGTAGTCACCTCTGATATAAGGTACTAGGTGACTGGCTTTAGAAAACATTTGGGGCAAGCAGAGCATTTTTCTGTGTGTTCACACAGCGCTGTGCACACAGCCTGGCTTCTTTGGCTAATTCTGCATTTGGAGACCAACAGTAGCTCTCAGGTGTGCAAACATCCTCTTGCAGGTGCTGATCTTGGCATCCCACTGCAGGATTTATCTTGTCTTATATGAGATGTTCAGTTCAGTCTTCATAGACATGTTGCACCAGAAAGTCCCGATGCCTTCACCTCAGAATGGAATTATATTATTCACTGATATATTTCAAAAAATAGGGGATACAAGCTCATTTTGGCACGTGATTCACTCTACAAAATTTTGCTCCTATTTCTTCTATGTNTTTTTATGTTAAAAAAAAAAAAAAAAAAAAAAAGGCAGAACCCTGCTTGCTTTTGGATGCAATTTTTATGCCCCTTGATCAGTGCCTGGCTGGTCATATATTTTATGCCTGCAATTAAATAGCAGGCACAAAATGTTCCACCATTAAGCCAGTGCTGCTGTCCCAAATTGCACCTGGAGAAGGACTAAGGATTCTTATTGATAAAGCAATACTCCTGTTTTGAATGCTTGCTACCTTTTTAAAACTGTGTCCCAGATTTCAGGAAATAAGGTTAGAATATTCAAAACAGTGGCACTTCCCATCTGCTGATGTCTTCAGCTACTAGGTTGCTGTGCTGAACAGTTTACTCTGCTAGAGAACTCTACTGCATCTTGTGGCACTGATGCAAATACATATATTCAAAAAAGGGGAGAGAGAAAGAAGGAAAGAGAGATTGAAATTGAAAACACACAAGATTAAAGAAAAAAAAAAAAAACCCAAACAACCAAAACAAAACCCCAAGCCAAAAAACCCAGCAAAAGAAAGATTAGGCTTTTTTGTTTCCCCCCTTGGGAAAAATCTTTTTGCTTTAATCATCTGATTCGTCTGGCTTCAGTCCAACCGTTGTTCCTCTGACTGGCTGTTGTGGCTTCTCTGTTCCTTATCTCTGCACTGATGGTGCCTGTCCCTGTTACCCTGGCACAGGTTTGCCTGGCTGGGTTGGGCAAGCATGTAGAAATGTGCTGTGTTGGCAGGGCAAGTGAAGGGACTGGAGATTAAGCCCAGGGGAAGAGGCGCTGCTATGGGGGGCAGGATGAACTTTCAGCCGTCCTTTAAAGGGGTTGATGCTTCTCCCAGCAAGAGGTTGCCTGGAGCATAGCCTAGATCAGGAACATATCCTGTGTGATAGTAGGGATGGCGGCAGGAGCTGGAGATGTTGGTGCAGAGGAGGTTGAGCAGAAAGCAAAGCTGGGGAGCAGCTGAGGGAAGAGACCCAGAGGAGATGCTTAGTAGGTGTATCGACTGCAGTCCTGTGTCCTTAAGGATGGGCTGTCTGAAAAGGATCAGCAGGGATTATGGGACTGCTCAGTTTTTGTTTGGAGATGGCCATGGGAAGGGGAGTGTGTAGAAGTTATGGGCTTTGTGCATGTACAGGTAATGGGTAGACACTCAAAATCCTCCTGCACTTCATAACTGGCAAATGAGAATCAAGCTGTGTAAACTAGGGGTCATAGATTATTTTGACACCCAGTAGCAGGAAGTTCTCACAAAGATGCATTTGCAAGGGGGGATTCAAGTTTATTTGGGGTTTTTTGGGGAGGGGGGCTTAAAATTAATGCCATCCATACACAAGGCTGACAGTGTTTTCAGCAACATTGTTCTCTAAGATACAGGGGAGTTTTGTTGGCTTTTACAAGTGATTTATTCTGACAGTTATTGTATGTTCAACAATAAATTAAGTTAAAATAGACTAATAACAAATACTCACTGATGCTTTAACAGCTCAGTAATGAATAGGAATTTCCTTTCCGACCTCACTCTCCTTTTCAAGTAAACAGACGGTGGTATGTAAGCCAGACAAAGATGGGATCTTCCAACAGAGTGGGTAGGTAGGCTGGGAGAGAGTAGTCTGAAGCAAATGCCTCTCTAATTACTAATTTGTGGTGATGGAGTACTGAGAAGGTTGTTGGAGGCCTCCGTGTTAGTGGCAATACAAAATTAGTGGCAAATAATGTAATTATATATATATTTTTTTATATATATATAATGTAATAATTTCTCGTTGGAGAAATTGCACGTTCAGCACTTTGAATCTTCCTGGAAATTTCAAACCTGCAGCATCTGACTCTGTTTCTGAAAAGTCGTTGCAGCATCTGTCTCACGGGTCTCCTGGCTCTCACTGCATGTCAAATGCACCCCTTCTTCGCTAAGCTGCCATGCCTCGGGCAAAGCTGTGTTATCTAGTACAAGGCTTCGTTGAGGCACTGCTACCCTGAGATCTTTGTGCTGATAGCTCAGCTCAGAGGGTGGAAGTGACACCAAGATGAGTCCATCCTTGTGCCCCAAGGCAGAGCCACCTGAACTGGTGCCATTCTAATCAACCTTATCTCTTCCTTTGTCTGGATAACTGGCCTTACTGTTGGGTACAAACAGCAGGTCTTCTATACTTTGTTAAGGCTTTCCACACTCTCATAGCATCCCTGTAAGTACATTAGAGAAGGTCAGTTGAAATACCAAAGGGTGGTTGCAACATCTGTTGTGCTCAGACAGGAGCTCTCGATGGTTCTCTGTTTAAATGGAAGATGCATGGAGTGGCAGAGGCCAGCTCTACACCAGTTATTGCTCAGTATTTTCTTTCACAGGCTGGATGATAGGATAGAAAGAAGCTTTTATGTTAAATGTTTGCTGGATTGCAAGCATGCTCATGGACAGGGCTAGAAAAAAATGCACGAGCCGCCTGAAAAAAATTATGCCTGAAATTCAGGAAGAATGTGTGCAAGGGGCTTCACTTTGTCAGGGATACCAAAGTGTGTTTATATGAGCCAGGGAGTGGCAGGTTGGGGAGCAATCCTGTGGAAGAACATTCTGGACTTACTGTGTAATGTGAACTCAGAAGGTGCTAAGCTGGGATATAGGTCTGTGTCTCTAGCCAGACAATCACAGGCATAGATAGGTGACAGTGAGTTATAGAAGGTCAGGTGTAGTGATTCTGGGGTGCATCACGGACTTCAGTTCTTCTCCTTGCTCCCAAGCTTTGTGTCAACTCAGAAAGTTGGGTGCCACCAACATGCCTTGCAGTATCAGGGAAAGAGGCAGCTAAACAGGAGGAAGAAGCAGGCAAAAGACAGCATATCAACGTGCTGTAAAAATGATCTGTTGAAGCACAGTGACACTGCAGGGGCCACTTCTCCATCAGCAGTGGATGAGAGCGTCCCCAGCACAGTGGCCACTGCTGCCACCTGTCCCAAGTCCTGCTGAGGCAGCACAGATGAAAGCCTAATTGTTAGTATTTGAGTGATTGAAAGTAATACACCCATCACCACCTCCTCTCCTCCCCTCGCCAGCTACCTTTACTCCCCCACTTACCACTTCTTACTTCCAAGTAAACAAAGTGCTGTCTGTTTTCTTAAAAGGCATCGGATTCGGTGTTAGACCTGGAAGGATAATTCACAATGATTCACTTGCGCTCTGTAGTTTTTGCGTTGTCTGCTGCAAATGCCTGTGAGCTGAGGGCAGTTGCCTTGACTTTACTCAAGGAATGATTGTTTGTTTATTTGTATAGTTCTGTGTTTGTGCTTTCCTTTTTTTTTTTTTAAATATACATCAGTTCAGCAACAAAGATCAGAGGTTTGCTATTGGATCTGCTTTAGCTGTGATAGATCACACACTCATGCCTTGTTTTCCTGATTCACTGAGGCTACCTCCTGTAGCCAGGGGGAGTTATGAAGAAACCAGTGGCCTTCACTCTCTCTGGAAGAGGAATCAATTTATGAAAAGGGAACAGATAAGAACTAGACCACTTGGAACACGTTTAAAGCTTTTTTCCCCCCAGGCTTGTCCTGAAGCACTACTCCTAGGAAATTTAGGCAGCTGTACAGCTCTCTGGCTGGATGGGAGTTTAAAGGTAATCTGTGCATACACAATTGCATGCAGTAATTGTATGTGCACAAACATTTTATGCAGAGTTAGGTGTGTGCAACTGGCTTCTTTGATTGCTTTGGACCCAGAGTTGCAGCAAGAGATTTTGGGAGCTCCTCTTCTTTGCTGTGACAAGCAGTGTCTGGTCCAGTATAAAGTACAACTTCGGATGCGAATATGTAGATGTGTTTGAGCTGCTGCTTTGTTCTCTGACATTACCGGTACGTGGGTTGGCAAGCTGGAAATGGCTTTCCGCCAGCCTTTAATGGGAGCAGCTCCCAATTGCTGAACGTGTGTGCAGAAAGCAAATGCAAAAGAGAGAGGGTTTTGATGGTCAGAGCAACCATCTTTTAACTGGGGAAAATTCTGGAGTAATACAGAATCTGTAACTTTCCCAACTCTGGTTATAACACATTTTAAAATCCATCCTGCGGTGAAGTAGAAATTACAGCCAATTAAACAAGACTACCAAACAGAGTCTGTCCCCAATTTTTCCCTTTTTGTATTTGTTGAACTGCACAATTATTTTAAATTGAGTGTTGCATATTCATAAACCACATTTCAAACCACCCAGTCTTCTGCTTTATGTATCTAGTTGGAATATTAGCATATATTTCAGTAGCTCATTTCATTTCATTGATCCCAAAGTTCCTTACAGAAGACGTGTGTGATATTCGTAAGGGTTACAAAGTGCAGCCTTCTCTGCCCCGGAATATAACAGGTGTTGAACAGAGCGAGAGTTTCCTCCCACCACATCAGCTAAACCAACATACGGCTGCTGCTGCTGCTTCCAACAGGAATGGCTCCATAGGTTGCTGTACAAACATACCGCAGCAGCAGGATGATAGCACAGCCACAACGCTAGCAAATCTCTTTGCTTGTATCCCTATTAAATCCCCTTCTTTGAGAGTGACATTAGAGCCTAAGGGTTAGTCCAGGTGGGCAGGCTGTGGAGGTGTAATCGGAGATGGGAATTTGAGCCACTGTCCTTGTGGTGGCAGATTAGGGTCACACACAGTCTGGTAGGAAAACCACTCCAGAAGGAGCTCAAATGAATGAAGCCATTCGTGAGAGAGGGTGAGGTATATAGTGGTTAATGGGTACAGGGGTATTTTCTCAAAATCACACCTTACCTATGAGTGGTAAAACTTTCCCATGCAGAAAAACCTAGAGACCCACTCAGTGAAATAAATGAAAGTTATCAAGTGCCTGTTGCTTTTTAAAACATACCATAGGGGTTGGTATCTTGTGGAGGGGATAATTCAGAGCTATACCCAGGACATACCTCTCTGGTGCCTCCTAGGATTGTGTGGCGGCACCAATGTGTTTCTGAGTCACTAATGCCATTATTTGCAGTTTCTCCCATCCAAATAATGACAGTTCGTTGCTCAGCTCTGCTTAGCTTGTCAGATCTGTTTCAGGGTGGTATGGCTGTTCAGGCACAGTTACTGAAAAAAAAAAAAAGATAGAGAAACCTCTTTAATTTCTGTCATCTTTCATTCTGATGACATTTATCAAATTTCCTCTGTCTGACAAGTTCAGCTCAAATGTGCTCCTCTGCCTTCCTACAAGTGTCCCTCTGATGGGCAGGGAGGATGAGGCAATGGGCAGCACGTGCTGGGAGAAAAGGGGGGATTCAAAGTTGGATAAAGAAGGAGAAGGAAAGAGATGGGAAAGATGCACTAAAAATGAAAAATAAAAATTCCCCAAAGCCTACAAAATGAGGAAAGGAATAGAGGAAGATAAAGAGGCAGAAAAAGATATCGGTTAAGATTGTATGAAAGGTATGAAAGGTTTTTTGAGCCCCCACACTGCATTCGGCAGCCTTTAAAATACCTGAAAAAACAAGCTCCATCTTTACTGTTGCGTCTGCCAATGTCCTTGTCACACAGCTAGTTCTGTATTATCCAGTCCTTAGCCTTCTCCTGCATTTCGCCACTATTGTTTTTTTTTTTTTTTTTCCTCAATCACTGTCTGTGCCTTCAGGTTTTTTTATTCCGTTCCTCCCCCAGTCCTGGGTCTGGAAAGGCTGCTAGAGTTTTCTTTCTTTTCTAAGATAGAGGGACAGGCCCAGTATATCATGCCCACCTCCCCCCTGCCCTCCACCTCTTTCTTAGGCCACATCAGAGGACGTCTCAGGAGAAGAAAGGCAATAAGGGACCTGAACTGATCTGATCTTCCTGCCATTTTACATTTTGGGATCATGGTACTGGGAGGACTGAAAGTGGTCTCTGTGTTTTGCAGCTGCATTGATTAACTGCCTGTAGTAAGGGTGGTCATTTGGAGAAGGCCACCCATTAGGGAAAGAGGTGATATGTACAGCATAGGCACATCAGTGACTACTTGGCTGTTTCAAAACATTTTTTCCCAGGCCTGCAATACTCAATAGCTTGGTACGTACCAGTCAGCTGTATTGTATGCTACAGGGCACTGGCACCATCCATGTAGGGGCTCCATCTGGGAGCCATCTCTTCTTTAAAAGCCATTGCAGCTCAAGCAGGCTCAGCTCTGCCATCAGCCCCGGGTGCAAGAGCTTTCATCAGCTGGCAGACGCAGTGGCTGGTAGCTGTCATGTCATTTCTAAGAGAGGAACAAATTGTGGCTGCTCTCACCCTGAGCTCCAATATCAGTGAAGACAAAGTCTCATGTAAAGACGAAGCCATGTATTCTGGGAAGTTTAGGCTCTGCTGGCCACATAATTGTGTACAGAAGAAGTGACTGAAAAATCCCTGTAATGAGCACAACCTGACTGACTGGAGTTGTGCTTGCTAATGTCGTTGATGAGTTTTGCTTGTGGATAGGAATGAGCCACATCTTTTAAACTCCCAGGAGTACAAATGGCCCTTCAGTTGCTGTTTGGTTTCTCTTTCTGTTAGGCTGGCTGCTGCACATGCTTTTCCTCTGTCATGTGTCTAGCTTCTCAGTATGTCAGAAGAAAAGCTCTGAGGGGATGCTGCATGCTAGATTGGTAGCGTCTGCCATCTTCGCTAAAGGATGTGCTAGGTAGTCTTTGTGGTTTGCAGACATAGGTCTGGGCTTT
This sequence comes from Nycticryphes semicollaris, assembly GCA_013400055.1. Taxonomy (NCBI): domain Eukaryota; kingdom Metazoa; phylum Chordata; class Aves; order Charadriiformes; family Rostratulidae; genus Nycticryphes; species Nycticryphes semicollaris. Next base: position 881,277 of record VXBJ01003941.1, read on the forward strand.
CTGTGGCTGAAGGAACATCATGATAGTGACAGCTGCCCTCAGAGTTCAGAGGTTGATTGAAGAACTGCCAAGTATCAAGGAGTTTTCAGCATTTATCAAGATATCTCTTGGATCCGGAAATCACTAGAGAACACACTTTCCTGGGAGATTTCCAGTAGTTCTTATAGTAGTCAGAAAAGCAACTTCTCTACCTGGTGTAAAACTGTAGAGAAGTTTGAGAATGAGTGGATGGAAATCATGAAAGGCAGAAGTAAGCAGGTTAATTTTTGGCCTCATGTTTGGAGCAAGGAGATTCACAGGCGGTTGGTTCTTTTTTTAACCTGAATCACTCTGGTAATCTGCAAATGTCCCAATGGCTACAGATTCATCCTCTTTGGTACTTGCTATCAGACACCAACAGCAAAGGTTGTGACAATGGGATGGTTGAAATAGAGACTGAACTCAGTAACTGAATCCAGGTACCTGTTTCAGACTAGACATGACATAAAGAGGAAAAGTGAAAGATACAGCCATTCATCGATTCCCTGTGCTTACAGATATCTTCTTAAACATGCAACATTTGCTTCTTGATAGTGTTTCTGTTGCATGTTACTGTCCATCTGCAAGGAGATTACATATTTAGCATCTGTCTAGCCATCCATCAGCATTAGGTTTCTTAAGGCACACATTAATGTGGGGTTTCAGCATCTGTCTTACTTGCCACCTGCTCTCTGCATTCTGCATCTTTCTTGGCAGAATATTCCCTCTCTGTTGGGGGCATTTGCTCTTCTGTGTCTTGGTTCAGGTAGAGACTTACTAACTCTCTTTCATGGAGATTATTTTTCTTGTGTTCTCTCTTTCTGTAAATTTTCTTGAATGTAAAGTAAAAGTCAGGCAGGTTGAGACATTTGGCCTTACTGCTGGAAGATACATGCATGACCTACAGTGCATCACTGTTTCATGATGGCATAGGACAGCTCACTTTTGAAAATACTTATGATACCGGCAGCATGTAAGAATCACGATTTCAGAGCTTCCCAATTTGAACAGCTTACTTGTGATTAAGAGACATGTTGGTGCTTATATTATTCAAAAGTATTTAAAGAGCCATCCCTGTATGTGGAAGAGTGACTGACTTGACACCAAAGCAGGTACAGATGAACATCTTGACCTTTTAACTGCCAAGCGATTAGGCATGCAGTTACATGGAGAACTCTCCTGATGAATCTACCAGGACTTGTTACCTACAGAAACTCTGTATGGAGCTGATTTATCCTGGAAGCTCAGGACAATTACCTGTGAACAATAGGAGTGGGGTATAATGACATGTCCTCAAGGCCAAAGTGCTCAGCTGCTCCACTCTTGCAGATCTTGGACACCCTACAGGACCTGACCTTCTCTCTTACCTTGAGCTTCACCCCTGGCATGAGATAATCAAGAGATTGGACTAACTGGGATAGAAAATTGTGGTAAACACTGTACAGAGAGTTTCAAAGCTCTGCTGATGAAGGCTGCAGGTTATGGAAACAGCATAATCCAAATAGTTTTGACTCTGGTGCAGTCTACGCCTTATCCCTAGCTGAGGCATTAATTTATTGTGTACTTTGTAATAACAGTTAGAAGCCCTGATGTCACTATTAGCAATGTACAAAGTTATATCAAAGAACCGGTCTTGTCCTCAGAAAGCTTGTGTTCTGAAGTCCAGATCCTGCAAAGCCTTAAGAAAGTTTAACAGTATATTGCAATTATTACTGATAATTGCTATTAGGAATATCAGTTGGAATATCGGTTGGAAACCCAGGCTATTGGACCTTCTAATGATGCACAATAAAACCAGTTCCAGAACCAACAACTTTACAGTCAAAATGTCAAGTATTGACCCTCTGTTGGCTTTCATACTGTGCCTGTTGTATAAGGCTTTGCAGACACTATGCATAAAATAGAGGAAAAGAAAAGAAATAGATGCAACAAAGATATAGGTGGAAGCATAAGGTAACAATGTAATGTAATATTAAGAATATAAATCTAAGATAGAATTGAGAATATTCCAAGAGCTTGATTTTTTTTCTGCACCATTAACTTGATCTCATTGCACACCAGCATATATATATTCTCTGTTCTTATTTTACCTGTGAAATGTACAATTTCATATATAATGTGTGATAAATAGGATGTACAATGGGCTAGAATCAATGGTGCAGGAGAAACTGTAACATATGGAATGGCTTGACTTCTAAGTACTTGATTTCTCAGTCCTAATGTTTTAGCAATGCTGAATTTTTTGTACTGTAGATATATTTGTACGCATGTGCCCTTCTGAGGAGCTAGGTGAAACAGAAGCCAAACTCAGCTGTGTAATACTGGCTTGTCTTTAACAAGAAAGACCTAATGAGCTTGTAGCAAAGCCCATCTGTTTGACAGGACATTTGTTGAGTGCTGGTGCAGCTGGAGTGGGATTCTCTCTGATGGGAATAGATGGACAGGCTGGTAATTTTTATGCAGGAGGCTGGGTCTGTGAGGGAAGAAAAATGGTTTTGTGTTAGTTTTGGTTACCTTTTTGTTACTGTATTTGTTACTAGATGGACTTCCTTGAGGCTCTTTTCCTGTTTCAAAATTGAAATAAATAAAGAAAAATGCATATTTTTTTTTCCCCATAACCTTGGGGATAAATCAGGCTGACTCTATAGAATGACGGAGATTTTCTCCTGTGGAGTGGGGAGTGCTGGGGTTTAGAACATGTTATTTTAGACAGATATCTATTTGGACAGAGTGAAAAACCTGAAGATGATAAATGACCTGTATTTGCACATTTCCCAGCTGAAATGCTAGCATTACTGGAGGCCCATTTCCCAAATCTGATCTGAAAGACATGCTTCATACTTATGTCTCTTCCTAGTGCTTTTATACCATCATAAAGACTTTAGTATCCCATCAAGACATATTAACATTTTTCCTTGATCCGGGATGGTCTGAAAGTGGCTTATTTTCCCAAACTCATCATGTCTTCTCTTGGTAACAAAGAAGTCCCATATATCCTCACTTTCAGTGCTCTTAGAAGCTCAGGGCATGAAGGAGGCTTGATGTGACAGTCAGATAGGTAAGGACTCAAATGAAGTCTATGAAAATACAGCCAAAGGCTCTATGTGAAAAAATTTTGCCACTAACACCCTTACGCCGTGTGATGACCACAGCTCAGGTTTTGTTGTCTCCTTTATTAAGGAAGGAAACATGGAGTGACAAGCATATCCAAGAGCGAAAGGTAACAGATGATATGTGGAAGCATTATATATGAACATAAACATAAATATATGATGGAAAACATCCCATTGCCCCAGCCAATTTCCCCCCTCCTTCCTTCTTTCTCTTTCAAATCAGATAAATTAATATTTTATTTTTGTGCAGCTGTATGGGAGATATATATTATTGAAAGGATTGTGTTTTCCCAGAGTCCCTCCCTGTTCCCTGGCTTTCTGTACCAGATAAAGGCAAGTTTAAAAAGAAAAAAGAACAAATTAGAGTCGGAGTCATGACAGTACCAAAAGTTCCACCCCAACACTCACAGAAGGACCCTCTGCAAGGTTACATTAGTGCCTTGAGTCCTACTTGCCTTACCAGGATACTCAATAAGGCTCCCACAAGACAAATACATGAAGCTTGGCTTTTAATAAGTTATAGAGATGCCCAGTGTATGAGTATAGTCAGAAGGATGGCATCTTGCTTGCAGCGCCTTATGCAATTTTGGGTACTGCATCTGTGTGTGTCTCAGGTTCCCTGTTTGTGTAGCATACTGTAAAATGCATGAGTGGAAAGCTCTAACGAACAGAGTGTATTGTAGTATTGCAGTCTCAGGCATAGCAAAATTTGCTGCTGGTTGGTTGAGGTTTTTTCTGGGACAGACCTAAGGATTTCTTATCCAGAGAATTTGGAAGTTTTCGGATGCACCAAATTCAAAGCAATTCAGCAGAGATTTTCCTGATTTCAGTTTCACAGAGAAGATGTGGTGACACTCTAAGTTTTGGATCCAGACTGGGATTTCCTAAACAGACACCCTGCGCAAAATCCAATCATAATCTCCAAATACTGATCGGTCCTTTTAAAAACCCCGCTACTCCAAACCACTCCTCAGCTTGCCAAAGTGTGAAGATGAGTCTGCCTATAATTTCAGGTACAAAATAGCATTTGAAAATATATGAGTTTTAATGGAGGACGTAGGTCCTCCCTCCAGACCAGTTATAGGAGAGTAGGAACTGCCCTGGTTTTCTGCCATCTCTTTGTGAATCTCTGAGTAAGACATAGCAGGGATTTAACAGCATGACCCAGAGAGAACACATTTGTATAAGTCATGTTTGTTTCCAGCATTTCAGATGCCAACGTGGTCTTTTGGCAGGGGAGAAGGGGAGGAGAGTCTCCAGGCTGCTACAAATGTCTTCTACAAGAAAAGATAGCGAGAATAAACGGATCCTATGGACAGATATAAAAGATATTCCTTTCTGGCTATTGTTGACAGTAAAAAGGAATGTATTTGAGAGTGAGGGCACTGGATGGAGCAAAGCCATCTGCCTGATCCCCTATGAGTTCGGTGAGAAGCTTTATCATCTTTTGGTGTGCTGTGAGGTATTTACTAAGTCCTATGGAAAATTTCCACTTTCAATGTGGCAAAGGTGTTCAGAAACCCAGAGCATTACCCTCCAGGAAAATCATACAAGAAAAGTTGCCCTGCCTTGCCTTGCCTTAAGTTCTACTTAGCCTCCCGCTTCTGCCCCCAGGGCTGCCCTCCAGCCCCATCACCCCTCTGCTTTCTTCATGTCTGAGGAGACTCCCACAGCTGTAGCAGAAATTTGCATCCTCCTCTGTGTCCTCCCCCTTCCCAGCCACATACAGAAAGAAAATTCAATTAAGCAAGTGATTTGCTGTTGTGTTTAAGTTACAATAGTAGTAATCACACCAATTATAGAAATCGGGTTGGCAATCATGGACCCTGCCCTCTGGGTTGCTATTAACTTCATTCCAGTGTGTGATTTTCCTCCGCCCCATTGAAATTGGTGAATGTCACCTGTATATATCCCTGCTCCTCCAGGATGTAATAGCATCTTTAAAACCTAACAACCAATTGCTGCCCTCACACGTGTAGTCAGATTTATCCCTACCTCTCTCTATTACAATAATGAGTGGGTAGCAGATGCAGTCAAATGCTGTTGCAGTGTTCTTTCTTCCTCTGCCCTCCCTCCATTTCCTCAGCAAGCAATAGTTTGAATCTTAAGCAGCATCTTGTATTACTTTGTGAGAACATTTCTCAGGCCCAGGGGAAAAATAGTTACACAACTGCTTAAGGTCTTTTTTTTTTCCTTTTTTNTCCCATCTTTCTTTCTACTTGGGTGAATCTTCTTTAATTATTAAAACTGTACAACAAGAAGCACTGTTAAATATGATGACAGATGTCTCCCTCTGTTCATCCTTTCCTATCGCCAAGATTATCAATGGAAATTCTTTCATAGCCAAAATATCACTTTATTGCAGGGAAGTTTTACCTGTGATTTTTGTTTCCCCCTCCCTTTGTTGCTCTTGTGAGTGTAGGTAGATTTCTTGTCAAGTTCCTCTTCTTACCTCTTCCTCCACTTTAAAGGTGATGCAAAATACAAAATACGTTTGACTAGAAGAACTTTTTGAGAAAGAAGTTGTCAATCCAGTTTCATAGGTTCAGGCAGAAAATCATGCCTCTTTCTGCCATGAAGTGCTGAGACAGTGTATTTCAAATGTGGCCCCAGGCTTGGGGATGCAGCAGCTCCTCCGTATATCAAGATACCCTCCAAAAGCAGAAACAGTCAAATCACCATATTCTTTCAATAGAATTGGTCGTTGCTCAATTGTATATATGTATGAATTCGGGGTGAAATTGGGTTGTGACATGTGCAGGGAATGAGCTGAAATGATGAATGAGATTAATCTTGCACTATTTTAAAAAGGTTTTGAGATCTTTGAATAGAAGTGCCAGTGAAAGAGGAAACAGAATTATGATTGCTCTTAGTGACAGTGTTCTCTCATTGCTGCTTTAGTAGCTCCCAGGGCTGGGACATCTGCTCGAATCTCAGGGCCAAACTGAACTCTGGCATCAGAGGTTATAGAGCTCCACAGAATGGCTTGAGTTGAATGGGACCTCCAAAGGTCATCTCTTCTAACCCTTCGGCTGTGGAGAGGGACACCTTCCATTAGACCAGATTGCTTAAAGCCTCATGCAACCTGATCTTGAACACTTCCAGGGATAGGGCATCCACAACCTCTGGGGGCAACCTGTCTCACCACGTTCATAGTGAAGAATTTCTTGTATATATTCCATTTAAATGTACCCTTGTTTAGTTTAAAACTGTGAGCCCTTGTCCTGTCAATATAGGCCCTGGTAAAAAAAGTCTCTCTTCATCTTTCCTATAAGCCCCTTTTATATATTGAAAGGCCACACACAATAAGGTCTCCCTAGAGCTTTGTCTTCTCCAGGCTGAAAAGCCCCAACTCTTTCAGCCTTTCTTCACAGGAGACATATTCCAGCCCTCTGATGATTTTTGTGGCCCTCTGGACTCTCTCTAACAGGTCCATGTCTTTCTTGTGCTGGGGACCCTGGAGTGGGACGCAGTAGAGGGGCAGAATCACCTCCCTCTAGCTGCTGGCCATGCTGCTTTTTGTGCAGCCCAGGATACAGTTAATTTTTTGGACTGTGAGCACACACTGCTGGTCCGTACCTAGTTTTTCATTCACTGGCATCACCACGTCCTTCTCCACAGGTCTGCTCTCAGTCAGCTCATCTCTCAATCTGCATTCATATTGGGGATTGTCTTGACCCGAGTGCAGGACCTTACACTTGGCCTTGTTGAACTTCATGAAGTTCACATGGGTCTACTCCTCAAGCCTGTCAAGGTCCTGCTGGATGGCATCCCTTCCCTTAACCTTTAAGCCTATCAACTGTACCACTCGGCTCCATGTCATCTGCAAACTAGCTAAGGGTCTGCTCAATCCCACTGTGTCATCAATAAAGCTGTTGAACAATACTGGTTGCAACACAGACCCTTGAGAGACACCAGTTGTTACTCATCTCCATACGAACATTCAACCTTTGGCTGATATTCTTTGGATGTAGCCATCCAGCCGATTCCTTATCCATCTAATATGCCATCCATCAAACCCATATCTCTCCAATTTAGCAACAAGGATTTTGGGTGGTTTCACGTCAAAGGCATTACAGAAGTTAAGACAAATGACATCAGTTGTGTCCATTGAAATGTTATCCTCTGTGCAGTACTATGTACCCGTTTCACCTGCCTTTTCTAGTACACAGCTGCTCCTCATGCCTCCTCCTGTTGTACTCCTGCCTTTCCCACAGCCGCTGTGTCTGGGTCAGGTGTTCTTCCATCATTTGTGGCATTTACTAGTCCAGAAAAGAGGCCGTTAAGAGCATGTTAATTTAGATGCTTGTTTAGAAGTCAAATTAGCCTCTCGCATCTCTGCCTTTTTGGGATCACTGTTTTTCCTGTGGTTGGTCTGTTGTATTATTTACACTTTTCACAAGAGAGGTTGCGAGCCATCTGGATTTGGTGCACAGCCAAAGCTGGTCAGATTGCCCATAGAATTAAGATAGAGCTGCCACATATTGGGAATATCAAGCCCTTTAACAGGTACGAGAGCAGCTCTGGAGTGGCATTTTCCCAGCGTACTGTGCCTGGTAAATTGGGCAGTGCTGAATCATTTAAGGGATTCTCTTTGTTGTGTCTATCCTCTACTGCCTGTCTCATGCTACAGCTCTCTAAACAAGCTCATTACAAATTTGTGGCGTGTTTGGCTCAGTGTGTCCACACAGCAAAGGAGGACTTGGCCAGTCCCCAGAGTAACTTCGAGCTTTGACATGGTGCAGAGTGGGCGCCATGGCAAAAGGCCTTGCCTCTTGCCCAGGGTGGCTCAGGCTGGCTCCTGAGCAAGCTGTCAGAGAGACTTGGTCACTTGTCTTCTGGTCAAGTAGGGGAGGGTCCTGTTTAAACAGAAACATATCTTGAGAGGGAACCGGTGCAGAAATAGTAAATCAGGGCCTAGAAGTTAAATCAAATGACCATTTTCTCCTCTACCTTAGTAAGGTGCAGTTCTCCATCGGTTTCTTGTCATTGGCCCATACTAAGAGCAAGCTCCTCTGGATGCCCCAGGGTGTGCTGGCAGTGGCAGAGGAGAACAACCCCCAGGACACAGCTTCCTCCTGGGCTGACACCACCCTGCTACAGCTGGTGGTGATGTGGCCACTTTCCATGGGTGCCTTCCTTGATGTCCTCTGCTGGGATGTGAGCTAGGGTGCAGCGGGCAGGAGGCAGTACAGGGCCAGGTGCCTGGCTGTGCTTTCAACCATCCCCGGGGCAGGCACGAGCTGTATAATCATACTGACAGGAGTGGTTTAATCCTAGATAAGTGAACAGATGGGGAAGAGAAATGGCAGCATTTCAGGACGTGCAGGTGTTACCTGCCACGGTGCCACTTTCAGTTGGCTGCATGGCAAGGTTTCGCTGGTCTTCCTGCCACCTTGGCTGGCCCGGGAGCAAGAGGTACCTTCCAGCTCCCCAGCAGGCAAATGAGAAGGGGGGCTGTTGTGTCTTAGCCAGACCCCTGGAGCTTTAATTCCTGTGCGCTTTCCAGTCCTGACTCTCAGCCACGTGTAAATCTCCCCCTGCTCTTCACCTGCCAGAGCCCAGGGCGATGAAGGATCAGGTGGCAGGTAAAGTAATCAATTTGGAGGGCTTTTAGCAGCACGTCCTGCCATCGTTTGACAGCGCATCTCTGTCAAGGAGACTGTGTCTTTCCTTGATCAATAAATCAATCTGTCCTTTTTTACCTTTGTGCGCCACCACGTCAGTCATTTCATGCCATGGACAATGTAGAGCTGGCACTTAAGTGGCATGGTAAATATTGCCTCCTGCCGAGGCCCTTCAGGGTGAATAAGAGTGCAGGACTTCTATGAGATCTCTGCCTGTGCCCAGACAGCTGATCCACATCCTGTTACCTGCCTGGATCACTGGGTGGCATCTGCTGTTCGAGGGCAGGTCCTCTGTCAGGATATCTCTGTGATGTGCCTGAGTGTTTCCCCGAGAACTCTTGGCTTATCTCCATGTAAGCCATAGGACTTCGTTTTCCTCAGGTGTCACCAACTCAGACATCTCTCCTAGAAGCCTCTACAATGGGGCTCTGCCAGCGTCTCCCCTTGCATCCCTGAAGTGCTCACTTTCTAGCTAGCTAATTTCCAGTGCTGTTTCAGAGAGAAACAAAAGCACGATCTCCCCTCGCTAGTTGCTGTTGGAGACACGGAGGACTTCACGAGGTCAGTGCCAAACACAGGCTGAGGTGGGCTGCTGAGGTTTGCTGGATGGGGCTTGCTGCTCCTTGTCTGGAACTGGTGCTGCGCTTTGGGTGAATGCTGCATGCAGGGTGGGCTGAGCTGCTAAGGTTTCTAGAGACATAGCTTGTGTCAGCCTCAATCTCCTATTTATCTCCTCTTGTTCCCGCTGTCACAACTCTTTCCCACGAATGCAGAGTGAAGAGGGCAGTAATGTTGGGCAAAGAGGGATTGACAAACAGCTGGGGCCTCAGACCCATGTTGTGAATGATGTCTGCGTGCTGTGACGTGTTTGCTTGTTTTACTGAGGGCTGGACCGAGGGTCACCACAGTCAGTTTGCTTAGGAATTCTAATATCAAAGTGAAGGGCTGCATCTCTTTAGCATCTCTTTCACAAAACTGAGGTGTGATTACATGAGACTAGAAAATAACTGGTTTGGGTGTTTCATGCTAATTTAGGTCATTTCCCTTAGTGGCTTTTTAGTTCCTGGATCTTTTTGGTAGACGGATTTACTTTCCCCTAGCAGCTTTTGCCTTAAACTCTCCAGTTGCAAATCCAAGGTGTACTAAAGGGGATCCCGGTGGTCAGATGCCATAAAAATGCCACAGCTTGGGCTTGGGAATTACCCAGGCTAGTTTAGAAATATTTGGAAACATTGAAGTCGAGATGTCAAGAGACTGGAAGTTTCCTGCTGAAGTCACAAGGAGTCACTGCAACACATCAGTCATCCAGGAGCCAGCGCCAGACTACAACCCATATTATCCTGTCCCCTACCTTTATGCTTTAATATCAAGATCAGCCTTCATCTCTAGACACATCTAATTGTATCCTTAGGCTATTATGACTATAACTACACTGCTACTCTAATTAGGCTTACGGTTCAACATCTTTCTTAATTTCTCCTTTCTTTAATTTCTTTGAAATGTTTTAGACAGACATCCTAACTTAAACAGTCTTTCATCACCTAAGCCTTCATCTCTCCCTCCCTCTCCCCTGGATGCAGCTGTGGCGCACCAAGCCTCTGTTACAGCTCCTCTACAGCCGATGGCTGGTGGAGTGCCTCTTTCCATTCAGGTGATAGGGGAACTGCAAACAGGGCGACAAGAGTCTCATCCTCACCCCTGCTGAGTGGTTCAGGGAGGCCTTGGTGTGCTGCACAGGGACAGCTACAGAATTCCTGGATGACCCTGGATTTGTTTCCATCTTAATTGTTCTTATTTCTTTTTGGAGGTCAGGCCCTGCCATCCATTGCCAGCTCCTCAGAGAATTTAAAGAGAAAGGGGGACTAACAACTCAAAATGTGGATCTTGCCTCAAAAAAAAAAAAAAAAAGTGACTCGATAAAAATAGCATCTTCTTCTCCTATTGCAGTAATTCCTGAATGACTCCAGGTCAGTTTTGCTCACTTTCAGATGGAAAAAAAAGTTTTTGCCTTCTCTTTCTCCTGTTCACCACAGAGCTCCAGGAGAGAGACCTGCAGTTTCTCAGCAGGGTATCTAACTAAGGTCTTAATGAAAATGTTCTTGGGAATGAGGGGAAAAAAAATCCCCAAAACACCAGCTTAATTCATGGATCTTTTCTTAGATCTGCATGGCTGAGAATAAGACTAAAAAGTGACCAGCAACTTAATCCCTTCAGTAAGGCACAGCAGGAATCACAGATTTGTGATAAACATAGTTGTATCTATCTATTTACAAGTGACATCTTAAGAAAATTGTCTTTAAACATTTTGGCCAACAAGACACTTGGGAAGTCTTTATGATGTAAGTATGCTTGCATCAGACATAGAGCAATGCTGTGTCACATACTGCTTACCTCCATAATGCCAGCATGTGGGGCAAAAAAAATAACAGCAGGCTTTTTGATCTTCTGCTTGCCACAGCCTAGCACCTTTTTTTCCCCTCTTTAGGTCCGCTCAAGGGAGAATACAACTCTTCCCCTGTAGGGTTTTTCAGTTTAAAGATGCAAAATGTTTCTCCTTCTCCGGCTGCTGTAATTGCTGTAAATGCATGTTTTACACAAGGACTGTTGTGTGCTCAAGGAACCTTTACAAAGAGAGGAAAAATTCAGATCATCAAAACTGGGCTGCAGACTACGTTAATGAAGTGTGCAAAATCTCTCTGCTTCCGCCCATCCCATGTGCAACAACCAAACAAGCCCTCGGACCGGCTCTCTGTTAAACTTGAACTCACACACAACTCTTATGCACACATCTGTATGTGGTGTGTGTGTGTGAGTGAGTGGGTGCCCTCAGAATATGGGCATGAAAGTCCTTCATGCCCAGCAAAAGAGGTTGCTCTTGCTTTGCGCCTCCCTCTCCTCCCTCCAGTTCTGCTGTCCAAGCTTGCTTAGGTACCTTAATGCAAGGACTCCCAACCACAGCTCAGCCCTGTGATGCAGAAGATTTCATGGTTGGGGATGTCCAGAGCCTTCCTGGCTTGCTCTGTTGGTACTTTCATCTAGCAAAATCTGTCCTAGCATCTCCCCTGCCCAGCTGGAGAGCTTCAAGAGGGAGTTGTCCTGCAGGACAGGCAGAAATATGTCCTCTGTCACCCTGAGCAGACCTTCAGAGCTGCTGGAGAGAGAATGAGAGATCTCAAACATGTTTTCCTATGGGCTGATGTCTGGTTGGCTGCACCTTGCTGGTAGGTGATGGAAAGCAATCCCACTGCTGGTATGGGTAGCAGCCCCAGAACATCCCTGACAGGATGTGCTCCAACTCAGGAACTGGAGATGAGGGTAATAATTTATCTTGTTCCCTACCATGCCACAGATGTAGAAGAAATAGTGAAGCCAGGCTGGGGCCTAGGGAAGGGACCCATTTTCTGTTCCTTCCTCCCCCTGCCCTCTTTAAACAAAAAGTCTAGAAACCAGGGAAGCAAAATCTCTTTCCCAGTGAACTGTGTGAATCTGCTAGCTGAGGGGCTTTAAGGGCAGCTGCCAGCTATAGTAAGACTTGCAGGAAATTCACAGGAGTTGGCTGTAGGCACGTCAGATGATGTAAGGAGAAGGGAGTCACTGATGTATACAGAAATAGAAGTCACCAAACCAGCTGAGGAGGAGAGGAGAAAATGTTGCTTACTCAGAGGAAAAAAAAGGGGGGTGTGGTGTGCGTAATACTGAATACTGAAAGGAATTGCCTGCTTTCCTATTCCTTTCCTGTTCCCATTATTCCCAGGCAGAAGTCACCCCATGAGCATCCCCGGATTACCACAGGGACTAAAAATTCCCAAAGCCCGTGAGATGTGATGGAGTCCACTGCACTGGGGCTTTTCTAAAGGTGAAAGCTGACTCCAGAAGTAGCAGGGGGAAGGATTTAAAGCAACACGCTGTCATTTGGCAACTTGCTGCTCCCTGTGTCCCAAAAGACTTCTGCTGTTTCCTGCCCAAAATCATGTAGATGGGTGAGCCCTGAGTGCCTGGCCCTGGGTGCAGTGGGACCCTGTCATCCTGCTTTTTGCACTCACCCTCCCTTGAGCCACAGAAGGTGCAGGGTGAAGGAGAATCTCACCCCAAGTGTGCACTGCATGGAAAGCAGCTGGTCATCCCTGTTACCCCACTTCTCTCACTCATTCCTGTGGACCCTTCTTGCAACTCCTTCAGGTGGTGCTGCTCTCAGCAATAGGTACACAGTGACTTAGTATTCAGGCTCAGCCTGGCATTGCCCACAGCACCCACCTGCAAGCTGTCATCCACATGCCTCTTGGCCAGTGACCCTCTTGTCCTGGGGCCACTACAAGTCTCATGGGGACAAGTGGGATGGGTGGTAGGATGTGATCTGGTCCCTGCCCCAGTGAAGCTGTTGTGTCCTGGGGTGCAGATCAAGGGAGCACCCCAGGCCAGGCTGCTGGCTGTCCTGGCAGGTAACTCTTCCAAAGGGTGTGAAAGTGCCTCCTCTGCCAGCCCCTCTGCATGGGACAGCCAGCCTGACCGGAGGCTGGGAAAGAGGTCAGGGCTGAAGGGACGCCAGGGTGAAGAGAAAGCAAGAGAAGAAAAAGCAGGGAACAAGCTCCGACTGCAGATGGATTTTGCCCCCTTCCGTCAGCATCCTGCAACAGACCCGAGCTGCTGCTGCCTCTGGCTGGCTCTGCATTGCCGAGGCTGATGCATTTGGCTGTACGGATGCTATCACAGCCACTGGCATCCTCCCCCTAGTCTCTTGCTGGTTACAGGCAGGGAGGCTAGAGATTATGACTGAAGCCTCCAGGGCACTCAGCTTTTAAAGCCAGACAATTGTGCCATAAACAAGGGTATTTTATTTTCAGGTCAGAAGACAGCAGCCTGGGGCAGGGAAGCTGGTGGGAGTGTAGAAGGGAGTGAATATTTTCAGGAACAGGGGAGTCACATAGCTGAGGGGTGACTGTCAGTGGCTGAACAGACCTTGGAAGATGGCAACATATTTTTGCCCACAGATTCACTTGTGAAACTCTGCTGCTGTCCTGGAATATGTCAGTACCTCAGTATTGGCATCACAGGAACATGGAGGCAAGATGCTCCCCCTGGCCCACTATCCTGGTGGATAGCAGGAAGAGTATGGACCCTCTAAAGTAACACCTGTGATTGCACAAACCTCCTACCATGCCCTATCCACTTGCATCTCACGGACAAGTAAAACTTGAGGTTGCTGCTATATGATGGCTTTGTGAAATGATGAGCCTCAAGCTGGCATGTTCACTGAAGTAAGTGGTAGATGGGGACAATCTTAAGAGGGCAGGTAGGAGAGGAGGAGGTGTACCTTAGAGATGCTCACGTGTTCTGTGCAGCAGTGGATGGGGAGCTGTTCAGGAAATAATTTTTTTCTAGTGAGAAGCAGTAGTATCCTTAATGAGGTGTGCTTGTGCAAAAGGACTGGGAATTTTATGCTGCCTGCTCTGAAACTGATCTGCCCTTATAACTGATTTCTCAAGCCATGGAGGCAGGTTCATCACAGCCACATGTGCCTTCCAGAGCATGTGGACAGGGCACTGTGTCCCCAAGGCCAGCCCAGCAGCAGAATCTCTGAACAGGCCTATACAGGCTTCCTCCAAAATGTCTGTAAGACGGCAAGGTAGACTATGTTGCACTCCTGGTTTCTGCACAGATTTCTTTGGAGCAGGATAGATACGGATGCTGTGGCTGGGCAGACTACTTGGCATGCTTGGTGCAAGTGGGCTCTGTGGTATAGTCAAAGAAGAGTATTGCAAGAAGGAGGGAGCCTGGGATGGATCTTGGCACTAGGCCATTTTGCAGGCACGTGGCAGGCATCTCCCCACCAGCCTGCTTGAATGGTTCTTGCTTAGGGAATTGCGTTCCTCAGGCCTCAATTCCACGGGCACGTGACAGCTTTTTCTTCTATCATTTTGCTGTTCAGCATTAGTTCTGGCCTTCAGTTGGAAGGTTATAGTCACCTTATAAAAAATCCCCTTCTCTCCAGTGTGACCTCTGTGCAGACTCAGTGTGTGCTGCTAAGCAGCTACATGAGAGGTGGTTGCTTTTCCACAGCAACTTTGGTGCACACAGGTTCAGCAGTGTTTCAGAGCCTTCTCATGGACATGCACTCCATAGATAGAACATAAAAGGGCACAGAGATCTGCCCAAGGTACAAAAATTCCAGTGATCTTTTTTGTTCCCGGTGATTGCCCAGTCAATATTTTGATGATGGTCTGTCCAAAATTAATCCAATTTTGAATCCCGTTTCAGAGTTCAAGATGCATCTAGATGACACTCTTAGTAATTTGTTTTAGTTTTAGGTAATTCTGCAAGGTGCAGGGAGTTGGACTCAATGATCCCTATAGATCCCTTCCAACTTGAGATGTGCTGTGATTTTAAAACAAATCTAGGAGGGTGTGTGCTTCAGAGTCATGTTGACCGCTTTGCTTACATCCCAGCTAAAAATCAAGTCTGCTGGGCAAACCTGCTTCTTTTCAGCCTCTGTCAGGAATGTTTTGTCTCTGGAGCAGTCCTGAGTTTGCTCCAGGGCCAGGCTAGCATTAGTTGAAGTGAGGTGGAAATCTCATAGGCACCTTTACAGCCTTCATCCCCAGGGCAATGTTGAATACCACCTGATCCCTTCCGCAGAAAACATAACATCAGTCTTTGAAAATGGGTGGTGTGGGGGATGATCCTGCCTGATGGAGTGGATTCAGGTGCATCCAGGAAAAAGATAAGGAAGCACACCCCAGCCTTTCTGGCAGTTCAGTAGCAGGCATATCCAAGTGTTACGGAGAGCATCTTCCAGCCCATCACTCTTTGTCTCCTGTTAGTCTGCATTTATCTACGGCCTTTGTATCTCTTGGCTGCAGCTCAGGCCAGACATGGGCAACTCACCAAGACACCTGTTCTTGCATCATTCCCATCTCCCTGGGTTATTTATTTACATTCTGCCTTTTTCCTGCTCTATAAACACAAGAGATGCAGGTCACTGGGAAAAGCACCTAGCCTTCTGTATGCACATTGTAACCACAGCAGGCCCAGCAAATCCCAGTCAGACCCCAGCTATGAACACCTCTCCAGCTTGGCCAGGCTGGAAGAAAACAGCAGTATCTAGCACATTGGCTCTGCTTTTCTGAGAAAGTGAGAAGTGCTTCCAACACAGGTTGCAGTGTGCTAGAGCACGTTGCTCTAAGACCCATGAGAGAAGACATCCACAGTCCTCTGCCCTACTCCTAGATGATCTAGTGCTTTATCTGCTGCCTGGATCTGGGGAACCATGGAGCCCAGGGACTGTAATCACTCTGCTTGTCTGGGCTGTGAGCTGGTGCCTCCTGATGGCCACGCAGAGAGCCTGGTGTGGCTGCTGTATTTTTTTCCCAAGCAGCTGAGGGTGGCACCTGTGACTCTGGGAGGGAAAGCTGGACAGGTTTTTGAAGTGCTAATGATGATTAGTTTGCCTAAGCCAGCACAAACTATCAATGGATTTGAAACGTTAATCAGGAGAAGGACCTAGTGCTGAAGAGCTGCAGAATGAGAAATGAATGGGGAAGCGGAGGGGAGGGAGAGCAAGGGCTGGAGGGGGAAGAGATGCCTAAGTGGGGATTTGACACAAGTATTTTCAGCTGCTCAGCTCTTTGCTCTCTGACTGGGACAGATGCCTTCCTCTTCTGCATGCCTGAAATACCTCACTTTGCTCACAGAAACACAGAATGTGACAAATTTCACTCTGCCTTCCTAGGAGAAACCTACTTGAGGTTTGCTCCCCAGAATCTCCTCGGCTCCACCTGTGGAGTAACCCTGAACCTCACCCTCATGTCTCTCGATGAAATGCTCTTTCACCCTTAGGCTACTGTCTGCTGCTTGCTCGTTTGGTATGTTGGTGTGCATACACCTTAGCACAGTCCTGGAAGACACTCACACACACCTGATTTCAGACAAACCACTGCCATGCAGGCTGCACTTTCCTGTAGAGTGCATGGATGGATGGATTCTGATAAACACTATAAATAGGTGCACTGTAAAAAATGTGACTCCTCTCTCTCTCTTCCCTCTTCTTTTTTTTGTAGATACCTCTGCACCTCCATATTTTTATCTCACGTTTGCACTTGCTATGCATGCCTGTACTATCTTATGCTCACACTGATATATAGGAAGATCATCCTCAGAGTACCTTGCTGTGTTGTGCTGGTATTTTCAGCTCTCATATTTACTTAGAGCAGGATTCCTGCTCACACACCTCTACTGCTGGTAATCAGTGAGTGGGAGTAGATCTGTGTGATGACGATGTCCCCTCATCACACACCATCCTGGTCATGTGGTGATCGGAGACCCTGTTTCTACTCAGACTTTGCCAGGAGCTCCTGGTCCATTCTTTGGGATGGTCTATGGGCTCCCTGGAATTGCAAATGCAATGAAAAAAGCAAAGCAAAGCAGAAAAAAAAAAAAAAAAGAGAAAGAAAGAAAGAAAGAGAAAGAAACACGTCCTTTCATAGCTCTCTAGGCACAGACACACCTAACTTCCTGCTTAAAGATCTGAGCTGTACAGCTCACCCAATTAGTCAATAACATCAGAACTGCCATACCAGGCAGGCAGAACCAAGGATCTGTCTAGCTGCCTTCCCCCCATATGTCTCTAGCAGTGACCTATAACAGATGCCAAGAGAAGAATGTACAAATGGTGTAAGTATGTAATGATGCCGTGCTGTTATATTCTCTGAGCCTTCAGTGATTTGCAGCATGGGGACCTCCTGAGTAAGCAGCGTTCACTTGGTGCTCTGTAGTTCCTTGTCAATTTGTTTCATGGCTCTTTGAACTCCTGCAGTGTCCTGTGGCAATGAGTTCCACAGATGAACACTGCTCCACCTGCTTTATTTTGTATTTGCTGATCACTTCCATGTTTCATTGGGTTCCCATTGCTTCTGCTGGAAGAGATAGTGAAAGATCTTTCTTATTCACTTGGTACATGATGCTTATGATTTTGTATTTCTGTGTCACATTTCTTCTCCATCATGTGTGCATATAGCCTGAAGAAAACTAATCTTTTTGGTGTGTGAAGAAAAAACCAAACAACGATAAGCATGAGGGTGCACTCCAAACATCGTTAGCTGTTGGCATGTTGCAGTTAGTAACCTTTCCTTGGGACTGGTACTAGAAATCAGCCTGGGAATGACTCCTCAAAGCTCCACATTCATGTCCAAACCAGCACAATTATGTAGTTTGCCTGACTTGTATATACAAATTACTACTATCCTGTCTCTAACTTTTGACCAAAAAGGCTTTCGAAGAACATGTGCTGTTTCCTGCATTATTACTCATTTTCCTGGCTCAGGCCCTTGAGCTGTCCTCTTTGCACCAACCAGCAGCTCTCCTCAGAGCACCGTGCTCCTCAGAGGAGGCTGATACCTTTCACAAACCTGTCAGAATTAATGCAAGGTGGGAAACCGTGGCCTGTCCTCAAAGTCAGTCCTGTAACGTGCAAAAGTCTTAGCCTTTCCTCAGCATGCATATTCCTGAGTCTGTGTCTCTGCAGAACAGATAAACAGGAGCTGTTATTGAAGCATCTGGCAAGAGTCATGGCCCTGGTGCAGTCAGGTAATTACTTGTATTCCTGGCATCTTGGGATTGCCACCTTCTGAATCTGTCCTTTTGCAAAGGAGAGGTTCTGCAGTCAGCTGCACAACATAATCGCATCAGTGGCCATTAGGATTAGCTCTGATCTCTACAAGCCAAAACCCACTTGCAGTAAGCCGCTCAGACAAGATGGAAAGAGCAACAGAGCTCCCATCTTGGGAAACTGATGTAGAGATAAGGAATTCCACTAAAGGGCAACACAGAAGTGAGAGCAATAATAATAATTAATCTTCTTAATCAGGTAATCTTTTCACAGCAAGCAGAGCTGTTAGTGACTTTAGCCCCATGTGTTACTCTATAACACACAAACTATTTAAGTCAATGGAAAGACACCTTTTCCATTAGTAGGCTTTGGATCAGAAACTCTTGCAAATGAGCATTTTGATGTAGCTACCGCTCCTAAGTATTTACAGCATGGCTGGCAGGAATGTGCTTCGGTGAGAGTTGCCCATTTAGTGGATTGCCATGATTTTTTGTTCAGGGTTTATCCTTCGTGACCAGGACTCAGGACTTGCATAGCTCTGCTTTTTCTCTCTGATGAGGAGGCTGTCAAGTTTACCAGAGCGCCATGCAAAATCTTCCAGTGCAGATAGTTTAGCTGACACGTAGTCAGCACAACGGTACTCCGGACTTTGTCGCTCTCCCCAGGGACAGTCTTGCAAACCAAAGCCATTTGTGTTAATGTTCGCAGCAAGCGAATAAAATGGGCCACGAACACCATCAAAACAAATCTGCTGTTTATATTTGAATGACTGTTTGGTCATGCTCTAATAGCAATAATCATCAGCACTAGCAGCGGGGAGCCAGCATGCGCGTTAACTGCATTACATTTTCATTTGACATGAGTAATTGTAACATTCGGTGAAGTTGTTCTAATAGTTATGATACACTTGTTGGTCCACAAGGTGCGAAGTGGTGGAGGGCCAAATTAAGGTAGTTTGCCTGACCCTCACTAACAAATTGCCTCACTCTCGACCCATAATGTAGTAGAAGTACTTTGATTATTGTTGATTATTTTTAAACTGTATTTAAGGCACATTGGCAATTTCCTCTTCTGCACGAGTACATATAATGACTGGAGATGGGCCCAGCCAGGGGTCTGATGTCTGGTGGATGCAATGGCTGGATCTAGTTTACAGGTCTTCATCTTTGTTCTCAAACCATACGAACCACACTGTATCAAGCTGCTCCTGTGTTTTACAGAGGAAAGGCAAGAATCAATTATATTAAACAAAAAGAATTCTCAGCTAATAAACAGACCTAACCAGTCTCCAATCGGGTAATGCTATATCAGGTCTCCTTGCATCTTGTCCTGGACTAAAAGTGGAGACAGGGGCTACTGACTGTAAAACTGAGTGTTCAGTCAGGGATCTGAACTCCACCAAGTTCGGGATGAGTACCCAGAGGCTCAAATTGAGAGGCTCAAACTTAGAGGCTCAAGCTGAATGTTGAGCCTTGAGGCTGTGTTTCAAACTCGTCCCTCCTCAGCACTGGAATGTTTTCTTTCTTATTCTATAAATCAAATTAAAAAAAAAAAAAAAAAGTAAAATAGTTGAAAGCTGTTGAGACCTCACAAGAGGCACCTTTGCATATCTGCACAAGATGCATTCAGGCCACACAAGTCTCTGCCTCGGTGCCCTCCCTCCAGCCACTCACTGCTCTTGGCCAGCGTGCCACTCGCCATCCCCCTGGGTTGACCCCCCTGCTCAGCGCCCTGCCGTGCTTGCTCACGTTCACAGCAGGGTCTAAACGAAGTAGAATGAGGCTCCGATTACAGTTTTAACGAGGATGAAACTCCCGATTCCCATCTCGTGCTGAGTTCCCAGCTGTAGGAATTTATCAGATTGTTACAGCCGGGCGGACGCCTGCTCCTGGCTCTGCCGTGGCCTCTGCTGGGCAGTGCCTGCTGGCTGTGCTGCAGATAACCCAGTGCTCTTTGCTCAGCCAGGGCAAGCTGCTTTCTCACTCAGCAGCAAGCAGTCATTTTGTTCACTCACCTGCTCGCATTAGTGTGGTGTAATGATTTCCTAATTGCTTCTATTAAGCACATCCCCAAACAGCTACCTGTCCACCTGCTAGACTGCACCAAGCGTCTTGTGGGACCAAGAACAGAGCTCTGGAAAGCCCTTCTCACAGGGTCTCCACAGATCCAGCTTTTGTTTCCAGTCAGGAATGAAGCTAGAAGTCGTTATGCAAGTCTTTGCCTAAATCTTACCTAGGTTCTGTGCAGGGATATGACCTGAGCTAGCCCAGCCAGCATGTCCCCCGGCTCCAGCTCTGCCCTCTAGAAGTCCAGACCCACCCAAAGCATCCTTGTGCTCTGTAGGGCTCAGATGTATCCTGCACCTAGTTCGTCTCCACCTGCCTTTGGACCACCTTGGTCTGAGCAGTTCCTGCATGCTCCCTCTGCCTTCCTCTCCCGCTGAGCCTGTACGGTGTCAGCTCTCATCAGTCCTTTCTGCTCTACTCCATCTTCCATGCCATTTTGTCTCATGCACATTTCTTCCACATGCTTCATAAGGTGCACCTAGTCGGTCTCAAGTGTGTCCAGTGCAATGCAGCCTTGCATCAGCCTGAGCCTGCTGAACCTGGCACAGAGGGAAAGCAGGGGAAAAGGAAAAAAAAAAAGATAAGTGAAATGAAGAAGGAAGAACACAGTCGCACAGTCGGGAGTTGGCACAGGTGCTTTCCATGTAGGGCCAGGCGGCATTTTCAGACGGCAGCAGCACGTGGTGAACATCACTTTGCATATGAAAATCTAGTTAAGCTAACGAGGTCCTTAATTAGGGCTTTTATTATCTTTTAATTCTTTGCTTAAAGGAAAGTGATTACAAAGCTCATCTTTATGATACAGCAAACTAATCTTTCATTTCTGAAGTGTTTCCTTTCCTACCCTGCCACAATAATGAGGAAGGGGAGAGAGAGAGAAAAAGGATGGGAAGGGTGGTGCAGATAGGGAAACAAAGCTGTGAGAAGGAGGCCATGAAGCACAGTGTTTGAACCTGTATGCTCTTGCAAAAACACCTTTAACATGGATAAAAAAAACCCCAAAACCTCAGGAACTCATGACTCAGTAGCTGGGAAGGAGTGGAAGAGATAAACAAAATATTAAAAAAACAACAGCACAGAAGGAAGAAGGGCGACGTGGACTCTTGCCACGGGATCTGCACACCTCTGTCCCCAGCACAGGGCTTGCTGCTCATCGTCACCATCAGCAGTGACTCACTACCTTGCTACCGTGGCCACACCAAGCGTATTTCCTGCATTACAGTTCTACAGGGCGATTTGTGGAAGGGACCTCCATAAAGCCCCTGTAGATACCAAAGCAGAGTAATTGGTGCTGTAGGGCTCGTGTCTGCTTTTCTCCTAGATGCCACAAAACTACAGAGCATATAAAACTGAAGGATTCATAGAGCTGACAAGAAATAACCACATGCTGAAAAGGTCTGCCAGGGCTCCTTCCTTCCCTGCACCCCTCAACCCCAGCTTTGCCAGCCCAGGGCTCCCCACACCAGCTCTCCCAGTGTATTTCAGTCCTAATGATTGCTACCCTTGATGTCCTTATAGGTTTCCTATGGGTCCGCTAATTTTATCCCGTCTGGTTAAATCCACTGACATACCAGTGCTGGGCTTCACATAGGGAGTAGTTAATCCACTCAGTCTTGACTTATTGCACATCTTGTTATCACAGTCCTGGGAGTCTGACAAACAGATACCACATTTTCTGACTTCTGTGTTACAGAAATCTGTTGAAAGCCGTGAGATTCATGTTTCTTATGGACGCTGCCGACTTTAAACCTTGGTTGCTGCTTCCCTTCACCTGCCTCTAGAGGCATGATACATTATGGCTTGAAGCCATATCGGGATAGTGATAAATCTCTCCAGCCCGAAAAGTATAAGGTGTGGTCAGTTGCCTGAAAATGAAAAGTTCAAGAACCTCCTGATGGGAACTCCATGGAGGCAAGTTCTGTGAGCCAGGATTGATCAGGTGCTCTGCTGCAGCTTGTGAGTCCTCGTGCTGACAGAGGAGTAATCCTTCAGATAGCATATCAAAATGAGGTGCCAATCGTATGTTGCCGTTAGAGATCATGTGATATTTCCCATATAAGCAGGAATGTTAACGTCAATGTCTTCACCAAACTACAATACAAATGATTATGTGCTACTTTCTGAATTCACAGAATCACAGAATCACGGGGATTGGAAGGGACCTTGAAAGATCAGCTAGTCCAATCCCCCTGCCAGAGCAGGAACACGTAGATCAGGTTACCTAGATTCCTCCTCTTTGCAATTAGAATTTCCTCTTCCCCCTGTTTTTTTTCTAAACTGCTTCAGCACCCCTTCATCCCGTACCACAGCCATATTTTGGATTTTGCTGTGATCATTACTGTATGTATTTTGAATGTATCAGAAAACCGAGTACAGCGAATCTAAATGCTATCCACTTTTTATTGCCGTGATGTGATTGTGAGTGAGAGTGTGTGAAAGTGTTTGGCATGCAATTTTTAATCTAGTTACAATCCAAATAAAAATAAGGGAGGTTTTTAAACTTTCAACTTTCAGTTACGAACATAGCTGTGCATTAGACACTGGGCATCAAACAGCAATTTGTGCCTTTGAAATCTTCTCCCCTGGTAAAAGAACATCAGCTTTATCTATGAAGTTGTAGATGATGCTAAAGACAAATGGGCTGATTTTGCAAGGTGCTTACTGTCTGCATTTCCCATTCGAACTAATGCTTAGAATCTGTGAAAATTAGGCAAAAAAATTTTTAAAACCACTTCAAAGTGCTTTAGGCTCTTTTCTCGATATCTTTCATATTTATCTAGATTGAAGGAAGTTTAGAGGAGCAAATAAAATTACTAGCACTTCTTTGTCAACCTAGCAATAGTTTCTGTCTGTTCTGCTTGGAAATTTCAGTCTAAGCAGGTAAGATGTGCATGTATTATGGGTTTTCAGAAAATATCATTATGATATTTTTAAACTGGTGGATTAGTGTCAGTGGTTTTAACTGTTTATTTCACTGTCCATATTAATCTCCTCAATACCAGGTAGCTTAATTTTCCAGTAATTCCTTAGGGACATATTGACACTAGTTAGAGTTTTAATGAATGATGGAATACAATTTAGCATCTACATAAACCTCTGTAGATCCAATTTACACTGTAAGGTGGACATCCTGCTGTTGCATTTCTTTTATCTGGAATGCATTTAAGCCATCTCTGCCCAACCTCTGGCCACAATGTGGTGTTTTAGACCACAGGTATTTTATGTACTGGATCAGCATTGCTTCCTGCCTTCCTGCAACATTTGCCGAAGTCTTTCTTTGTTTTAACTTTCTGTACCCAAATTAAAACATCATCCATTAAAAGTCTGACACCTTGTAATCCCTCAAAGATCTGTGTAATTACTCTTTGTAATACCTCGGGAGCAGAACTTGTACCAAATGGCCTTTGCTTAAATTCAGTGTACAATATCCAAATGATGTATTAAAAATCACTAGCTTAGAGTGCTGAGCTAATTTTTTTCTTCCAAAAATGCATGTGTTGCATCTAACATTTAGACTATTTTTGGTTTTCTGCTAAAATCTCAGCTGTCCTTTCTTTAGTGATTTTGATCAGATGCTATACAGACTTTATGGCTTCATTTCAGTTATGTGAATCAATACACATCCATAGCATATTTGACTTCTTCATTACAACGATGTAATTCTTTCAAACTTATTCTTCTGTATAAAAAAGTGCTTGCTCTTTTTTTTTTTTTTTTTCCTACGATCAAATTCAGTTTTCCTACTTATTAGCGAGAACAGTGTCACATGGGAATGACTAGTTTATCTAAGCAGTATTTGGATAGGTGAGATTTTGTGTAGTCTGTTTAGGATTCTGTAGTGCTTACAACACACATCACTTTTTACTAACATGGGCTATGTCATTTTCAAGTCCCAGTATTTTCCCTAGAAGATGTTGTAGTTACCCAATTTAAAAGAATACAGCCATGCCATTAACGTTTAGCTGTGTTTTGCTCTTTCTCTGCCTACAAAAATATATTTGCCGTTGCCTTTCTGTTCTCTAAATGTGAGGAGTATCTTGGTTTTAATGTATGTGCTGGGCAGCTTTGAAAATCATTTGTTTTCTTTGCACTTACAGTGTATTTGACCAAATTCTAGGCTCTGTCTTGGCTTGTGTACTCAACCCTTTTCTGTGGCTAGGGGGTTTGTGATTATCAGAGGAACTCTTTAAGTCTCTTTTGGATTCTTTTTTGGATTCCCTTCATCTCCAGCTTTCTGTTTTTGAAACGATGCAACATGAACACTCATTCATCACTGAGTCATACAGAGCCCAACTGTGCATTTCCCTGCCTTTCAAAATGCCTCTGTTCCTGGGTTAAGATTATATAGCCTCTTCTTCAAAGGTTTGCATCCATCTGGGATCTGATCCAACGCCCCCAAAAGCCTGTGGAATCATTCTAGTCACCTTCAATGTGCTTTAGATAAGGCTTCGGTCATTTTTTCCTGAGGCTATGAATTTCTCTTTCATTTAAGGGTTGTGGAGCTCTTCAGATTCATGTGACTGAGCTTAAATTTCTATCCAGTCCCCAGTGCATCAGCTAGATCACATTACCCATGGTTGCAATGTTTTTCAATGATCACATTTTGTATAGTAGCAGCTTC
The DNA here is from genome assembly GCA_013400055.1 of Nycticryphes semicollaris. Taxonomy (NCBI): domain Eukaryota; kingdom Metazoa; phylum Chordata; class Aves; order Charadriiformes; family Rostratulidae; genus Nycticryphes; species Nycticryphes semicollaris. Next base: position 906,323 of record VXBJ01003941.1, read on the forward strand.
TCCCTCTCATATTCAGAGCTTGAGCCAAATCCTCCCCAGTTGCTTCTCCTCCCATGCAAAAGCAGTGCATGCCAACAAACACCACCAAGTCCACTGTGTATGGTACTGCAGCTTTTTAAGTGCCTCCTCTGCAGCTTATTGGGGCTGGGCAACTGTTCAAACTCTTCCTGATGCTCTCTTTTCTGTTCAGATTTCTTCTCGATTCCAAGAATTTTGGGGACAATAAACACTTCTTTTCCGGCTATAAATTGTGTTGGGGTTTAGTAGGTACTACAGAAAAGAGGCATGATGCTGTTACAGAAAGAAAGATTGCTGTTAGGCACATGATTATACTAAGGTTCCTGGAAACATCTGAGCAATACTGGGCAGGCTCAGAGTTTCAATACACATACCTATCTGGTCAGTCCTGAGCTACTATAATGTCCTCTCAGCTCCAAAAGCTAGGCCTGAAACTAAACACCTCCAGGATTAGATGAAGTGTCAAGCCTGGGATTGGTCCAAGCCTAGCTATAGACCATAAGGATAGAACATCTTTGGATGAGAAACAGGACAAAAAGCTGAAAGTTGCAAATGGCTGCTGTGAGAGAGAAGATGAAACACAGGAAAAAAGAATTAACTCTGAGGCATCCATCAAAGTCCTTCTCGAGGTGAATAATTACACTCTCTGTTAATTACACGTAGTACCATAGCTTGGCTTTCATGATATATGTCAGGTTTTATTGCTTTTGTTGTCAGTTTCTGGATGTCATAACTCTGCTCCTCAGCAGCCTGTCATCAGAAAGAGCTATGGTAAATGAATTCCATAAAAAAGCATTGGCTAATGTTTGTTTCTTCTGGAATGGCAGTGCAATAGGGCAGCTGGAGCTCCCGCACCAAACTCTCCCAGCAGGATGATGCTCAGAGCTGGTTGAGTTCAGTACCTTCTATAGAAGCCCTAGCATGACACCTGTAGCCTGAGTAATTCTCGCTGGAGCAGGCAGGGAGGTGTTTCTTTGTACAGGGTTTATCTTGCTGCCTCTAATCTCAATCACAAACGTGAGAGGCCACCGTTGCTACCTAGCTAGTTATCCCTGGCTCTCCCATCCCCATGGAGTACCTTCAGCTGCACTAGCAGGATTTCGAAGGTCTTCTTAGTCCGGTGTGGGATCTCATGACCTTCCGCCTCCCTGCATACTGACAAGGCTTATTTTCAGTGCTCTACTTACTTTTCTTTCAGAAACATTTCTCAGGTGAATTTTGTTTATGATTATGGAATCGCAGAAATAAGCAATGAAAAAATGTATGTGCTTATAAACGTCCTGTCAGCTTGCACTCATCCAATCAGGGAGAATTACCAGTATTATTTGACTTTGCTCTGTCATACCAAATGATTTGCTAGCCAGCTTTTGAAGAGCATATGAATTTGTGAAAGAGTTATGGTTGGACGTTATGGTTTAACTTACTCAAATAGAAGCATGTGAGGATGCTGTCACTTTGTCCCTTTCTTTGCCAAAAATAAATACATTTCACTTCACATGGGAAATTTTTAATTTGCTTTAGTCATGGGGAAAAGTTTTATGTTTACTCCACGGGATGAAATATGTTCTCATCAATTTTGTTTTGAACATGTTTGCCTAAGGAAAAAATTAATCAAAAATGTCTATGTGCCAAAATTTCATGAAGAAATGTTGCCAAATTTTTGCTGCAAATTATTTATCCAGCTCTGGTAATCGGGATGAATAAGAAAGAGCAAGAATTCTCACACTAGGTTTCCACCCCTGGTTCTTTTGTGCCATGCCCTTGATCGTAGTTAGTATTTGCAGACCTGAAAATGTTTACTGTATTGATGCATGTACTACCCCTGTGAAATAACAGAGTTATCTTCTCCTTTTTTGTGGGAGGCTCAAAAACTCAGAGGCTAAATACAGGGGTTAAACCACCCAAATGAAATACCTGGTTTAGGATGGGATGAAATGTTGTCTGGACCTGTGACCTTTCTCTGTAGGTTCTAATGGGAGCTTATGATAGAAGTCTGACGCGTAGGCAAGATGTTAGGTTAGATGAATCCCACTCTGTGTGGTAGGTGTCTGTGGCTACAGTGAAAATCTCTGGCAGAGCAAGGAAATCAAACTGCTTCAGGGACCCCAGGCAAATCACAGGATCTTCTTTCTTCTGTGTCATTTCAGGCATCCTTCCCTCTCACAGATTCCAAAGTACATACGTGCTGATGCAAGCCAGCTAGCAACCTGAGCATAACTGTGCTCATGCTACAAGCAAGCAAAAAATAAGCACTCTGGCACAGCAGAGATGCACAGATACAGAAGGCCAAGAAGCATCATGGTTTCTGAAGGAAGTTTGGGATGATACTGGTCTTACAGGCCATGCCTTTAACAGGGAATTGGACTGGAAACCTCAGGAGGTCCCTTCCTATTTGCATGTGTCTATAAGTCTCTGGCCCCCTGTTTATCCTCTGGTCTGGTCCCAGATTCTGTAGTCTCTGATTGCTTAGCTTGTACTGATCAGATGCTGTAGCTCTTTCCCACCAACCACATGGTTCAGATACTGAAGATCACTATGAAGTATATGGTGATATTTCATATCACTATGAAGCAAGCACATGGTTCAGGTACTGAAGATCACTGTTCTTGGTGGCTGTGAAACCTTGAAGCCAACTATATCTACCCTGATTAGTTGCCCCCAATGCACTGGTATTTAAACATATTGGAAACATACTGAAGCACCAAAGAGAAATGTTAGGGAATGGTTGTACTTCAGGTATTCAGGGAAGCTTGCAAGTAGATGGGAGCAGCCTCAGAGTTGCTTTTGCTGGTAAGAAGGGGCTGGGCATAGCAGCTGAGAAGCTCCCCTTTCTACAAGGTGCTGTCTAAAAAAAGAGAAGGTTTGCACAGGGCAGGCCAGGGCATTGCTTCCTACAGGCTTCAAACACCTCCCTTTGAATCATCTCCTCAGCTGCTAGCCATGACAGCAAGGCAGCAAGCTCAGCCCTGGCCCTCCCATCTCACAATGTGGGGACCTGTGGAGAGGATGGCAGGGGCAAGAGGGGTGGGAGAAGTTGCCCTGTCCCTCCTGCCTTGCCTTCCTTGCCCTTCAGGGTGGGCTGAGGGGAGGAACAGGGGACTACCTCACATCCAGGCTGGATCTCACCCATGGCTCTCATTGCATTTTTAGACCACTTGGCAGTGGTTTGGTTTCCTTAGGAAACCAAAATCTCTTCAAATTTGGCAATAATAACTGCCTGAAATTGCTTTTAACTGAGCTAAAACCACACATGGTTCCCTAAGCAGTGGATGTGATGCCCCCCCGTTTTTTCTGTGGTTGGATTCACCAGTGTCAGGAAAAGTGCCAGAGAAGATTCTCATTTGGCTAGGACAGTCATAACAGCACTGACCCTTGGGGCTTCTCTGATGTCTATTAAGTCATAGTCTTTACTTTTCAGGAAGGGGAGGCAGTAACTGGGCCTCTGTCCTTTTCACTGTATTTCTGAAGTATGCAGGGATGTAGTAGCTGAGAGACCATGGTTTCTATGTCAGAACTAACTGAAGTTGTCTCCTGTCTGGTATCTCAGGTGACGGTGGGTTTAGCTATGCTCTGCCTTTTTGTCTAACTGCAATAAAATCACATAGAGCCAGATCCATAAAGGCTGGTGTGCCCTGAAGAGCCCATAAACACTTTGGGAGTCTGAGCTTTTGTCTCTTTTTCAGTTCCCCATCACTAAAAATGCAGTCCCTGGATGTGTGTTACAACTCAGGGCTGTTCTGGTAGCTTCCAGGCTCAGCTGTGGTCCCAGGGGCAATCCCTGTGACCACCAAAATAGTTTTTCTACCAGTATGTAATACTATAAGATTTATTTACTCCATTCAGCTTCCCAAATAAACTGCCTTAGCAGAATTTGCTGTCCTGGTTGTCAAGAAGTTGGAACGGTTTGCTATAGAAAATCAGTGGCATTTGGAGGTGACTGAAAAATAAACTAACTCCAAATGTTAAGTGATTTTAATGAAGGCCTTACATAGGTATTTGTTGTATTTGTTAGAACTCCCTGTGAAAACTTGGTGTGTGGAGGAGTGATTTAATTTCTTTACTTCAAGATTGTACTTAAAAGTGTTCCCTTAAGATCTCAGCATGTCTATTAACCCACCAACATACTCAAAGACAGTTTGCACAATGGAATTCTGAGATCTCACATTCAAGTTAAGTCCCACAGAGTCTCTTGCCTTCTCTCTAGGAATATGTTGCCTAGATGCTTGGGGCTTTATAAGAGCAAGTGTTAACAGCTTTAAGTCATAACAAAAGTTTTAGTTTTCTCTGATAAATAATATCTTTGAATTGATGCCAGTATAATTCTTGCTATGACAAAGTCTCTCACCAAAGTTCAGATGGCAAAGTTCTAGTGATTTCATCCTGCAAAGCAGTGCCAGCAAACACACATTTCAGGAAATACACCTAAAGCATTTCTTCCATCTTTGATTGCGTCTCTCAAACATCATTTTCAGTGGCAAGCAAGGTTGATGCCAGCATTCAAAGTGCTTTTACCTGAACATTTTCAGAGACTCTTAAAAATAGAACTGAAAGGGTCCTAAAAACATCACAATCCCTTCTCTCTAGCTTGAAGCAGAATCACCTGTACATCTGTCACTCCTGCCATACAATTTGTTTTGAAAGGGGTTCAGTAATGCAAACTCCATACCCTCCCTAAGCAGACTTTCTAGTACTTTGTCGTGCTGTACCAATAGAGTTTTTATTCTGCTTACTAGCTAACATGCATCTTTCTTTCTGAAATTTAAGCCAGTTACTCCTTGCTCTGTCTGCATTGAACATAAACAATAAATTATTCCTTTCCCTTTTGTAAACAGGCTTTTTTATATGCGAATATTCTTATCATGTCTTCCCCAGTCTTCCCTTCTGCTGGCTGATTAGACCAACTTCTTTCAGTTTACCCCTGAAAGAGGAGTTTTCTAGAGCTGCAATTGTTCTTTTTTTCCCTCCTCTTGTCTTTCTGTTCTTGGGTCTACATCTTTCTCAAAGTGTCATGCCCAGAACAGGATACAGTATCCCAGCTGCAGCCACCTAATGCTTGGTAGAGTGGAAAGATTCCTACATCTACATGATACTTGCTTTTTTCACAGTGTTATAATGCTGCTGATATAAGTCCAGCTGGCAGATCACTGTGTTCTGCCCACCTCAGATGATTTCCTTTCTGAAGAACTTCTGAGTAATTAGTTGTTCCCTTATCTTGTGTCCATGCAGTTATTTATTCATGTTAAAGTTTTTAATTGATCTTAGTTTAATTAATTCAATTTTTAAGAGTGCTTCTCTGCTTTGTGAAGATCCTTTTAAATTCTGTTAGCTTCCAGAATTCTTGCAGTCTTCCTAGCAAGGTATCATCTGCATGATTTATAAGCCAGATCTCCACTCCAAACGGTTGTTCAGGTTGAGGACAACGTTCAGCATATTTGTCCAGAGAGAGACCCCTTGGGAATCTCACTCGGTGCAGCTTCCCTTTTTGAGAGCTGCCCTCTGAGTAAGGCTGTGCCACTGGTTTTACACCTACCCTTGAGTTGTTACTAGTCCCTGTTTTCTGAGACTGCTGAAGAGAATATCACAGGCACTGGTGTCACAAATCCTACTAAGAGGCAAGATATATGGCATCTATTGCTTGTCACCTTTGCCCAAGGCCCATTACTGTCACACAAAGAAATTAAATTGGCTTGACACAATTTCTTTCTGACAATTCAACAGGGTCTGTTACTCATCTCTTCGTACTTATCCTTTTAGCTTCGCACATATAGTTCGATTATTTGTTTCAATATTTTTTCTTGGGATGGAAGTTAAACTGAGTGGTCTGTAATTCTCTAGCATAATTTTTTAAAGCTAGACACCATGTTTCCCCTTTCTAGACTTCTCAAATCTTTTCTGTTCTCTATGATTCATATTCTCCATGAACTGAAATTGCTTCAGCCAGTTCTCTTAAGTATTCAAAGGAGGAAGTTCATCAGAACCAGACGGCTTGAAAACCTATTCCTCTGGTTTTTTTCTAGGCTTTCATACCCTGAGTTTTCATGCCATTGACATTGATATCATAGTGTTAGACACTTGCACTTGACCTTGTTAATGAACTGGCCTCCAAAAATTATTCAGCTCTTAGACTGTCATCTGTCCTTTTCCATTAACACTTTTCTCTCTCTTCTTCTCACTGATAGTGAACAAAGAGGTTTCTTTCTTCTTACATTTTGACTTCCCGCCTCGTCTTCTTTTACCACCCCCTTAGTAGCCTGGCCTACAGTCTGTGTGCTCCCATCATAACATCCCAGTCGCAAGCTCGAGAAAGTGCTCATGATTAGTCAAGTTTGTTTCCTGCTTCCTTCTGTCCTGCCTTCCCACCTGCTGCAATAGGACACTTTGCGCTGGGTCTCTCAGGATTGTTTCAGCAAATTGCTTTTTTTCTTTCTCCTTTAGGCTCACCTCCCATGAGAGCCTGCCCGCCCATTTTCTGCGTGCCTTGCAGTCTGCCTCACTGAAGCTCCTTGTTTTTACATTGCTGTTTAACTTCTTACTCTTTGCATGGATTTTAAGCTCTGTCCTTCCTTGTTGACTTTCACAGAGGTTGCCTTCATAATCCCAGTTTACAGTCCCTTGGCTGCAGGTATTAAAACAAACTTGTATCACCAAAGAGACTGTGGAGATTGCATCTTTGGGGCTGCAGCTCTTCCTTCTCCAGTGCTGTTGCTGCCATAGTTGTGTTTCCCTTTCACTGCTTCCTTTTCCTCCTTTTCTCTCCCCCAGTGAATGTATTTACAACAGCAACACTTGTAAGCGCTGGCTGCGCTGCGAAGGCAGAGGATCTGAGCTGCTGCGTAACTGCCCTTCTCCCACTGGGTCACTGGTTCGCAGTTTTGTTTACTTGGGCTTTTGAATTCCTTTGGGCTTGCCTCACATTGCATGAACTTCATGGATGCTTTGCGTTTGCTTTTTCTAATTTAATGCTCATTGAAGTTGAACAGCCCACTTCTTGCAGCTCTGCTTTGATTTACGTATCACTACCAGTAACAACCTGATTGTGCTATCTTTTCGTGTCAAATCTGGTCACTCCTACAGTTGATGCAAGTCCACATTAAGATCTCTTCTCTAACAGAAGTGGCTTCTCAAGTGTCTTCACTTTTACATTTTTCTTTTGATTTATTTTTTGAATATCCAGTTTTGCTGCCACAACTGTGCAAAAGGAGTAAATCACAAATGCACAAAATATAACCAGCACCTATTTTTGTTTCCATGCTGGTTTATATGGAAACCCTTCCTACATTCCAATCTTAGTTGTGTTACAATGCAAATTTTAATGTGTGTTTACTTCTGTAAAATAATTTGTTGTTTGTAGTTTTCTGCATATGGTAAATAATTTGTGCAAGGGCTCTAGTGAATGAATTCTTTTAACTGAAGTTATTCTGAATTGACTGTAGCTGTTCTGTAGTTAAAGTTTCAGCTGGAGTTTACCTGATTTTGAACAGATGTTTGGCTTACGAGGATAGATAAGCAAAGGAATAAAACCCTACCCAAAAGACAGACCATGTGAAGTCTTGACTAAAAGGATTTTACCTAGTATGAACTGAACAGGATGCATTGGGTTCTTGGCTAGAGCTACCTAAAGATGGAGTTTATGTCCTTTCACTCACTTTGCCACTTCACAGCACAAGAACACACACACACAAAAAAAAAAAAAGAACCAAAAGAGAGAGATTAAAACTACTTTAGTAGACCGATCTTGTTGAAATCTAATGCACAAGAGCACTGAAAATTAGTTGATTGAACTCTAATTTTAAAAGTCACTGACATTATAAAAAATGTCAGAGGGCATGTCATCAGAAACAGGCTGAAAATAGGATGTCAGATGACTGCTGAAGACCTAATTATTTTTTTTTCTATTTCTATTCTTAATTTGTTTAGTAGTTTGCAAATACTGAAACTACAATGCAATTGTCAAAGAGGATTTATGAGCAGAAATTCCTGCCTCCCCCTCAGATGTCCTGCATATAAATGGTAATACAACAAGGAAACAAAAACCCTCTTCAAGAGGAGCTGAACTGAGCCCCAAGAGCAAGAGAGAAAAGGAACTCTACCACCAGTTCTCTCTCTCTCCTTTGAATTGCATCATCCTTTGTTCTGGACAGTGCTTTTAGTAGAAACAATTTAATGGTGATGACTTTCTTGTCTGATGCTGATAAGAAATAAGTCTGTCAGAAAAGCTCTGTGTTGATATAGACAAACCAAGGAGACTGATTGTTTCATTTTCTGTTTCAGAAACATGCCCTTAGTTTGTAGTTGATTGCGTATTTTGGATTTCGTTAAAACAAGTTTTCTGTAGTAAAAATGAAAATGGAAATGCCCTCTGCTGTTTTGGAGAACAAGACGTGAATTGTGGCCAGTGTTCAGAAGCTGTTATGAGTGCATTGATATAGTAAGGCGAGCTCATTAGGTGTTGGTGTGTCTCCTTCAAATAGGAACGAGCTGAGATTGGGAGCAAGAGGAGGGCAGATGGACAGCCATGCACACAGCTAATGAATATTTTCTTCAGAGAAGGAAAAGGGAAAGAGAAATATCAAACAGAAGAACAAACATGTCAGGTATTAATACCAAGTCATGCTGCACATTCTAAAAGGCTCAAATTGCAGATCATGCCTGTCCCATCTCTAGGACAGCTGAGCTTCTCAAGAAGCAGATCCTGAACATTTGCAATTTGTGGTCTGGTGCTTTAAGGTGCATTGAAGTTCGTGACTATTCATCTTAAAATTCCAGACTGCAAAGTGCAGAGCTGTAGGACCTTCTTATGAGCATCTCAAGTCTCTCTGCATTAGGACAGAGGCAGGACATTTTAACTTAACGCAATGCCTGTCATCCTTACTCATGAGCCAGAGCCTTCAGGGAGAATTGAGAATCAGAAGAAGCCTGGTCACAGGGAGGCGCAAAAATCTATTTTGTAATAGTGGAGGGGTCTGTTTCAATCATAAAACCAGGTAGGGGAAGAAAATTTAGCTGCTCAAAAGAAGAAAACAGTTTTGTCTCCTGTATATGAGCTGGGACTCTTGGCTCATCCCAAAAATGTCTCCAAGCAATAAGCAGAGTCAGAATGCAGTTGAAAATTCTTTTTAATATTCTTATAGATTTTTCAGTTTCTCATGCCAGCCAAAGTAAAGAGTGATTGATTGGGGAAACCTCCGTAGAACCTGTAAGTTTTCTCTAGGATGTGTTTCTGGAAGGGTAAGTGGCAATTTCCAGCCTTCGCTTGCATTTCTGGAGGTCTAGGGGAAGGATGGGTTTGAGCTTTGTCAGAGTTTGGGGCTGGAGCCACCGCTGGAGCCTGAGCTGCTCCTGGGGGCTTGGATCAGCTGAACTCCACAGGGGCGCAGGGGTGACGGGGAGCGGGAGGCAGAGAAAAAGCTTAAGTGTGCCGGGGGGACTAGGGAAGCCACAATACAACAAGGCTGTTCAGATCAAGGCAGGCTGAATTGCACATGGGCCCAGCACGTGAGGCACAAATACAGCAGCCTGGTGAGTGCCCAGCTGGGGCGAGCTTTATTTTGCCTTTTAAAGGAATGCTGTCAATTCCTATTTGGCTGACAAATTTTTGCTTTGTTTAAAAAAGGAAAAGAAAAAAAAAAAAAAAAGAAAGGATGGGTGTTGGGTTCCCCTCTCCTCCCCGCCCCACCCCGCTCCATCCAAGAGCAAGTAATTCCCATTAAGTAGTTAATTTCTATAAAAGTTCCAGTGCAAAGGTTTGTCTTAAACCTAAAACTGCCTCTCTGTCAGCTGATGCTCAAATTCACTGGAGAGAATAAGGGAAGTGGCTGCACTGGTTTTCATTGTTCAAGCTGAGAGGAGTGCAAAAAGCTAACAGGGAGAGGGTAAAAGATGAGACGTATTTGAGAATACTCCTCTTGACAATAATCTGAGGAGTTGTTTGCAATATGAATACAGGGGTCTGTCCCTTTAAAAAAGAAACATTTGTTGCTTTTTAAGTGGCTATTCCTGCTGTAAACAAATATTGGAAAGCGCCTGTGGAATTAAAGGTATTTCAATTAAGAAACACAAAGGAAAGAGGTTTTTACCTACAGCAAAGTATGGAAATGCAGGTGGGAACTTAAAGCATTTTACAAAGCAAGATGTAAGTTTCTTTGAGTAAACAGGGAAGTAACAGCTGTGAAAGGGTTTGTTTCTCTCTTTGGCTGTTTACTAAGGCATAATTGTTTGGGTACAAGCAATCAGTCAATTTTCAAGTGTAAAGAAAGGGTCAGAGTATTCGTTTATCAAACCAGACATTATTTACATGCCAGGTTAAATTGTCCAGAGAAGGGAAGGATGTCAAAACTTCATGCCTTCCATGGATTTGTTGTCCTGTAGACAATGATTTTTTGAAGGTCTGGTTGTGGTTGTTAAAAGTGCGTCTTTCAGAAACAGATAGTTGTTGCCCACCAGGCAGCAGAATTAAGGGTATCCTTGGGAATATGCAGCAGGCTGTTTAGTAACTCAGTACTTACTTTCCCACATCTCATACAACATTATATTCGCTCTCCTTTTCCCTTATTTCTGTATTGGCTGTTAGATGCCTACAAGAGAGGTTTAAGTGCAGCAGCCAGAGGGTTCTGTACCCATACACATACGTAAGTTGTATAAAGATCATGAATTCTTACTGGCATCAGAACTGTGTGTGACTCAAGCCATGTGTGTGCATAACTATTTACAGATGCAAGTCACAGTGATCGTTAAATTCAAATTAATGAAGCCTGTACAAGGTTTAATTTCTTTATGTGGGGCCCATATTTCTGCTGGTACTCTGTACAAGCTAATTCACGAGCAGTTTAAGGACCCTGGTTGCCCCCATCATCTTTCCACTCTGGGTAGCTTTGGATTTCTGCCCAAATGACTGCACTGCTCCCTTGCACTGCAAGCTTGCAGCCTGGGCAACCCAAGTAGGGCCCTGGTTCTAAAAGGGATCTTCCCTGGGTAGGGGAACGAATTGCCAAAACCAGTGTCTGCAAGGACAGTCAGGAGATACACAGCTCTTTGCCACATGATGTTCTTCTCTGCTACAGCAAATGCACTTGATTTCTGTCTTTCTAATGGTTTTTTAAAAAGATTTGTTAATTGGCCGCACACAGAAATTTGAAAACGGCAATCAATATGAGAAAATGGAAAATTTACAACTTGCAGAGGTGAATTTTTTTTTTTCTTTCTTTGGGGGGACATGCTTTTGTAGGAACAAACTAAGTGGCTGTATGGTATTTTATACTGAATCCAGTGCGAACATGAGTTTTATGCAAATAGCAAAAATACTAGGTTCCACATATAATTGGGGCCAAAACTTTAACCTCTAGAAATAAAAAAAAAAATAGAGCCAAAGTAATGGAAAGTCTAATCTGCTTTAGTACAGCACAGGAAGAATTTTGTGTTTTCTGTATGCAGCAATTTGCTACTTACAGAGCAAGTGGAAAGTGTTTTGATAATTTTCCATGTCTTCAGTGGAAAAGAGTCTGTTTTTCAGGAGATTTTCGTTTTGTCTAAAACCAAAAAACTCCTCGATCGTGTCATTTCAGCTTTTGGGAGGTTTTCCAGCTAGCATTGGCTACCAGAATACCAACTACTATACGCTTAGTTTATTACAGCTAAATGCATTGGCTGTTTATGACTTTCTGACTTGCACCTTATTTTCTGCAACTGCTGCCTATGCATATGTTTTCAAAGAGATTTGAATTTTGAGTCATTAAAAAACCCTCTTTATTTTGGTGGGGGCTTGTTTTGCTTTGTTTTCTCAAGTGAAAGAAGCTAAGGAAACATTTAGTTTGGCAAAGGTTCAGTCTGGCATTGCCTAACTCTTTGAATTACAGGTCCAAATTCTTCAAATTGCAGTGAGGAGGAGGGAAGGGGGAAAAACAATCTTTTTAGCTTCAATACCAAACCCTGCAATTATGAGCTGAAGTTAGAGGAATGCATATGAAGAGTTATTTAAGTCAGAGCTGAGAGTGGAAACTGATTACAACCTCAGCTATGAAGAGACTCCAGCCCCCTCCGTAACAAAACTGCATCAGAAACCCTCTTTGAGCTTTTTACCCTTCCAGATCCGCTACCTGCCACTTTAATCACCTGTGACCAATGCACGCAGAATGAGGTAGAGGAAGGGTCTTCAGAAATCAGAGGTGTCTTCAGTTATTGTGCAGATGTCAACTTATAAAAATTTTGCCTTTGCATTTTCCTTAAGTCCTCTTGTTGGGTGCAAAGAGAAAGGGAGAGAAGAGCTTTCTTGGCTGAGGTCAGTGGGGAGTATTTAAAGGCAAAAAAACCCTGCATCCCTTTTGGTCCTTCCCCCTGTTAATGTTGTGGTTGTGGCTTCTTGCTTCAGCTTCAAGTGGAAGGGTCTCTCCTGAGTGCGCCCGAGCACGTGTGAGTCATCTCTACACTAGGACCCCAGTCCCTAGCATCTTGGGCTGGTGTTTCAGCACTGGTTCTGCTCTGTCCATATGAACCCTCAGCCCTGCAGCTGGGAGGTTGTGTTGGCAGGAGCTGCTCAGAGCAGATGTAAGCAAAGACAGCCTTTACTGCAGCGTTGCAGGGCAAAGGAAACAGGCTTGATCAGATATGACTCTTGGTAGCTTACAGACTTTATCTTGGTGCAGCTGAGGAGCTTTACATGGTGAACCTAGTGGGTATACAGTGTCTCTTCTTGCAGGTTCCTTGTGTCCAGCAGCAGGAGCACAGGAGGAGCATGCCTGCTGGCCATCCTCTGCTCATCAGGCGACCCAGCTCAGTGGGAATTCAGCCAAGCGGTGCCTGCAAAGAGAGTGTTATATGACTCCATGTCATGTTTAGCTTTCTCTGATTTCCACATATGGATGTTGACTGTCGCCCCTTGTCTTCTCTCTTGCTACTGTAATGGAACATAGCTACTTCATGGACTAAGCCCAGGTTGGGCAATGGTTCCCCACTCTTGTCTGGCTGGGAGCAAACCCAAGGGAAAGACCTCTCCTCATGATATTCTTTCTGTTGTGTGAGCTGCAGCGCTGGGGAGGGGCTTCCTATTGGTCATCTTGAGAAAGTGATACTATTTTGTGACACGGTTTTAGGGTTGTTGCTTTGTTTTTTTTTTTTTTTCTTTTTTTTTTAACTGTGGCTATTTTATTTTGTGTGGCCTCACAGTTACTTGTATTGGTGCAACTGAAGAGGTGCAAATAGCGTTCAGACAATAGGACAGGGGTGATGGGAGGCTCTTACATTGACTTCATAGCATAAGAAAACATACCTGGGAAATAAGATCTTGGTCCTTTCAATTTGCCTGACTTTGGGAGCTTGGTAACTCAGAGGTGGCCACTGGTTCCTCATTTTACCAGGCATGAGCAACGGGGAAGAGATTAAAGCAGTAACAACAGCTGTCAGAATATAGCCTTTTTAGTGGTATATTGGAAAGGAAGTTTGGCCTGTGTCCGTCTCAACTGAGAATGCATCAGCGAATCCTGGGAAAGATGAAGAAATGACTGTGCGGCAGTGTCTGTTCCCTAGTTTGCTGTAAACCATATGTCTGTCTGTAGCATACACAAATACTGAGTAGGTGAATAGGTGACTCATATTCAGTTGGCCAGATACTGTGATTACCAGCACTACCCAGTCACGCAGGCTCTGCCAAATAACTTTCAGGCACTTAGCACCTGTGGATGCTGTTCCTGTCAGCATGCCAGAACTGACTGCCATCTGAATAACAGCAGCTCCAGCCCCTTGGTGTTGCCTGCATATCTTGCTGAGCCAAGCTTAATGCACACAGGAATTATTTTACCTACAAATGAAGTAGAGCCACTCTGCTTGGTATTGCTGTGTGTTCCTCTCCTATACGACAGCGCAGGCAATGAGAAAGAGACAATTTCTTATTGAACTGCAGGTAACACAAATGCAATTAGCCATATTGGTATTTGGCCAGTGAAAACACAGTAACGTTCTTGGAAGCCGGAGAGTTAATGATGTTAAATCTTCATGAGCGGCCAAAGTCTGACCTCCCCTACCACTTTCTTTTTTGCCTGCCTTAATGTATAACTTCCTACCTTTGAATTGTAGGTAATTAAGCTGGACTCCTCCGTGCGGAAATGTCACACTTACCACCTATGGGCTTCCTATCTCCAGCTTTAAAAGGAATTATTCTTCCTGAAGCTCCTGCTGCTCCTGTGTTCCACTCTTATTAACCTCATGGCCACAAAGAACATGCTCTCCTGTGTTTTCATTAGATGTGCCATCTAAAGAGATGCAACCAGAAACCAAAGGAAAATATTCAGAGAAGAGATTTGATTTCCTTCCCTTGTGGGCTGAGGTGAGGATTGGGAAAGAATCCTTCCAGTTCTCATGGTCCCTCTGACCTGGTCCTTCTGCTGGTTTTGTTGCAGCTGTGTTTTCCTGGTTTGTCTCTCAGCAAGGAAACAATCACAGATATACACATTTGCCTGATATTTCAAAGCATACTGTCATAAAAGTATTTTCACCTAGATAGGGAAGGGTTTTGCAGCACAGCAGTGCACTTCATTGTGGTTAAATTTTAATTACAACTTGAGGGCACCCTGTGTGGTGACAATGGACAACACATACGGTGCTAAACTCTGTGAATCCAGGTTCTGGAGTTGAGCTAGAACAGGAACACAGGAGCTAGAGAACTTATTGCATCCATTTAAGTAAGAGAGTCCATCAAAACACAGTGGAATACATTATACATCCAGATCCCTTCCTGCAGCACTTTCCTGGTGCTTCTGCATTGCTCTGTCCCTACTCTACAAGAAGTGCAGATGTGCTGTGGTGGAGGTGAGAAAGAGTTGGATCCACAGTGGGTGCCAGCAGGAGACTGATTAAGCATGGTGATGTGGTCAGATATTCCGACTTGTGCAGTGACTTTACCTTCTGGATCCAGCGCTGACACTCCTGGTCTGATCTTTTGATTTTGAGAAAAGATATATTTCATTAGAGAGAAAAAAGAAGGAAGAGCGTATGTAAAATGAATGGTTTTGGAGCCACTAGAAGTTGGAGGTTCTTCTAGATGGGTTCACACAAACACAATTTTCAGTTCACTTATGCTAGCTGTAGCCATTCAAGCTTGTACTAAGTATTCAAGTTATTACCAAATCAGAATGTGATTGTTCGCTTGCTGCTTTGGCCAGAATTAGAAGTTACAGTTCAGGATGCCAGGTGATAAAAAATATTGCCCAAAGCATTCAGGAAAGAGCCTGTCTGCTCTCATCTTAATGTGTTGTGCATCTGGAGTGACAGGAACATCCTTTCGCCTGGCAGGACACAGAACACAAAAAAAGCAAATACTTGTGAGCTGAGTGTTCTCACCTGCTGGCCTAGACTGTGTGACCAGGTGCTACTGAGAACTTCAAGAAACCTCTCCTCACTCCCAAGGGAGATTAAACCATAATTGGGTTGTGCAAATTCTGTTATGGAGCTCGTTTCCATGATTCTTTCCCCTGCGGCTTGACTAGGGGGAGATCTGGGCTTCCTGCAGCAGGGTGGGGTCATTGCAAGAGCTTCTCCTCTCTGCTATTTACTGCTGCTGCGTGCCCTGTGGTGCGCAAGCAGCTGCCCAGCGCTCCCTACCCAGCTGGGGATTTGCTCCTTCCACTGTGCTCACACAGGGTGAACGCTGCACCCAGCATGTGAGGCAGCCCAGCATGTAAGGCAGAGGCACGAGGAGGGCTGTTTGGTTTCCTGCCTTCTGATGTTAAAAGCTTCTACCCTGGAAAATGTTTTCCCTTCTCTCGGGGCCCTCTTCTCATCAATCGAGAACAGGAATTACAAAGACACACAACTGACTTTTAGATCTTAATAATAAACAGTTAGCAAGGCTTTGGTATGTACTGTGCTCTGGAGCCCTGGGATATGCAGTGACACTGCTTTTCATCACCAATTCCACAAGATAATGAAATCTCGATTCCCCCTTATAGCAGTCTGTGGATATGTGATCTTTCTGGTTTGCTTGCATAGTCCCAGAAGATGGCAGGTGCTGGCAGTAGGGCATAACTGCCAAAGGCATCCCCAGCCCAGAAAGCCTCTCCCCCATGCTGAGTGGAGCACTGCCACCATCTGACTGCTTTTTTTCTGTGTGATAGAGGTGTTATAGACATTGTGGGTGTGGGACATGGTGGAGCCTAAAAGGAAGCCTAAGGAGGGCAGGAAGGTGACATCCTTGCTGCTGCAGTTCTGCCTTGCTTGGCGTGGCTCTTCTGTACGCTGGTATAGGTGCACAACAGGCACCACTTTTCCTACATCTTATACTGAGATCCCTGAATATGAGGAGCTGGAAAATGCTTCCTCTCCCTCCAAGTTGCAGGCTGAGTCTGCATCAGACAGTTTGGCTCACTCAGAAGTGGGATTTTCCTCTTTTCGTGTCTAAGGGAATACTGCTGGGGGTTCATCACACCCAATATACATGTCCTCATCTGATTCCACAGCCAGCCGTGACCATTCACTGTCAGGAACAGGTTATGGCTAAACTGTTCAGCACAGGAGACACAATACGAATGTGGGTTAAGTGAATGTCCATCTTCTGATCTTTAGGGACCTGAAGAGAAAGGAACTCACCGAAAGCTTTGAGGTGGGGTGTTGGCTTGGCAAGGAAGAGTTTTAGCAGTAATAATTTATGTAAGAGAAGAGGACACTGAAGAAACAGTTGTGAGGGTCTGAGAAGAGAATTTGGTGATCAAGGTTCAGGAAAAGAGACTGCCTGTTTTTTTAGAGTTAGAAAACAAGGATGAGGCTATTTTTAGGAACATCATGTCCAGGCAAGTGGATGACAGTCGTACTTCACAGCAGAAATTGTGATGCTGAAGTGCAAATGCTGCTGAGCCTGTGCTTCCAGCCTAATAAGCAGAGGAACATGATGAGCCAACTACAGTAAAATAGGGATTTAAATAGCATGGTTCACAAGGGATTTGAATAGGAAAAAGGAGATGTGCAGCAGTGGGTGGCAGAAAGAGTGCCTTCTTTTTGGGTAAGCACCCTGTGCAGTTTTCTCCATAGAGGGCATCAGTGCCATGAACATGTGAAAGGGTAGGTAAATGGTGATTTCATTTGGTGTTTTCTGTTGGCAAAGCTGAGCTTGCCACACTTGAGAGCTGCCTCAACAAACCCAGTAGGGAAGGTGCTGGTCCTGTTTCTTTTGTCTGAGCAGCAGCTCTGTGGCTGTCATTGCTTCTATTTATCTTACTCAGCAAGAGCCAATCTGTCTGGGATGGACATTCAAGCCTACTCCCACTAGAAGGAAAAGTGGAGTTTTAGAGACTTGGACTTAGTGTCCTTGCAGACTTTTCCCCACATTCTCCATCCTTTGCTTTGGATCACAAAAGATAGTGAACGAAAAAGAGAAAAGCAAAACCCCCAAAGCCTCCCATATCTGTTTAAATTTAATGCCCTCATTCCCCTAATTTGAACCTTGTAAAGACTGTGCAAAAAACACAACTGTGTCTGTCAGAGTAAGCCCTCCAAGGTGAGCTCACCTCCAGAAACTCTGAGGTGGAGGGACGATGCTACGGTCCTGCCTCCCAAAGGGATGCGATAATAAATTGTGTGGTAATTGCGTTTGTTATCTGCAGCATGTTGATTCATTACATGGGTACAGGTAACAAGTGACTGCAACTTAACCTTGTCATTTAGGATGCTCCGCAAGCCTTTCCCCTGATAGCTCTGCCATCGCCACGTGTGGATGCAGGAGCCCTCCGCAGTAGGATTGCACGAGACCTGCTCACCTTTGGCTCTTGGATTTCAGAAGGTCCATTCTGAAATGTGATGTGGGCAGTCAAAGTATCCAGACTCAGGGAATTCACAAGCAGGCAGTGGGAAAGAGCTGCGTGTGTCACCATGTTCATCAAAAGCCTGACCTGAAGGATATAGGTTGAATGAGCAGCTTAGTCATAACAGGTTGTTTCTCCACTGGTAGGAAAGGCTGGTAGGCCAAACTTTGGCTCCCTTGAGATGACTGTGAATAGCCATCCAGTTTCACACGTAAGCATCAGAGGCGTCAGAGCTCGGGTGGTGGTCACCAGAAAGGGGTAGGACTGCTCTTGCCCTTTCTCTCTCAATGGCAGCTAACCCAGTGGGACCAGGCAGTGTGGCAATGCCACAGGTACCAGTACAATTCCTACAACCACATGGGGACCCAGGATGACCCAGTGGTTCCAGTGAGAGGAGACCATGATTGTTGCTGATGTCTGTTGTGGGCAATAAAGGAGCAAGTCTTCCTTTGCCAATGGAATGAATATCCTGTGCTGACAAGGCTTTCCTCTCCCCGACTTTGTCTGCCAAATCTCTTGGGCTAGCCCCACACATGGGATTTACACTAGTTTTAACTGGGTTGGCTTAGGAACAGAGCTAATGGAACTGTTGGAACGGATTGGTGCAGTCTCCTGTTTTGGGTTGCAGGAGCCCACGCAGACATCACCCGTGCACGCTCAACTGGCACCAGAACCTCTTCAATCCTAAGTGCAAGCAGATGCACAAGGAGTCAAATCAAATTTAGCAGACTGATTTGGAAAATTATTCTATTAAACTGGTGCAGTTCCTGTGTGTGGATTGGACCAGAGCTAAAGTAATTGCTGAAGTCACTGTAGTTAAACTCATATAAATTTGAGTGCAGGCAGGCTTTTAGGAATTCATTTGTGTGGATCAATCATGCTGTTGATCCAACAGGAGCACTTTGCAGAGCACAGAAAATAAGTTAATATGCTAGACTTAGGTTATGAGCTGGTATTTAAAGGGCTCACCTGTTGGTTAAGACATATCCCGGCACATGGGGTGGGACACTGCCATGTGTTACCATTGTGGTGTTACTAAGGTCTGCACGTAACCAGCCTTTCAACATAAGCTTCTGTCCTTGCTGAGGTGTTAGCTCTGTTCCATCTGTACTTGAAAGTGATTTAAATGGGAATTTTCTTTCCCAAGCCATGACTCTGCTGGGGCATTGGGGTGATTCTTCTTTGTAGGGGCGAGATCCAAGACATTCAAAGGCCAATATCACACCTTACAGCTTTCTCAAACTCAAAATAACAGGATGGTTGCTGTATCAACTCCAAAATACCAACCTTTTCCTAAAGGAGACACCAGCGGGAGTGCGAACAAGGCTGTAGCTCATCTTTAATAATGCTACTTTTAAAAATAAATCATGTTTTATGGATCTAAACTTAGCCTCTCCAGATAAGCGAGTCCTGGGGCCGCTGGTGATTAATATGCAGCGCCGGAGCGTGGCCCAGCAGGGCCCTGATTAATAGCGATGACATCATGACTTTTAAACATTCTGTTAATGCCGGCCCCGGTGACAAATGGGGATGCACGGCATCGCTTCCCTTGGCATTTGCGTCGACAGAGCGAAGGCTGGGAGAGGTCTCCTCTCACCTCCCCCGGGCTAGTGGTGGGAGCTGGCGCTGCCTGCCAGCCTGACCTGTGGGGCCAGGAGCAGTGCCCCAGGAGCCAGCGCTGCGCCAGTCCCCACCTTTTCATTCAGAGGCTTGCATGAGTCTCCTGAGGGAGAAGCAGGTGTGCCAGGACTTTTCGGGTACTTTTTCCACCTGCGTTTTTCTCTGCTACCCTACCCCCTTCAAGGAGCTTGCTCTTACTGCTGTTACTTGTTCCAAGTAACAGGCGATGGAACAAGAGGAAATGGGACTCAAGTTGCACTAGGGGAACAGAGGAGGTTTGGTGGGATATTAGGAAAAAATTTCTTCACTGAAAGGGTTGTCAAGCATTGGAACAGGCTGCCCAGGGAAATGGTTGAATCAGCATCCCTGGAGGTATCACTGAGGGACATGGTTTAGTGGTGGACTTAAGAGTGTTAGGTAACGCTTGAACTCGATGATCTCAAAGGTCTCTTCCAACCAAAACAATTCTATGATTCTGTTTGGGTGTGAGGCAGCTTCCCATGCACAGGTTGCTGCTCCCTGGGGCCGACCTCCCTGAGTTTTAAGAGGCTGGTACCTTGCACCCCTGACATAGCACGTGCCCCTACCAGGTGTCAAGCCTGGATCTGTACCCTGCTGGGCATTGTCAGGCAACAGCTTTGCTTCAGCCACCGCCTCTCCCCTTCAGCTGCAGGAATTAATGAATGTGTGTGGGTGCTTGGTGCGCTGCCAGGGAGAAAGGGGTGCTGCAGTTCTGTACCGTTTCACACCATGCAGTTTTGTGACTTCTTGGTCTTGAGCACCTGTGGTTGATCTACTGCATCATGAGGACTGCACATTACATAGATGTATGTACTGGCGGGCAGCAACTCCCCAGATTGGCTCTGCGCCTTCATGCTGTGAGCTGATGAGCAACATGATCACTTACGTTTTCCTCTGCGGCTTTTCTGGCATTTTACAGGCGTAAGCTCTGAACCAGAGTGTGGGCCCTGATCTCCTTAGATGCTTTGGAAAGCTCTGGTTAAATTTGTGTCTGAATATTAAGGCTTGGGACCTGTTTCTATTATCTATTCACAGGTCTTGAGCTGGACTGGTCTCATGTCTGTAGAGAAATCTATTAAGATCAGACTGCTAACAATTTAGGATACTGCTGAGTAGATTTCTCAGCTGTCTATGATTTTGCTATAATTTTTTTCTCAGCTTCCAAATAAAATATTCCACCAGTACCAGTGAGAGAGGTTGTTGGAAGTGTTCTGCCTGTGTGTTGAAATGGTAAAGCCCATGAATTCAGATTGCATTTTGGCATCCATAAATAACCCCAGGAGGGTCCTTGACAGTTTGGGTTTTATAATATGATTTTTCCTTTGCAGTAATCTCTACACCACACTAGTGTGTAGCTCGGCAACCACACATGTGAGAAGCTCTAAACTGGCAAACACCTGCGGGAGACTCATTGGTTGTGCGGGGATAGGGACTTTGCCAGGCGCTGCCCCATTGCCCTATAGTTGTTCAAAGTTTCAGAAAAAGCTGGTGGCTGGAGACTGGTGCATTCAAGTTGTATTTGTTCTACTGCTGTCTCTTTGAACCTACTATATCAAACAACTGCACAGCATTTGTAAGAGCTTTTATTGTTGAGTAGCCAGGTTGCTTTGGACTTGTAAGTTCGTGTGTGGGGAGGGCTTTTTTAATTCCTAAACCCCTCCCTCTAAACCCCAAGAGTTCTAACTGTAATGCCATGCAGTACAGAGCATATTTTATGATCTTAAAGGTCTGAGAATATAAAAAGTGTTATAAATATATAACCTCTGAGCCACTAAGCATCAGCCAGGGAGAAGTCCCTCTCCCCTCTGGCATGACTAGGAGAATGCAGACACGCTCACTGTCAGAGAAATCTTTGCTTGGTGGCATCATCTGCTCTGCAATGCTTTGCCCTTGCGGCAAATCCTCTCACCCCTTCTCTCATCAGTCTTGTTCCATACACTTTCAAAGTCTTTGCCACCCCACCTTTAATGAGCGCTCCTTGTGCACCGATAAAGCGCATCTCAGAGAGAAGGCAGCGCGAGTGGGATCAGGGGCATCTATTTTTGTTTCTCATCATGGACTTGTGTGTACTTGGCTTCTCTGTGCTTCGGCTTGGTCCTCAGCATCTTGAACATACTGGTATTTGTCATAAGCTTTTTTAATCCTTGAAGAAAACGAAGGGTGATTTAACATTTTTAGAGTAATAATAATAATGCAGGATAAGGGATGTATTCTGAAAACAGCAGGTATTTGTTTAAGAGTATACTTTAGAATAATAGCAAAGAGGACCTTTAGTCTCAGAATTTCAAGGCACCTTGTAAACTATAAACATTGATTCTCCTTCTTCTTGTTATTCCTTGTGGGCATTTTACTGCTATATAATAGAACAAGATTCCTGCCCTGATGATCTTGCAGCAAGAACAAATGAATGTTAGAGAGAACTGAGGCTAAGTACGAGCAGGATTCAGGTGGCAAACCCAACCAGGGGTGTGCTGGGAGTGGGTAGTTTATGTTCATGGTATCTCACCCATGGGGACATGCATTCTGGAGAAGTCAGCCTTACAAACACCTGTGAGAAAGAAATTTATCCTGCCCTGGGGAAGCTGAGTAGTGGGGCATGTAAATGAGATTGGTCAGTCAATAAATTCCTCTTCCAGAAATGTAGCTTTTAACTTGACAGGGAGGTGAGGTGGGTGAACGTTTTTGGATCGTGGAGTTGACAAGCAGCAGCCAGGGAAGTTTTCCTTCAGCTCCAGTAGCTCAAGGTTTCCTATTAGAAGTCAAAGGATGGGGATTTCTAGATTTGCCTCTTAGTGTGTTCCTGCTGTGTCACCTCTACACTGACAACATTATGCCTCCCCCTTCTCCTTCCCCTTTTGCCTTCCCCTTCCCCTTTTGCCTTCCCCTTCCCCTTTTCCCTTTTCCCTTCCTTTTCCTCTTCCTTTTCCTTTTTTCTTTTTTCCTTTTTTCTCCTTTTTTTTCTTTTTTTTTCCTCTTTTATTCCTTTTTTTTTCTCCCCCCCCTGTCCCCAGTTTCCATAAAGTAAGAACTGAAAACCAGTTTGAACTGTTCCGAAATTTTGAGTTCCTTTGTTTCTCTACATTTCTATTGGATTACGCCCCTGACGTTATTGCCAAAAAGTTAAATAATACATCTAGAGATGGAGAAAACTGAATAATGCAGCTCTGCAGCTTATAGCTTTTCTAGTGCTGTGCCAGAGAGCTTTTTTGAGTTGAAGATTGTGACTGGCAGGCAAATTTAGACAAAAATGTTTTGGAAATTTTTTTTTCTTTTTTATCAGATAAGGACTGAAATGTGCTACTGAAAGCTGTAACGTTCATAGCAAAATAACCACAGAGGTTCAGAAAAAAATAAAAGCAGATACATAGGAGACCTGTTTGCTTAATACACCTGTGGTTGCAGACCATGGGTTATTCAAAAAGCATGTGCTGTGCCACTCCATAGCAGAAGGAGCTGGACATGGCTGACTCAGTGGGAGCCTGGTGCAAGATCAAATGTTAAAAGAAATTCAGACTGAGCCTCAGGACTGATGGAGGACTCCCCCAGCACCTACAGAAAGGATGCAAGGATTTCCATTGTCATGTATGGATTTTGACATCTAGATCAAGGCAAATTCAGCAACTCCAGCTTGGACCCCTTGCCATCAGTTTGCAAGTCCTGCAACCTCCGCCCAGTTTCCCCACTCTTTGCATCACCCCATTTTGAAGTGGATGTTAGGGTCTTAGTTTAGCCTGTCTGTGCTCTGATTTGTCCTCTCTCTGTCCCTGGATGGTTTTATCCTCTGTGGGGCCCCTCTTTACCACCTGCTACACCATCCCCATCATCCGAGTGAGCTCTTCCTCCCTCTTTTGTCTATGAGAAGAGGAAGAGGTAATAAAGCCCCTCCAAAACAAACTGAGCGGAAGCCATTATTTTATGTCCAGCCCTTGCTGAGTAATAATGATCTGCCTTTAACCACCCACTAGTGCCTCTGCTTATCCCCCTGCTTGTTCGTGACCTTCACTCATTGTATCCTGTTGAATTGAGCTTGCATATTCCTGACACACAGGAGCTGCATCTTCATTCATTTGTGGTAAATGCATAAGACACTCAGGGCACTTGAAATTAAATAATCAGCCGTGAAACAAAAGACCCCAAATGAGCACACAGGCACATTGTCTGTTTTATTTGCAGATAAGTTCTGTCTAAAAGCCAGCAATGCGTGATGCTTCTTGCTGCTTTTTTAGTTTAAAGCAGATGTTATATGCAGTATTAGAAGCTGTATACTTGCAGTCCATGATGTAACGAGAGCAGGAAGTGAGAGGTGAGGAGCTGGAATATCTCTCGCTTTTTTAGGTGAAGCTTCAATAAAGTGAGCAAAATGTCCTGTGGTTTTGTGCTTTTTGAGGTTGAGGGTGGTATTTTTCTGTGAGGAAGGGAGAGGGTAGAGGGGAGGAAATAAAGGTTTTAGTGCTCTATATGGGGTCCATGTGGCATCGGTCAGTGGAGGTGTGACGTGCTGGTCTCTGGAGGGCAGTGTATCTGTGCTGGAGGTAATAGAAAAGGCTATGGGTTTTGTGGTGGTGCTTGATGCTCTGAGAATCCAATGTTGTACTATCAGTTCAATGAAAAATATGAAAAACTGAGAGATACAGGGATAGATTTGCACCTAGGATTGAGTCAAAGGGTTCTCACGTCCAAGGAAAATCCCCTCTCTCTTTTCCTGCCTTGCATTTTTGGGGAAAAGCCCTGGGAAGATGCATTTGCATCCCTGCTAAGGAAAGCCATCTGAGAACAACCCAGTGCGGCACCTTGACCATGGGTGGGACATCTCCGTGAGGCAAACATGTAGCAGCACAGTGAATTCTTCCCATTTTATTACTGTTCCCGGGACCAGATAAATGCATTCCATTTAAAATTTCGAAAAGACGGGAAGGTTTTTGTGTTTGTATGCATGGGCCTAAATCTCCCTTCGGATCACTGGAAGCGGCTGCTAGGCGTGTGCAGCTGGAAGATAACACGCTCATCTCCTCCACCGAGGGCAGGCGGCGGCAGCCGGGCCGGCAAGCCCAGGTTATCTGTTACCAGCACGCCGCTTGCTCTGCCTCTCGTCTCTTCCCGCCCGGCTCCAGCCAATTCCATGTGAATCCCGCTACGTACGAAGTAATTTAGTCCATCAACCCTCCTGAGCCTTGGGCCTCTGGCCACTAAGCAGGGGGAGATCCCCTGCGATGGCAGTGGGCAGAACAAATTAACCAAGCCCGCCAGATAGAGTGGGGTCTGGCAGTGTCTGGCAGTCCCCCCCCAAAAATCCTGTTTTATATGGAATAGCACTCAGGTTGCTGGTTGCCTGATAGAAATGGCAGCCACGGGTTGCTCTTCCCTTTCCTTATTTGCCACTCTGGAAGGATTTGTGGAAGCCTTACAGTAGGTCTGTGAGTGTGGCCCAGGATGCTCTGTGTCAAGGTGGTACTGGATAAAAACCACAGTTTACTGGGCTTATTTGGCAGGGTAAACTTGAAAGCCCATGTTTGTGAGTAGCAAGAAAGAGGAAGATATTTATCTGCAGGGGTGGCAGTTGCCACTACTTCTGGGATAATTGTTGATTATTATTTGAGTATCAGAGGGGCTTTATGAGTCACAGCCACTTCCTTATGTTGCAGGCTATTCAGATTGCTAAATATCTCCTCTGTCACCAGTGTGGTGTAACACCTTTCCAAGTAGAGAAGGTCTACTGCAGATCTGGTCTTAGCATAGTCACCTCTCCCTACAGAAATGATAAAACCTGCAATGCACAGGAAAACATCAGTAAATGAAAGAGTGGGTTGGAGCTTCAGTCCCTCGAAGAAGACCAGAAGGTGTTTATGTGGATAGGGAGCAGGAAGGCCACTCCTGTCTATGCTCTGTCAAAAAAGGGGGTTTTTGTTAAAAATACGAAGTAAATAAATGGGAGTGTCTTTGAAATCTGAACTATAGGCTCCACAGATACCATTTTTTTTTTTTTGGGTTTTGCAAGCTTTTATAATTGTGGTTTTTGTTGGTTTTTTAAACAAGGAAGTAATAAAGATAAAGGAATGAAGGAGGAAAAGGGAAAGAAGGAAAGAAAAGAACAGAGAGGGAAGGAAAGGAGGAAGAAAGAGAAAAAAGTAAGGAATGAACTATACTAGGAGAATATTAAGGTTTGATAAGGTGAAGATAAGTTGTGGAGTCAAGGAACCTTGCCTCAGTCGTTCTGTGTGCTGCATAAGTTATGAAGAAAAGTGAGTGACATAATATATCTTGCTATTTAAGGAATAAGATAAAGGCTGTGCCATGTAGTTCTTGCATTTCCTTGCATTGGCATATTTGTGCAGCTATCATATTTTCAGTGTATCCAGTTAGTGTTTTTTTTTTCTTTTTTAATGATTTTTGTACGGTGGGTTCTTTCTTAGGAAAGATGTTACATATTGCATAAAATTTTGTGGAAAAAGCTGCTTAATCCCAACTTTCAGCAAAGCAGAGCCCTGAGATGATGAGTGAATTATGGAATGGTTAGGTTTGGAAGGGACCTCTTGAGACCATCTAGACCAACCCTATTGCTCAAGCAGCATCAGCTGGAGCAGGTTGCCCAGGATCATGTCCAGTCGAGTTTTGATTATTTCAGTGTTTGACCTCCCTCAGTGCTAAAACAATGTTTTCTTATGTTCAGGTGGAATTTCTTGGGTTGTAGTTTGTGCTTTTAATGAGGGACACACTGCTGCGTGGCCCCACCTTCCTGATAACTTGTGAGAGGAGTGGAAGAAATAGCAGCATCCTTGAAATGATAGGTGGTAAGACAACCCAGAAGGATGCCTTTACACACTTATTTTAGCTTAGAAAAGTGATGGAAGAGACCATCTGGAGAAAGTAGGAACTAATTTGAATGGGTAGAACATTACTTCATCTGAAAAAGTTTGTTCCACAGTTAGCTTTTAAGTGTCTTAAAGCTTGTGGTGTAATCAGAGCTTTGCAGTTCATTTGTGATGAAGACAAACAGGTGCCAGCTGTAAAATTTATTCCTGGATCTGGACTCAGTGCTTTTGTCCTTCACAACTTTTCAGAAGTTTTGATTCAGATTTTTTTTCCCATTTTCCCCTTTTTCTTCTCTGGCCAAGATGAAATGTATGAGCCTTGATTTAGGGTCTGTGAGAAATCAGGAGGGAGTGAATATGTTTACCTCTCAGGACTGGCATCTCCCTGTACGTACTGGGGTGTTACACCAAGCATTAAGTAGAAGTTCCCCAGCTTTCTGGGACTGCTGGTAAAAATTTGCAAATTGAGGATATGGAGCAAAATGATATGGCAGCCCAAGATGACCCAAAGAACTGGTGCTAGAGAAAAAGTGCTTCAGCCCTGGTTCCTGAACAGTACACAGAGGCATCTGCAGGAAAGCAGCCACAGATGTCACCTCTCTCTTCTGAGGTTTCATAGTTCAGAATCTAATCCTGTGGATTGTTAGGCACCTCTTGAAAGATCCTCAGTTGCCCATTTGGTGTGGTATGGAGGGGGATCTGCACTGGCTCGGATCACCAGGGTGGATCCTGCTCAGGAGGAACCATCGGGCTTCAGTGCACCACAGGGAAGGATCCAGGCCTCTTGAGACCTTGTTCAAACTGAACCTCTAAGCAGGATGATTGCCCATCAATAAGGAAGACACCATAGAGAACCACTGCTTGGTTCTTGACAGTATGATGCGATATTCATGACAGTATAATAGGATTTTGGTGAAATGCGATATTTTATTCTTGTTACCGGAATACAGCAGGGGGCTTTTAAGTCAGAAAAATTGATTTTAGAATAGGGTTTGTTAGAATCTTTCAGTCCCGCAATCGATGTAAATGGGCAAATATCATTCTCTTTAAATCCAGTTTCCTGAGGCACAGCTGCGCCGGACACACATCAGAGAAGCAGGGAGAACGACTCTGTGCACCATTAAAGCAGAGAAAACCAGACAAATTCTTCATGCACAGGAAGACCTCTGAGGCGAAGGCTGAGGGAGCCAGGTGTAAATGGTCCAAATTACACCCTCACCCCCGGTGTAATGCCATTGAAGTCTGAAGAAGGTAGTGGGAGCTGTGGGGCCTGCCTCATGATACATGAAGGGAGGCACTGCAAAGAGAGGAGAGGGACCAGTTATTCTCACTAGCCAACAGGGAAAGTGCAGAGAATATTTAGGTCAAGTATTAGGAGATACTTTCTAGTGAGTGGGCGAGGCGGGTGTTAGAAAACCAGCCCTGCATTTGTAGGCTGGGAAGCAAATGAGCACTGTTTGTCTGGAAGAACGGAGAACTGGGGAAGTTGGGATGCTAAGTCCTGTCTGTGGCTGTGACACTGAGTCATAGTGATCCTGTGGAAGGTTACTATTTGCAGTGCCTACAGGCAAATCTAAGCTATCTATAGCCTAAATGTATCTACCAAGTAAAAGACTTGAGCATTATGAATGCTGGCCGTGGACTCGCAAAATTGCTAGGTCAGATGCACCTGCCCAGATTTGGGGTTGTGGCCATTGAAAGAATACTTGTGCCATCTGTGTTGCTGGGGAGAAGGCATTTATTTCTCTGTTCACTGAAAACTAGATGGAAATTTGTAAAAATGCCAAAAAATGTATCTTTAGGAGTATTCTAAGAGATTGAAAACAAGTTTTTCATCTCTGGAAAACCTAAGATTGCAACGTTTAGGTCACCTGACTTGGTAAAAGATGGTGGGGGAAGTTGTAGTATTGGAAGCATTCACAAGGAGTCTAAAAATGTTTTGCTTCAACCATACTACTGAAGCGTTTAACTTCCCCTTTGTGTCACATTTGTATAATGCAAAAGCAACTTTTTTTCAGCCTTATCCAAATGAGATGCTGTCATGAAAATTTTCCTTGAAGATTTTAGCACAATTGATATTTTCCTGCAAAACATGCCGGGTTTGTTCAACTTGAATTTTCTCCCAGAAAATGTTCCTTTTAAAAAATCTTGGGCCAATGCTAATTACCATTATGCAGCTGCTGTTGCTCAGTAGATACTTTAAAACACAGCCTGTGAGAATAGTAGTTTGTAGCCTGTACCTCCTGACACCAAAAGACATAGCAAAAACACACCTTAGCTGCGGCTGAGATGGACTGGGGGTATTGCATTTCCTCAGCTGACAGTTGTAACTAATGCACCCTTATCTCTAAATCTCACAATGAGCTTATACCTGTTTCCATAACTGGGATGTGAGGAGGGTGAGCACCACGATGCACAGGTACGCTTACCAGCCTGCCTCCAGTACATTGGCAGAGAGGGATGTGAAGGTTTCCTTTGAGGGCACTGTGGGTACCTATTCCTGCATTTCAAATATCTCCCCAGAGTAAGCTTTCTTACTGTTGAGATTGCTTGTGGTTTCAGTCATACTTACCGAGCTATTTCTCTTGGAAGTTTACCCTGCTATGGAGCTCAGAGGGAACCTGAGATCTGTGATTTCAAGCCAGGCTGGTGTCACAGCTTAGACATGTGCATGGGCACACCTCAAGGCTTTCTTTCCTTGAAGACATGTGCATGGGCACACCTCAAGGCTTTCTTGCCTTGATTGTGCGTGGAGATGAGAAAATGGTGTAAATTTTCCCCGTCATAACGCACATACATTTTTTTCCTCCATCTCAACCCCTTAGACAGTTGTGGTTTTGGATTTTTATTATGAGTATATAAGCAGTGTCTCTTGCTGCTCAGTAAAATACACCAGAACAAAATGAGCTCTCACCTTCTGTCCCCCACCCTCACATGCACACATAGACATTACCCAGCTGCATTCCCTGTGAATGTTGTTTAATAGGTACACTTATGTGGAATCTGATTTCTCTGGAGGAATCGCAGTCACCACGCTTCAAAATCAAAGGCTGGCCTTAATGCTGGCCACGCAACTGCAGGGTGCATGGGTCACTCACTAGGAGCCTGATGAACAAGTTCAGGGAGAGATTTGTTTGGACACAAGAAGCCTACATCTTCTGAGGGGGTTTGACCCTGGCAGGAGGGTCACTTAAAAAGCCACTCAGCAGATAGCATTGTGCTCTCATTAGTTCATGCTAGGGCATGGAGGGGTGCCTCATGTTGACAGTGCTGTGTGTCCCCAGCACCATCCGGGAGATGCAGTGAAGTGGAAAGTGGAAGCAAACACAAGAGCAAGGGAATCAGCTATATAGCAAGGCAGTTTCCACCCCTGCTGGTTTCTGCTTCCCCTGGGTTTGTGGGCGGTGAGAACAGGATCTAATACAGACTGCAGAGAAGGAAAAGGCCTAATAGATCCATCCAGCCCCTCTCCACTCAGGTACAGTGCTTTTATTTGAGCATCATGCAGTTAGGATTTCCTAAGGTGATGTTAAGTGGATTCATGGCCACAGCTGAACCTGACACCACAGCAAGCCTCAGCATGTTGTGGTGCCATTATTTGGTCTAATGAGGGGAATAAATACACATGGAATTAGGGAATCCTCTCTCATCCTCAGGATTTGGCTGAATGGATGTGAAGCCTTATCAGCCTAGTTCCGTGTAGGAGACAGAGGGTGATTTTTAGTGCCTTCAGTGGATGGTAAGTGATACTTGAGCCCTGTTGCCTCCCAGTCGCCTCCATCCTTCATTACTCTCCCATCTCCTCCCACTGCCCCCTCCCTGTATTGTCATCCACTCTCATAATAACTACTGCACCAGCACACCACCACTGCAATAACAAACACCGCCTCGTTTCAGCATGATGAATGAAGAGTTTTAATGAAACTGGCCTAAGCCGTTCCTGGCAAGCTGCCTGCTTTTTGTTTGTTTTAAGCAGGGGTGATCCATCACGCTCATGACTTCTCTCCATCGCAGCATCCCCAGTCAATGCACTGCACCAGCTTCTCTCCTGCATCCCTCTAGCAACCCAGTCCCTGGCTCCCCATGGGTACCTCATCTGACTGTGATCCTGACTCCCCACCATGTTTGCTCCCCGCAAGGGAGATTTTGGTTGGGCATCTCTCCTCTGCTAATAGCTATGGCTGTGGGTTGACAAGGTGCTCTGAGCCGTACCGATGCAGATTATCATATCTATCTGCTCCTCTCCAGTTGACAGTGCTCACGCACACATACACGCGCATATTGCTTGCTATTAGTACAGTTGAATGTCTGGTGGGTATTAATTACCCTTGCAGTCTGTTGTTTCATTAGGGTTTCCTGGTTCTCCTGGGACAGGCTGTAAATCAAAGTGTGACTCAGAGCTTTCAGGATGGACAAATATAAACAAGCAAGCCCTGAAGAGGGGAAGAAATAAAGCAGAGCTCCACCCAGTCTCGTGGGGCAGGGAGGGGGGGAACCTGGCAAAAAAGGCAAGGAGAAAAGCAATCTCAAAAGCAGAAAGCACTTTAATCAAGTGAGTGGACGTCAGCCCCCCTCTCAGCACACCAGAGATATTTGGAAAGGAGGGTAAGAGAGGTCCCTGTATGCATTATACTGTCTTCTCATACGTTTTTTTTATTATTGCAGGGCAGGGAGAAGGAACTATGTTGTTCTTTTTCTTCTTTGAAGGAATTAAACTGACATGTGTATGTGTGAGCAGTGGAGTGAGGCACAACAGAGGAAGGCAACAAGCTAACTCGAATACAGAGCTCAGCAAAACATCAAGCATGAGACTCCTGGAAGAAATAGCTAGGGAGTGGTATCAACGTAGCTTGCTTTTCTAACCTTTCTCCAGCTGTCCTTAGTACTTAACGTTTTTCAGTGCAGCTTCATGAGCTGTGCTGAATAAATGCCATTTTTAAGCATTTCTCTAAATGTCTGAAAACTTTTCCTGAGAGAATAACCTGCTGAATTTTATTTCTACCTGAGAAGTACTTGGGGAAAGGAATTTCATTTCTTTAAGCACATGATGAAGCAAAATATGGGATGCATAAGAGGCAAACAGGAGAATCCATGAGAGGTAGCAGAATGCATCTGAAGAAACTTGTTAACCAGAATTTTCAAAGGAAAATCTGCAGAAGCTTCTGGATAAAAGCATGTTGTAGGTGATTTTGTCTATTAAAGCTGTTCTACAAGGCCAGATTCTTGTGGCTTTCATAAGCACCATGAACAGGAGAATTTGGAGCACAGTTGCCCTTAGTGCTGAGGCAAGTGTTGAGGGAATGTGGAGGTGATATGTGCTTTCCTTGCTGTTTATATTATTCCTGATTTTCTTCTTGAAGGGCTTTTGTAGTAGAATCAAGACCTTGCAAATGCCATGAGGGGATTTATATTTCTTCCCTGCCTTTGATGCCAAATTGCTTTACAGCCACTCCTAGTGCAGCATTCAGAATGCAGCTTTCTCTGTGCAAGGCTATATACAGGTGAGCAGTTCAATACAAAATGGAGTAGGAAGGGATGCTGTTAGACAAAGACTCTGGAGAAGTCCTCTCTTTTAAAAATGTCTTTAAATCTCTAGTGTTTCAGAAAAACAGATCAAACATTTGTCTAAAAATGTTTTTCCTGCAAAGACTGACTGCAAAGCAGGCCGTTGCATGGGGATATCCATTCCAAAGCTGTGCAGCATTTCCATCCCTGCTGCTTTACAATTTTCCATACCTCAGCTTCTTATGAAGGAAGAAAACTTTTCTTCTCTTCTTACCTACCTATTATCTCATCTCATGATGATAAAGCCTGCTGGGGGGTTGAGGTAACCTTGCAAGCCCAATAGGGACATAGAGATTGTCTTCTTTTGCCCTTTCAGTTAGGAAAACTTGGCTGCACCTTGTTAAATACATTCAAACTCCCCTAAGGTTTATCCAAGCTTGTTTTTTTAATCTCAGGGTTTGTTAATACAGAGATGGTGTATCCTGTACGTCTTGCTAACTAAAGTGACCCCAATTTGTTGTAGGAACCTGGCAGCAGATGCACCCTTTGAAGGGGACCTTGAATGTCTCTTTTGCATTTTCTTTTCACCCTCTGCTTACTTGCTATGAAAATAACAGCTCACCTTGATGAGTGCTGTATGGTCCTACCATCTACCTACTTACCTTGATGAGTACTGTATGGTCCTACCTACCACCGCTGTTAGGCCTTTGAAATCAGGGTACCCCTCAAATCTAAATACCTATTTTACTGCCTCCTCTTACTGAACCTTGGTCAATTTTCCTTGAAAACAGAGCTTAAAGTGAGTGTACTAATATAGCTCATTACAGGAGTACAAGCAGGGATTCAGTGAGTTGACTGCTGTATTGCACAGGGAAATAGAAAAAAGCATATGGAGCCTGGGCTATCGAATCTAATCTTGCTATGTCTATATAATCTGGCTAAATGGCTAATCTGTCACAAAGAGATAATAATAATTAAGGCTACAGCCAGGTTCCATTAGCAAAATTGATGTGCCCTGATCCCTATTGGGTTTACTTTCAAAGGCAAAGGGAATTTTTTTTTCCTGTAAAGCTTGAAGAAAATTAGCCAGAGTGAGTTTTGGACCTCCAAGGTGTTAACAAATTAACCCAGATTTGAAATTTTGACTCTACCTATCATCTGTTTTCTCATCTTCTAGCTAAACATAGCTTTATCACTGTCCTGTATTCCAGATTTGTGTACGATGAAAGCCTCTTGAGAATTCACTGCTGGATGTATTAGTGGAAAATAGGTTGTAAATCAGCAGAATCATTAACTCTTGTTTTATGTAAGAGCAGTGATTGCTCTGTACTCTGGAAAGAGGTGTTCTGCCACCTATTAGCCCCTCGTAATCCAAAGAGAATATAAACAGTCATTTTTCAGGATGCCTACGAAGGTGGTTTTCTTTTACAGAGGTTCCTCTGAGTATTTGCTGTGGTGGTAGTAGCAGAGTAGCCCAGACTTTTATTTTTTGAAAAACTCTGGTGTTCAGCTTTAACACTAGATGCTTGCTGTGAAGGGTTCATGAGTACGAGAAGGTAGAGGGGTGCTTGTGACTGACACTTAGAGATTGTGGGGTTTTGATCTTGATTTGCTGACACAGCTCTCTACAAAAGAAAATGGCTCCATGAGTCACTGATTCCCTCCTGTGTCTGCTGTTGGTTTGGGGGCACAAGCTACAAACTGATGTAGTTGGAGGAAGAGAGTGCTTTAAACCAGCCCAGGTTTTGGAGTAGTGCTTTGAAGGAGTCCTCTCCACATCCTCTATAAGGAAAGTGAGGGATGTTTAAATTATGGCAGCCTCTTGTCTGCCTTCTTATGACATATCCTGCAACATGACATTGGCATGACAATGAAATGCTCAGAAATCTCCCTTTCCTGTACTTACCAGCCCTTTTTCTTATACAGCCAACATCTTTCTGGTGGGACAATGAGGAGAGGCAGTACAGTGGCAGGGTGAGCATCTCTGCCTGTGATCTGCACTAGGACAGGTTCTTCTTGTAGCTCTCTTGCAGCTACAAAGCAGATTGCTAGGATCAGAGCTGAGTCTCGCTGATTGCAACAGATTTGAAGGGACCAGCTGCATCATCAAGTCTGATCTCAAAATCATGCAGTATGTTCAATTTAGAGAGATCTGCAGAAAAAATTCTAATAACTTATCCAAAGGTCCTTATGCATAGACCACAAAATGCTTCTTAAAACCCTATAGTGCCCCATAAGAAGGGCAGATTTTGTTTTGTTGTGGTCTTTTTTTTTTTTCTTTATATGCAAAATAACGATTAGTAAGCTCTGCTCTGTAATTAATTACTTTAAAGATGTTGGACTATCTTCCAGGTTATATTACGGAGGATTACCTGCTGTTGGTGTAGGCAAGTGTGATGGTGAAACCCCAGTAGATGAGGGGTTGATTTGAGCAAGGAGTGGCTTTTAGCTACAGAGCTGTGGTCTGCAGAATCGTGCAGGCTGTATAAACATCCTATTGTCTAGGGGAATATACAACTTAATATTTTATGGGTGTCTATTTACTGAAGAGAGTTTTTAACCTGGATGAAGCTTGAATATTTGCCTTAGGACCACAGATAGAAATGCTTAGCAGATTCTAGATCTCTCCTCACCTCAGTGTTTGGTCAGTACCCCATGGATGGTAAGAGTGTTTGTCTTGCTGTGAGTAAGACAGGATGAAAGGATGCATGTGTAAGACGTGCAGTGGTATTGTGAAGAGACAGACAGTGATTTCATGTTTGTGAAGAGCTAGGCAGATGCTTAAGCTGGTCATATGTGTACAGACAGAATTCAGGTGGTGAGCTGGTGCTCTTCCTCTGTACCTCCTGGCTTCTACTGCCTTCCTTGACTTATTCAAAAAAACAGCTTGTCTAAACAACTATTCCAAACTCAGAAAACATTCAGTACCCAAAGGGGATGAGGGCTGTGCTGTAAGAATTTCTATTGTTTTTCAAACTCCAGTGTTGCGAAGTTTATGGAACCAAGGAGTTGAAAGCAAAGGCTAGAGTCAGGTAATATGTTGTCAGGAGCCACGTGAAGCTCCTTCAGACCAGCAGATCTCTGCCTTGACTGGCATCCAGCCCAGGGCTCCCCATACAAGCTCTGCCAATGTGTCCTCCTTTCCTGAAGCCCCCTGGCTCTCCAGCCCAGGACTCCCCTTACCGTCTCCCCCAGTGTGGTACCTCTGACTGCTGCATTCCTGGGTTTGCTGCTAAGCTCTGCGCATGCCTCTCATACCTGTCTGACGCTTCCCTGGCTTTTCAATGGTCCCTTTCAGGGACTCCTCAAGATGACCCTTTCTCCATGCAGATAAACTGCATGGAGACTTCAGACTCTGTACCCTGTTCCCTGGCACCCTAGGCCTCAGAATCTTGGGAATAAATATTGAAGAGCACAGCAGAGCAGAAATTCTCCCAATTATATTGAAAGCTCCAGTAGTTTGGATATGCATCCTAGGAACTATGGAGGGATTTTAAAGTCATCTCCTTGCTTCTATCTTTCTTTCCTCCATTCCCTACTGTTTCCACCCTATCCCATATGGTATCTGTCAGATACTATACTCCTACCCCCAGAACTCTTAATAAGACGGAGATAAAAGTGTTCCTTTATTAATAATCGTAAAAAATCTTGTGTGTGGAGTTCAGAACAGGGAGAGTAAAAGAAAGACAGTAATTAGCTTGTTTCTGTATCTCTGCTCACTGAGGCATTTTGGATGCAGTGAGAAAATTCTTGACAGATTTTCTTTTCTTTTTGTTTCCCCCTTCCACCTCCCCTTTCCTTCTTTTCTTTTGAAGTATCATGCAAAGTTCTTGGGTTTGGGTTTTCTATTTTTTTAATGATAAATTCTATAATCCGTGTACAGTTTGGTTTTTTTTTTTCCTTCTCTCTGACTTGTCAGAGATATCAGCTCACAACATATCCCTTTGTTTGCCTGTTTTTCTAAGCACTTCTACATTTGGTCTCCTAGAAGAAAGTAAACATGCCAATTTGCCATTGACTAGCAATGTTTGCAAAGAATGGGTGATTTCATTAGACGGGTCCAGATAACCATTGTTCACCAACTTTGTTTGTCCCTTTGTGGGGGACAAAGGAAGATAATTTAATATTCCTCATCTGTTCTTTTTTATATCCTGTATTAACACTCATTGGAAGGACAAGGCAAACAGTTTTCATCACAATGAACACAAAGTGTGAAGCATGGAGCAGCAAAACCTCCTCTACCGGTAGGGAAAGTCTTCAGGACAGCAACAATCCTCTACTTTCAAGAGACCTTGAGCTCAGCTGTGCTGCTGTAGCAGCCAGAGACCCCAGTAGCAACAAGGGACCCATCACATTTGGCATTGCAGGGTCCACGAGCACGGAACAGCCCTCGTTGGTGGTGCTGGTGACCTGAACAGAAGACATAAAGGGACTGGTGAAAGGGCCTCCCCAGAGGCATCTGCTGGATGTAGGACTAAGAAATGCATCTTTTGCCTCGAGGCCCAGGGGTCTTACAACTACCATAGCCTGTCTCTGAGTCACTGTATGCATCTGCTATAGAAACAGCAAGTGTTTGTTTCTTTTTCTTAGGTCTTATGGGTAGGAAGAAACTAAGAGGATGGGTAATAGAAAAAGGGCACTAAATCAGTGTTGCCCTGCCCCGTATTTTCTTTTCTCATGGAATGGATCTAAGTGACAAGGCAGAGTTTGAGTACATGGTAAAGGATGGGAGCAAGACATCACTTTTAATGCCTTCGGTAACTGAGAAGTCCTTCTCGCCCTAGTTTGGAGCCCTTCTTCAGGAGTTTCTTTTGCTGCAGTGTAAGTTCTGTTGATTAAGAAGCATATCAAAGTTAAAAACCAGCATGGCATAGGTGAACCTTCCCATTCATTTTGAAAAAAAAAACATTTTGCAGCAGACAGTAGCAGAACAAAACCAAATGGGTACTTGGAGCCAGTAAAAGATTATTTTGACTGTACTTTTCCCCGCAGAAACCAGGCAGCTCTGAAAGCATCCAGCCTGCATCATGTGCCAACTCTCCACATTCCAGAGTAGGGTCACCTGAGTAAATTCACTTAATTTCTGTCCTGTAACCAAAAATGCTAGATCTTGAAAAAAATGCTGGTTCTTTGTTTCAGTTCTTAGTGCATTAATTAAAAGCTCCTATGAGACAACAAGGATGAGTGGGATGCAATAAAGGCACTGGGAAAGAATAAGAACATTATTATAACGAAAGCAGATTAATGGGGCTTCACATAGTGGTGCTAATGGATGTTTTTGAACTTAGAAAGGAAGCGATGAGACAATTGAGTAATGAATTTTGCCATCAAAAAATCACAGCTGAGCCAACATCACCATATAAAAAGGGAACTGATTTATTGATTATAATGGAAAAGACTAATAGATGGATTTAGTGAAGGCACAACATTACTTTTTTTTTTTTTTTTCCTACAGGAATGCCTTTAAAAGGCCACTCATTTATATATCCCTCCCCAAACTGGAGGAGTAGTAATTACATCCTTTGTTTATACAGTTCTTGAATGTACACAACATTAGCACCAAGCGTGGGGCGTATGAATGGCAGGCTTAAATAGAAATCACAAAGGTTGAGGAGGCAACAGAGAAGATAAACTGCCAAGAGCAGTGCTATGTTACGACAAGAGCCTACCTAAGCTGACAAGACTGGGGACAGTGGGGAACAGCTTTGCAGCATCTAATGTGACAGTGTATGGATCCATCCCGCGTTCTCACTGCTGGAACCTCAGCCGAAAAAAACACGTGCAGGACTGGCTACACAGTCTCAGAAGAGAGGTAGCTGAGAGCTGGGAGACAGGAATAATGATGTGCCTGGGAGGATTCTCATGCAAAGAGAAAGTTCTTTGAAAGTTTGTACCAACAGAGCTAGTATGTTGCTAAGAAGAAGAGATATGTAAAAGTCTGCATGTTCCATGAGAGCAAGCCTTGGTTTTCAGAGGAGAGAACAAGGAGACGTTTGATGACACTACAAGATGAAAAAGGGGGAGTATTTTTTTCCCTGTAACAGGCAGGTTGGCTGTAGAAATCATTGTCATGTAACATCATAAATAGCTAGCTTTCTGCAGAGCTCAGAAATGAAAAAAAAAGATCCATTATTCATTGAGAGCACCTAGAGTTGTCTTAATCAAGGAGAATACATTCTGGGAAGGAGAGCCAGACGTGCAGTCAGTAGGGTTTAAGGCTTCTCTAGGTCACAAAACCCAGGAAAATGCCTAATATAGAGGTATAAGCTGTTCCACATCTGTCTGCATGGTGTACTTGTATCTTCCCTGCATGAAGCATCTGGTACTGACTGTTGTCATGGACAGGATGGGTGACTGGATGAACACCATGGCCCATACAATTTGGCAGTTAGCATTTGCTCCATGAAGCTTCTTCTCTAGCTTTCTCAGCAGTGAGTCAAGGAGTGGGTGTGCACAAATGCCTTGAGAAATCAGCTTGCTATGACCATGGCTTAACATTTTACCTGTGATGAGCCCCAGCTATCAATTGCACTGGAGTGCAACCTACTGCATCCTGCTGCAATCTATGCACGGCCTATTGGGGACTAATCATCATCTCATCTTGAAATTACTTTAACCACCAAAGGGAAGGAGATGGCGTCTGCTTAACATCTGCACAGTGGTAGGCTGCCTGTGAGCTTGAGACATGCAACACAGGCAAAAATATCCAGTTGAAAGTGCAAGGAGTGATAACCGTAGCTGGCCATTGCTGTGGAGCAAGCGTGCCACATAGGCACTGAGCTGTGTATCCGCATTCTTTCTTCTGATATATTTTCTAATAGCATAGACTTAGTTACATGCTTTGGGAATCATTCCAGAACCTGCTGGTGTACCCTGCTGTCAGGAAGTTTTTTCTTAGGTTGGGTCTACATTGGCTTTTCTTTTTCCTTTGTCGTGTTCATATTGATATCCTGTCTCCTATTCACAACCACGACAGGCATATTTGACCCTTTCATTCTTTGACCGCTCTAATTATCTGACTGTTTTGTTGCTCTGCTCTGCTCTTGTTCATCTTTGTCAATATATTTTGCATAATGGGTTGCTCAGGAGTCAAGATAGTGTCTTGCATGTGTTCATGTGAGAGCTCCACACAGAGAAAAGTTAGTCCCTCCCTACTCTAGGCAACTCTGCGTACACCAACAAAAAAATAAGCTGAGTGAAGGTTATAGAGTGATTAAAGTCTGTCTTTTGACACAAGGTGGCAGAGCAAAGAGCGTTGTGATACACGTCTGCTCTTGGTAGAAATTCTCAAGTCCTGCTCTTCACTAGGGTGAGCTTTTAGGCCCTCAGAGCCCACAAAACACCTACTGTCTGTGTCACAAGTGCAAAACACACCAATCCTCCACCATAAATGGTGACTGAACCACAGTTTGTACGTTTTGTGAACTGCAGCTCCTCTGAACATGCTTAAATACTTATGATGCTTAAATACTGAATCTCATCCAACACTACTGAACCAAAACACTGTCTTTTTAAGGCCTTTGTGAAACAGTGAATGAGCTTCACAATGATGTCAACGTCATAAATCATCACGTGTGCAATATAGAAAGTCCACAACGATGAAGGCATGGAGGAAGAGAGAGAAATGTTCATCGAACTAGCTCACTCTATTTCATTCCATTCCCACCGATTCAAAGTCAGACTTTCTCGCTTTAGAGGAGTCTGATCTGGTCAAATATCAGCATTTTCAATGAAAAGGAAAATTGGAAAATGAGGGTTATATACTACCTCGGGCTTGTAGACTCTTGGCTGTGATACAGAGAGGTCAGAGGGGAACCTAGTCTACCTTGGAGCTCTTCAGGTATGCCTTGAGCCAAGGCAAGTCAAGCCCCAGCTACAGCTGCAGTTCAGTAACTTCATAGCATAGGTCCAGGGAACCCTGGAGTAGGACTGGAGAGGTAGTGAATGCCTTTGTCCTTTTTGAGATAGCATGTAACAGGCTCATATTGAGGACAACTGCATAGGGCCCCCCATGGGCACATCCAAGTACTCCAGTTCTTTCTGCTATTCTTAGTATTTTTATTTAGAGTGCTTGATTTTTCTGCAATTATCCCTCCACTGAAATCAGTGATGAAAAACCGATTGGTTTGAATGGGCATGATTAGG
Organism: Nycticryphes semicollaris; assembly: GCA_013400055.1. Lineage (NCBI taxonomy): Eukaryota > Metazoa > Chordata > Aves > Charadriiformes > Rostratulidae > Nycticryphes > Nycticryphes semicollaris. The sequence continues at coordinate 946,221 of VXBJ01003941.1, forward strand.
CAAAAGTCATCTCTCTCTGAAAAATCTCGTCCTTGGTGCTAATTGTGAGTTTAGTGTATACAAACCTATGACGCAGGGGTGGTCTTTCCAGCAGCAATTGAGGTAAAGCGTGAGGGGTGTTAGTTGGTGGAGTGGAAGATACATTACTGCCTTCCCCTTTAGTAAAGCAGATACTGTTGCTGCCAGTGCTGTATCTGTTGTGGAATCAATTCCGAGTCTTGCTGAGGTTGTCGGGAGCACTGCTGCAGAGTTAAACTAGGTTTCTTCCTGCTGTGGGTGAGAACAGAGAGTTGCAGTACCAAAATCCATCCCTGGCTGCAATTCTGGAGTAGCTCTGCTGATTATAGTTGGAATTACTCAGGGTTTACAGTGTTGCGACCAAGAAAAGAATTTGGCAGGTTAATCTCCAGGGCTATTGAGCTGGCACCTCTCACCAGAGCTACATTTAGTAAACATTTACAATGGAAAAGCAAGCGAGGCATGATTCTCCAAACCTTGAACCCCGTTGAGGGCTGATTGATCTTGAATGCTGGCAATCCTTTCCCCCAAACACAAATAAGCCTGTATATGAATGCAAGTAGAATTTTTCTTCCTGCTTTTAAAGAGTGCAACACAAATCATATTTTATAACACTGGAATGATGTAAGGTCTCCCTCCAGCTGTTTCTGTATATGGCTTTCTGCCCTTGCTTTGGGAGCAGTTTGAGCATCTAGTGCAATATCCATCCAATGTGTCTTACATTTGGACTGAAAGGAGCTGAATACTGGGGCTTTCAACTGGTGTTTGTCACAAGCTGGTTGCTGACTGGGATGACAGTCATGTCACTGCAGTCCTAGGCTGTGGAGTGAATGGTTATTTGTCAAATAAGTAGAAGGTGCAAAGCCATGATAAGAGATGGAAGAGAGAGCTTCTCAGTGCTTGAAGAGACCCTCCTGGTGCATGGGAATGGCCTGATTTGCCAGCCAAGGCTGAGAACAATTGACACTTCCAATCCAGGACTCAAATGGCAGGGATTTAATGCTCTGCAGGGTGATTATTGCAAAAATTATGCCAAAATTGTTTACCTCTGTTTCATGGAGCAAGTTAGCTCAATAGATTTCAGGTAGGTTTACTTGTGAAGTAATACTTGGTTTTCAGCTGTGGTTAAGAAAGCAGAATGGAAGTGGAATCATTTGTGGCATGCTGCCTGTTATTACAGGGAATAATATGAAAAAGGCTGGGAATCAAGAAAATATGACAAATGAAAATGTAGATGTTGACAGAGCCGCAAGATGGGAGAGACAGCAATTAAATGGGAATACATTTACACAGGAACGGGAGTAGCAGGAGGGGTTTTTGCTCTGGATTAGGGTACATTAAGAGGACTACAGAGGGGCCAGGCTTTGGCTGGGCATGAGACCGTATGTCCCCGAGCAGAGCTGTGCAAATGAGGGCAGGAATAGTAGGAGCTGCTGCAGAGGGATTGCCAGAGCTGGGTGCGAAGAGTCCTGGACTGGCATAGCGTGGAGGCCAGCTGGTCAGGAACAGAAGGTACGTGGGTGTGGGAGCCTCTTCTACCATATTTCAGCAATTCGCCTGTCTTAACAAGAATGAAATATCAGTTGTAAAAAGAATAGAGAAGCAATTATCTGGATTGTGAGAGTTCCACGGGCAGCAGTCCTGAGCCTCTCCCTGCAATAAAACCTGCTAGGAGAAGCTGAACAGGCTGTAGTCATCCCCAGCTATTCCTCCAGCACAGCCCTGGCTATATTGTCCGAGAGACTCCATGGAGTCTCCAGGGGATTTTCTTATTGCTATTGATTTTACATGGGAGATTCTTAGATACAGAGGTAATAGGTCAGCAGCACAAAACCTTAAGACTGAGGGATCTACAGAGCTCTTCTCACCTGTGCTGCCATAGCTGTGGGGAACTCCAGTGCTGTTCACCAGCCTTTTAGCACCTCTTGCTGGGAGAAGCTGAGAAGGGAATAGCCACTTTGCTTTGCTCAAGGGATAGCAAGAAAGTAGAATTCCGTTTCTTACTTATTAACAATATGCTATGCACAGCACAAAACACCCTACTGTATCTATTTAGAATACACTGCAGAGCTATTTCTTTTCCCTTAAAATAAAAAAATCACCACCACACCACACTTTTATAATAATAATAAAAATGCAATTTTTATATAGTATCTTCATATCCCAAATATTTATAAACATAGTTATCTTTGGTCGACGGATGCCAGGAAGTTTGCCAGCACATCAAAGTGATGACATTTTACATCTCATATTCTTTTCATTGTGAGGAATGAGGTGCTTCTTCATTTCTTAACTGATTTTTCAGATTTTCTTTTAAGACTAGTGCAATCAGAGTAAAAAACTGCAGTTTCCAGAACAGACAGGAAATTCTGTGGGACTTAATAAACACCATGTTTGGCTTGATGTTGCAGTAGGGTATTGAAAAGAAATATTATTGACCATTAGTCTGCTACACAGATGCATCTATAGGTTGCTGTCACTGGCAATAAGCCTGTAGCTATAATAGGTTAGGGATTACTTTCTTGGAGTCTGGTCTCCAGTCTCACAAACCCTAGAGCTGAATTTCTCTAGGTTCATCCCACCCTCTAGTTCTGAAATTGTATGGGGTCAATGAATGGCAAGTGGTCCCTTGCTAGACCGTGCCGTGGTGCTAGCCTTCAGGTCAAGCTGTTAGATACAGAAATGGCATGCTTTTTTGCTGGTACCTGATTGCAGATGTAAATTGGGGACCCTTTGAAATGATTGTCCCTTCTTTGTCATTATGTCTTTTCACCAAGGCCTGGCATGTTGTGTTTGTTACGCTTTTTACTTGGGACGTGGTCTCTCTGTGAAATCCATAAAGGAAATGCTATGGTATTCTTGGGTGCTCTACTGGATATTGTCTCCAGATGTTTTTAAAGGCCCATCTTCTAATTCAACCCCCAAGATGCTTTTCAGAAACTAAAGCGAGCAATTGAAAGCAGCTGTATAATATCTCAAATGACCTACTCAGTCCTTCCTGTCTTGATTTTTTACCCATGTAGGTTATCCATTTGCAACTAAAATCATAGTGCCAAAGGCACTTTTGCATTGTGTAGAAACCATTCATGCACATCACTTTAACAATAGGGGGGCAGAACTGTTGAAAACTAGGCTAACCCCTCTTGTAAGTGGAGGCTTTAAACGAGAACAAAAGAATGATGGATGCACTATACAGGGGCCCAGAAAACAAATGAGCATGATGAAATGGATATGGGCTGTGCAGATTTGAATAATATTTGGTTTCAGGACATTAAGAGGATGTCCTAATTTTCACAGTGTTCAGTCCACCATCAGGGTATCGTGAAATGTGGCTTATTCCAGTGTGTAAAGTGATACCATCATCTTCCTCATTTTCCACCCTCTTCATGACAGCTGGTCCAGCTTACTTTTTAAGACAACTATTAATGTTGGAATCCATACTAGGCAAGTGTCTGATATATATAAATATAACATATGAAATAACTGGGTGGTATGTGCACGTGTGTTTGACTTTTTCTGCCTGTAGCAGAATCTTTCAGGAGAGTAAAGCAGGAGGTATTTAGGAAGCAAGTGGTTTTCAGGAAAGAAAATAAAGTCCAGCTCTTGGGCCCCCAACGTAAGAAGGATGTGAATCTGTTGGAGTGAGTCCAGAGGGGGGCCACAGCGATGATCAGAGGAATGGGACACCTCTCCTATAAAGACAGGCTGAGAGAGTTGGGGTTGTTCAGCCTGAAGAAAAGAAGGCTCCAGGGAGATCTTATAGTCATCTTTCAGTACTTAAAAGGAAGCTACAGGAGAGATGGGGAAGGAGTGTGGTGATAGGACAATGGATAACAGATTTAAAATGAAAGAGCATATGTTTAGATTAGATATTAGGAAGAAATTCTTTGCTGTGAGGATGGTGAGGCACTGGGACAGGTTGCCCAGAGAAGTTGTGGCTGCCCCATCCCTGGAAGTGTTCAAGGCCAGGCTGGATGGGCTTTGAGCAACCCAGTCTATTGGAAGGTGTCCCTGCCCATGGCAAGGGGTTTGGAACTAGATGCTCTTTAAGGTGCCTTCCAATCCAATTTTATGATTCTGTGTTTCTATGATTCTTCAACCTTTCATGACTGGACATGGCACAGGAAAGGGGCAGGAAGGTGAATTAATGCTGTCTCCTCCAGGTCCCAAAGCCACCACAATGTATTAGAGGAAGCTTCAGGAAGAGTGACAAAAATGCTGATAGGTTTGGAAAGTATAGCGTAAATGAGAAGATTAAGGAGGCTGGTATATATATATTCATTGAGGAGGAAAGATGTGTGAAGAGAGATGTAATCACCGTCTGCAAATCCATAAAGAGATGCTACTGAGAGGATGGGGATCCATTTTTCTCAGTGGTTGGTACAAACAGGCCTAAGAAATAATGGTCCTGAGGTGCAGCAGGGAACAGTTAGTTAAAAAATATGAGGGAAAACTTTATCACTCTAGGAACAGTTTGGTGACAGAGCAGTCTGCCAAGGCAGGCTGTAGAGGCACAAGCACTGGAGATATTTAAGGCAGAGATGAGTCACCCATCTGTCAGGGATGGTTTAGGTGTAATCAGACCTGCCACAATGTGCAGCAATGGCCTGGATGATGCACCAGAGGTCTTTTCTCACCCAAATGAGTCTGTGATTTGTCATTTGTGCCTAATTCAGAGCATGGTACTGTGTGTGCGAGTGTTTGTGCTTGATTCCTAATGTTTCCATGCACATCTGCAGCTCAGATGTCTCCCAGCCTGTACTCCCAGCTAGGCCAAACTCTTTTTCTTTCTCGCCCATTTGCTTCCCCTGGTTTCTCTAACACTTCTACATTTAGTTCTTCTTTGCCAACCCCTGTATTTCTATGTAACCTCTTGTCTCTTTTTGTCTTCATTTCACATAGATTTCTGTGTGCTTCCATGCTAATGTGCCAGTGTCTCTGTGCGTGCAACACATGCCCCTCTCCATGCTCTCTGTGCTGTCCTCCTCCTCTCTGTCCTGCAGTGAGAGCTGCAGACAGGGAAGGGCAGGCGGGAGGAGAATTTTGCTTTTCATAATCAGAACTGCTGAGAATTGCCCAGTTCAGATTTGAGAGCCTTAGAAATGTCCTCACTTCAGTTTGTGCCTTTGGTAATGCACTAAGCTGACGGGCATAAGCCACTGAGCATTAACATTGCTATATGGCTTCCAGATCTGCTTCATATCTGATAATCTAGGGCTGTGCACAGGGTAAGCTTTAGTTGGTGTGCTCCCCTCCTCATGACTTACCTAGTACTCCACTTCTCTGCAAGCCCCCCACAAAAGCGGAACAAGCCATGGTGGCCATCTGGCAGAAACAACACAAGTAACTCACTAACGGTGATAAAAACCTTGCTGATGCTGATGTGCTGCATCTACCCAAACTTGCAGCAATGTTGGGAGTGGTTTATTAAATTAAGTTTAAAGTGTAAAGTGGTCATGCTGAATGCCAGGTGGATGTTAGAGGGCAAAACCAGGAAAGATTTCCTCCAGGAGCAGTGAGTATGCTTGGACAGTTACCAAAGCCAAGCGGCACGTACTAGCTATTATTCTGACAGAGAGGATCACTAAGGTGCTTTTATTTTGAGTGTATGAGTGTGTGCACATATGTGTTCAGGAATCTATTGTCTGAATTTATTCTGTAAAATAAGTTAGATTATCCAAGGATGTGTTCAGCTCTACATCCCTTGCAGTTTTCCAATCAACATAAGATGTGTTAAATACTTTTGTTGCTTCACTCACAGGTTTCTAGGTTGGAAATAGGGAAACTGGATGAAATTTTAAGGCCTGCATCACTCAGGGATCATCTAGGTCATCTACGGTCTTCCTTTCTGGTCTTAAATATCAGTGAAGTGATGTGTCGTATCAGGAAACTGCTGAACCTCAGTGTGCTAATCAGATTGTATGTGGAACCTTGCAGAGAAACAAAGGAGTCTGTTGTAAATATATTAATAATAATAACAAATGTGCATGTTTACTCAGAAGTCATCTGGTGTTACCTTATAATGGCTACACTGAAATGACTTCCCAAAATTACAACTGAACTTTTGGTCTTACTGCTAGTCTCCTGCAGGTATGTGGCTACATAGAAGTTTTCACATAGCACAATGTTATTCTCATATTATTTTTTTCCAATCTTAATCACTGTTGTGTAGCATCTTTTGTGCGTCTGTGTTTTTTCATATATGGCAGAAAAACAGAAGCTATGAAAGTAATTTGTACCCAAAAAAACATAGTAAATTGTGTTAGACAACATGCTACAGATCAAGAATGGCAACAAAAGTAATAGTGAAAATGTGCTGGCATATAGAAGGGTTTATAATTAAATTGCAACATTAGCAGTTTCATTGTTGGTGTTTCTTTAATATATCTTATGAGAAATGCTGTATTACCGCTTAAAGTAATTACTTTGTACTTAAAAACATGCATCTATTTTAATGTCATCTGATGGAAAAAATCTCACTTTTCAATTTACTTGTACTTGTCCATTTAGAAATATATTGATAACTTTCAGATCAGTAGTTTTGTAGGATAAATTATTTACTCAAACTCTCGCTCATTAAAAAAAAAAAGAATTTAGCAGTAGTTTAAAGAAAGCAGATTGATTACTGAGAGAAAGTAATATTTGAACTGTATTAAGACAGTCAAAAATAAATCACATGCAAACTACAAAATAGTTAGATTGATACATAAGAGACCTAGTCAAACAAATCATCAGTTATCGTCATAAAAACTATACACTGTTAATACAACTCTGTATGCGTATTTCTCAAAGAAACAGCTTTGGAGATAGTAGCATTATGAATTACTGTGCAGAGGTGTATCTGTCTGCAGCAGAGAAAATCTATTTTATTTTGAATGTGCATGGGTGCTGAGAAAATTATTAACATACAGACCTGGCACCAAGGAGAATATGACATGAAAAAAAACACCTTAAAGGTCATTTGCTGTGATGGACCAAGTACTAGCAACACTCAGTAAAACAGAGTTAAGGCAGAGCTAGAGGATGAAGGTTTGCTTAGCAGGAGTTCATAAGCTTTAAGGATTTTGCCCTCAATTGTTAAAATTGTATGTGTCAACTAGGACAATTATATCTTTCTCATGAATAGTGCCTTTTGATAAAGGAGAAGCAGTGGCCAAGAATAATGGCAAAGAATGACAAGACATTTGGATGCCATTTCTGTCTTATCCCAGGCACAGGCCAATTTTATGCCAAGCTGATTCCTGGTACAGAGAAGAGAAGCAGACCTCCTTCCCGTATTCTAGTGCTCCATAATGTGTCTTGTCTAACTACACTCATCTGAGCATCATTTGTTAGGACTGCTAGCCCATTACTGAGTGACTCAGGGGCATATCATGGGTTGTGATCAAATGCAGATGCTGCTTGATCCTGGCAGTAACTTTTCCAGGCCAGATCCAGGCAAAAGCAAGTCATGGTGTGTTCTGGAGAGATTGGAGCATTCTCTACTGCAGGCTAGAGGGAGATAACAACCTAATTAAAGTAAGGAGGAAGCAAATGAAATGGCCACAGAATATGAGTCTGGAAACCCCCAAGCTCAAAGATGCCACCCTGCTCATTAATGTGAGTTTATTTTCATTCTGCTGCTTCTATTCTCTTCAAGTGTGACCCTTATAAAAGATATTCTGACTTTGTATTATTGATCATACTTAAAGGACTTGAGTCCAGTTCAAGACTCTGCCTCCCAGATTTTGGGTAGGATGTTTTAGGAAACAGGCTTCGCTTTGAATGTATGGCAAAGCTACAACAGCTCACAACCCCTTTTGCAGGTGAAGAATAAAGGCACGGAAAGAAGAGACTCACCTTAAAACCATACAAGAGGTCTGTCAGAACCAGTATCTGACCAGAAAGTCAGCTCCATTGCCCTAAATTCCCAGAAGCAGATTTTCCATTTAATCCCAGAGGAGCAGAAGATCAGCCTTGCCATCTCCCTGTCCAACTCAAGAGGTTTCTCTAAAGCACATTGCCTGGTGCTTTACATGGCCTAGGTGCTTCCAATGAAGGAGTCCATTTTGCCACGTTGTGGCATTACTGAGTTGCTGGAGTGGTCTGAAATAGGGAGGAGATCTCTACCCAGAAGCTCTCATTCTGAAGAGCTGATCTTGTGAGACAAGTTGGAGAGCAGGTGCTCCAGACACTTTGTGGAAAAAGCTGGCTGCCAGTTTGGCACCCGTGTGCTCACTGACGACTACTCAGCCCCTTGGGTTTCCTGCTGCTAATGCTCTCCTCAGAGGTGCCGCTCCCAGCTGAACCATTTGCAGGATGTCAGTCTGATTCTCCATTCAAACTCAATCACTTCAAGATGAACCAAGAAGCTGAAGTGACCTATTAGCACAGCCAGCAATCTTTGTACTTTTCTGATTATGTTTTATATATTTCTTTACCCTTTGTTCAATTACGGCAGGATCCCTTTCTTCTTGTCCGCTCGTGTTCTCTCTCAATGCTAAGTGCCAGCTGTCACTGCCTGCTGGATAATTACCATTTTACAAACAGTGTTTAGGGAAATGCCATCAGTTTCTGAATATGTGGCTGTCAGGGCTTATTTGAGGGGCTTTCCTATGTTAACTACCTCTTCTCTTTTCAGGCGGGAGGGCAAGGGAGGGAAAAGAAGCTGGGAGATCTGTCTTGTCTCCAGGCATTTGAAGAAAAATTGCATTTCATTTTTTTCGCATTTTGACTGTCAATGCTTATTCCTTCCCTTACCCTCTCTCCCAGTTTATGCACTCCTTTTACTTTTTCTTTATGACAGGCTGCTCTGTCCTTCTTTGCAGCTCCAGTGGCCTGCAAGTGACTGGTGGCAGGAGTGAAGATAGAGCTGCTTATCAGGGGGGGTTACTAATGGGAAGAAGGGCATATTCTCAGAAATAGTCGTGACCCCTCATTACTGTAATATTCTACTTAAAGCTACATAGGTCTGCCTGAGGTTAAGCAGAGGATCTGGAAAAAAAAGCTTATACTTTGATTGCCTTCCTGCAAGAGGCAGTAGCAGCAGTACAGCCAAGGAGGGATGAAGCCTAGATGTTGCTGAGAGAAGCTGAAATCCTGGATGTCAAAACCAGACTCCAGAGAGGGATGGCATGAGGCCTTCTGCTGAGACATGGCTTTTCCAGGACACAAACTATATGGCGGGTCCTGTCTGGGAGGGTGGCAGGGGAGAATATAAGATGACTGCAAAATTTGATTCTGATTTAATTTGCCTTAACTAAAAATGGTAATGAGCGATGCATAAAAAACATGTGGAGGGGCTAGACCAAAGTTGAGGTCTGTCAGCTACAAAACTTTCTGCTGTCATCTATTTAAGCTTCTTCCCTTAGCAACAACTGGTAGCAGATACTTAATCAGAGCCTCAGGCAGCAGAAGTGTGCTAGGTCAAGATGTGTGAGGTGGTCCCAGCAATGATCACATCCCTGAAGAAAGGCTTTCCCTAAAGTGTCAATATTTTGGCTTTGTAAGGATTTTTGCGAGCTAACCACTTTGGGGACACTAGAGGAGAAGAGACAGGAGCTGCTTCTCAGGCACAGCAGCTGCTCCAGGGGCTCTGAATTTCTTGCCCTGGGTCTGAGCAAGGGGGGTTGGATAGAGGAGGGTCCTGGAGAATGTATCTCGGGCACAGTCAAAGCCTTGGATACTGATAGAGGAAGGTAGCTCGAGCCCTAGCAGAGTCCAAGGAGTGGCATCATCCATAAGGTTACAGAAGCTCCTGTGAAGCATGGAGGAAAGCTGCTGAACCATGGCCTGAGTTGAATGCGTAGGCTTCCCTCTGTTACCATCACAGGATTGCCTCACCAGGCCACCTAGGGGGCTCTCAGGGACTCAGGTGCAAGGCAACTGTTTTTTCTGTCTTTTTTGTTGCTGGTTGGTGTTGTTAGAAGTGCCATGACACAGAAGGGTTTCTGCAGCAAAACTTAAATACCAGTGTAAAGAACAAAGACCTTAGTGCAGATTTGGGCTCTTGGACACACAGCGTTGCAAATCAATGATAAAGATCCTAACATCTGGCCAGCTGAAGGGGCTCACTATGCAGCTAGTCAATGCCTGTCCCATGTTCTCAGCCTTTCTTCTTGGTCCTGAATATGCTCTGTGGGCTGCAGCTCCTGGAGGCTGGTTCTCTCTGCTCTGGCAGTGGTGCAGGCAGACATCACTGTTGTGGGCTCCCCTCAGTCTGTGCCACTTACCACCAGCCGAGGCAGAAGCAGCCATCCCTTATCTGCAGAGCCCTCTTCCTTAATTTTTCCCCTTGCCCCTCATTTTCCACACTGGGCCTGATCTCGTTGCTATGGTGATACACAGGAGATGAGTCTGATTTGATGCATGCTGCTTCTGGAGGCAGAAAAAAACAGTTCTCCTGTCCACAGCTTGGGTTGGACTCAGGGCTGTAGGGAGAAGAAAAGGGAAGGTGTCCTATGTAAAGAGAGAAATTAGTAGATGAGTCTTTGGTTCCCACAGCTGGCACAAAAGCAATTGCAAGATCCGTGCGATACGTGCCTAGCTGTCAATCTTGAAGTGCCCAGCTCCAGGAAACTCTAACACAGGGTTGAAAATATCTCTAGGAGATTTAAAGACCCTATTGATACTCACACACGGAGTCATGCTTCCTTGCAAAGGCCACGTAAGTGGAGACGGCAAATGCAGAGGGATGTGGATGGGTTTGGCATCACGCCTCCTGCAGGGCCTTGCTGCCATGCAGACAAGCAGGGGTAGGCAGCAAGGTGCTTTGCAAATGTGCACTGTCAGCACTCACCTAGAAGCCTTTTCTGTGCTGCTTAGGGCCAGGATCCCATCCAGCGTCACTTACACTATAGGATCCTATGGCTGATGCTCAGTGAACAATGTGGCAAGCAAGTAAGGAGGCAGTCACCAGCCTCTGTGCAGCTGGAGGCTTTGGGTAGCTTAACGTGTGGGCCCATTGCTTCCAGGAGTACCAGCAGCCTGGACCAGCAGCTTCCCAAGTGCTTTCTCTATGGGCCCTCTCCCATCTTCTACCCACCCTAATTCCTGGTTCTGCCCCAAACTAGCTGCAAGGGAAGGGGATGGCTGACCTGGAAATGGAAGGAGAATTAGAAAGGAGAGGGGAGAAAAGGCAGAGCTCCTCAAGTCCCTTATCGCAAGGAGCTAAATCCTAACACCTAAGTTTTTCTCTCATCTGTCCTGTGAAAAGGATGTGTCCTAGCCAACCACCTGCCCATGCCTTCTCTTTTTCAGCCTCTCTGTTGTTTGTTAAGCATCTTGAAGGGAAACAGGAGCTCAAAGCTTGCAACTGGGAGGGAAACGCTTGGACCCCTAAAATTCAGTGTTTAGCAGGTATCCTTCACTCCCTTGCAGCCTTCCTTATTAAAGGCCAGACCGGAGAGCACACCAGTCCCATCTTCACTGAAACAGAAAACTTGCTGCAGTAGGTTGCTCAAAAAAAAAACGGAAAATGCTTTCAAAATCATGTCTTATTTTGAAAAGTATTATGTCAGCCTGCTGATCACAGTCAACATGTAATGAAACACATTCATTAGCCATTTGGGTCATCACTTCTCATGCTTTCCCATGTCTGAGCTGCTCAGCAGCAGATTGCAAGGCATTTTTCTAGCCATCCTTCCTGACCCTCTGATAGCGATAAGCAATATGTTGTGTACTGTTAGTATCATGGTTATAAATGACCATCGTACCACATGCTACCCAAATTTAACATGCTCAGACAGTTCTGTCACTGGCAGCTACTCCGTTCCTTAATAGCTGTCCCCAGAGTGAAACTGCTTTTAAGGAATACGATGGCTGCCGTCTCCTCCTGTTGCACTGTATATGAGGCAATGCTGTCCTACTGTGGTGAAATTTGCTTCTCACCTCCTGGTCTCAACGCCACTTGCTAAATTGTTTCAGTGGCATCATCACTGTCAGTGAAGTATTTGATTCTTTTTTAGATATTGGTACCCTAAAAGATTCAAATAGCTTTGCCTGCCATTACTTTCTAGTACACTTCTCCCCACTCAGCCATTTAAGTCCTTGCCTGGGTAGTGTCAAAGCACCCCACAGATATGAATGCAGTCATTTTCTAACTCCTGAGACAGGGAAGAGTTAATAACCAGACATTTTGAGCTGGAAACTGAGCCATGTTAAGGTCAGGCAGGTTATTCAAGGTCAAAGCATGAAGTCTGTGGCAGATCTCAAAGCTAAGCTTGTGTCTGTCATTTCCCAATTCAGAGCCTTAGCCCAGAACCATGCTTCCTTCCTCTGAAAGCAGCTGGTTTTCTTCTGTCATTTCTGTCTCTTAATTTCCTTCTCTCTGTGCTGTTTTTTATCACTTAGCCCACAGAGCAATTGTGATACTGTTTACTTGAGAGATGTGATACAAAATACAGTTGTATTTTATTTCATTTCATCTAGAAGTTAGCATTCTCTGAGGGAAGCCAGTTGCTGGTAAGGACAAATAACCCACAAAGCAAAGGGCAGGAGTGTTCAGCACTTTCTTGAATTTGATCTACTTCTTCCTTTAACATACACACACAGAGAGCCAAACCAAACTATTTTACTTCATGGAAAGGGCTTAGAGTTAAATCTTGAGTACTGTGCAGGCAGTGTCATTATCTAATGAAAGGGGGCTTATTGACTCCCTCTCTCAATTTAAGACCACCTCGTCTCCTGCAATCTTTCAAGGGTAAAGCTATTAAAATTAAACAAAACTCGAAACAAATCCAGGCCATGTCTATCAAAGAAATTGCCATGCCTCACAGGTTAGAAAGCCCTACGCTTGCACTGAGTGGGCTGCTGTATCTGCATAAGTTAGATAATGCTGTGGTAGTTTGAGTCTGAGAAATCAGAATAGCCACCTTGGCATGGTGGTGGTGACCCAGTTACTTCAGCCAGTAAAGCCAGGACCAGAGAGTCTGCATTAGATGGAAGGTTCGACCGTGCAAGTTGTCAGTGTGGTTTGAGCTGATCACTTATGCAGACAGCTCTTTCCTAAGTTGGCTGTTCTGTCAAAACCGCTTTTCTCTCTGTCTGAGCTGTTCTTTCTCTAAGCTGGCATTTTTTTATGTGAGCACATTTTTGGATCAGATGAAAATGCAAATGGAAACACCCTTTCTGGTCTTTCACTCTCCCCATCATGCTCCCAACTCTGATCTCCCTCTGTATCTGTCTACTCTCTGTGTCCTTCTCGGTTTTCCGGTGTCCCTTTCCCTGCTGCTCACCATCTTTCTCTCTCCTCTCCTTTTTCCTTTGCCTGGCACTTTGTCTCCAGTACACACCTAAACGAGCTGCTGTCCGCTTCCCCTGCCTGGCCTCCTTTCCTACTTTTTTTTCTTTTTCTTCTCAGCCTGCCTCCTTCCTGTGCAGTACAAAGACCCCCCTAAAAAAGATCATGAGGCAGGAGATGGCAGCTCTTGATAGTAAGCTGTGTGAGAAATATCAAGTCACCAAAGGCAACACATGCACTGGATGTGAGGTCCTGGGGCTTGGAGAAAGAGCCTGAGGAGACTCCATTGGTGGACCCTAGCATTTCACAGTGCCTTTCATCAGTACAATTTGAGCATGTCTGTCTGTCTGTCTGTCTACGTAACTGAAAGTCAGCTGAGATTAAGACCTCACACAAGGTGTCTGCTGGGGGTACTGCTGTTGAAGAGCCCACATCCCCACATCCAGGGCCGTGCTCTCTGCTTATTGGTGGGGTTGTGCAATAATTCAGGTTGAAGGAGACTCCAGAAGGATATCTAGCCAAACCTCCTATGTATCATAGGTACGTTGGAATGACATCCCTCTACTGTTGGGATGCAGTAGGGCTGCGCTTATAGCAAGCTGTGTCTGTACTAGCTCCAAGAGGATGAGCACTGAAAAGCATCTGGGTGAAGCTGGAGAGTAGAAGCTCCGTGCTACTCTTCCGGGGTTGGTTTGTGGCCTCCCACCCAAGCCCATGAAAGGACCAGTCTGTCCCGCAGACTTCCCCTTGGATCGGGGTGTGCACGTGCCCTCACTTGCTCAGGATGTGCAGGTGGCTTATGTGCAGCATCACTCCTCTCTGCTGAAGGTGTATGGTTACTTTTTTTCTTCTATCGTGTGCTCCTGCAGCAGGCAGCCATAATCTGAAATCCCGTTGCTGTCTCCTGTCGATATTGTTTGTCTTCTTCAGAGCAGCCATGCTAATTAGTCAGACTGGGAGGTCTGTCTCCACAGCACCAAAGAGCAAAATGCCAGGAAGAGCTGGAGTGGTGTAAACTGAGGGTACGGGAGCAGCGCTGCTCTGACATACTCCAGCTTATACTGAGTGCCCTGTTTCCTCAGTGCTCTGTTCTGGTTCTGTTTGCTGTTGAAAATGTTAGAAAAAAAAGAAAAAAACAACAACAAAAAAAACCCCAGCATATATCCCTGTCTGCTCCTACTTCTTAAAATACAAATAAAAAAAAACCCAAATCAAACCAACTTGTTTCTAAAGTCAAGGTCTGTTGCCTTCCAGGCCAAAAATAACCTTAGCACAGATGATAAAGTGTAGAGGTGGGGGTCCGCTGTTACATGGACAAGTTCACTCTGATTAAGCAGAAATGTTTTTTCCTCATACCGCAATTTTAGGCTCATGCCCTTCTCATAGTCTTCCTTTCCCAAAGCCGTGCCTTTGCCTCCGAGTTTCTGCCCACAGTGGGTGAACTGTCTCATTATGGACCATACACAGCATTTTCCTATCTCTGTTGTCCTTCCCCAAACTTATTTTCCTCCTTCTTCCTTTTCTCTTGCTTTGCTGAGCTCCACTTTCTCTGTGGAGAGTCTGATGTACTTCTCCGCTGGTTTTATAGAAAGTCCACAGCTCAGTTACCTAATTAATTTCTCTTGCTACCCAAGCTAACTGTGAAGCAGCTACATCTCTTTCCTGGGACGGGAAAAGCAGGCAGGTGCCAGGGTGTAGTTTGTGGTCTGAATTACCAAGGACCTGAATGGATTATCCAGAATTTTCTCCATGTGAACAGGGGCAAAAGAAAAAGAACATAGCATGAAGTTTTTAGTGCAGGTGGTTGAAAGCATGCTGGCAGCAGAGCTGAAGTTGATAGCCAGGGTGCAAGAGTTCAGCCCTGGGTGCCTGAGGGGCCCAAGCAGACATACTGTGCTGCACAGTTGCGCATTCACATACCTTTCCAATTAGGAAATGCTATCCAGACGACAAGGGAACTCCACTGGATTGTGGTGATGGATTGACATTTGTCCTAGCTCCCTGGAAATTATATATTCTCTGAACAGCTCATACTCTTTGAGTCCTTCTGAGAGGACCCTTGTAAGAAACATCGAGACCAGTTACAATATTGTGGAGATAAAAGGTACCATCTTTGCTAAAAGTCTTTTTTCAAGGTTTAGGAGTAAGTAGGGGAAACCTGCCTGCCTCTCCTGCTCCCTTTCTCTCTCCCTGCCTGCTTCCCTCCCTCCCAAGATCCCAAGGCTTGTCTTCTTCATGCTTCAGTCATATCACAGAGGAAGACTAGGATAAAGTTGCTTTGTTGTCTAATGTGCCTTATGGATGAGGAGGACACCACCGTTGAAGCGACTTGGTATGTAATAGTTCTGATTTGTTGGCAAAGTCAGTGGAACTTGATCTTCTCTGCTTCACTCTTTCAAGCCAGAGAAGAAAATGCTTGATCAAACTGGTATGGATGGTTAGACTCAGGAGAAGGTGTATTCATTTATACTCGACTTACAAGACAGTAGTAAATCCAGGTTAGGGCATAGGTTTGTTGATTCAACACCACAGTTATATCAAACAAGTTTCACTGTATAACTGGAAAGTGTTTGTGGTTGTAGTGGTACTGAGCAATGCAGAAGCAAAAGACATGTCCAAGACCTGAATGAATTCCCCGCATAGCTCTTACTTCATATTTACTATAGATAAAATCTTCAGAGATGTCCAACACTGTATTTTTTCTTGTGCTAATAATCCTACCGAAGCTGATGAGAATACATATGGGTCAAAGCGATTGGACTGCAGTACTGAATGTATTGAAACATGACACGTGTTTGTGTTGAAATGTATGTATAGCATGTGTAGTAAGTATGGAAAAATGCATATGCACAACATGCAGCATAGCATGGCTTACTGGTGCGTTGTATGGGATTAATCCTTCGTGATCAGTTGAGCTGCAGATGTGTCCACTGGCTCTCCGTGAAAGCTGCCATTTTACTTTGCACTCTTTTCTATTGGGAAATGTAGCCTGCAAAGAATACAGCAGGTTTTAAATGGAGTTTTCAGAGCTGTTCACAAACATGAATGAATTAAACCTCACAAGTCCTCAGTGCAATACAGGAGACATCCTCACCTCATTCTGAAAGGCAGCCACCTGTGGAAGGCAGCAGCTGTTTAATAGTGCATGGTAACATTTTACAACTGTTGGGTACAACAAGTGATGACAGAAAATATCCAGATTAAACTTGTGGGAATTAGGCCCAGAGAACATAATTGCTCAAATCAAGATGTGTGTAGTTTAAGTTAACACCTATACAGTGTGCAAACTGCCAGCAGTTCCTTAATGAACTCTTTAGGTTAGGGTTAAGGCTGTGCAAATATTTTTCTCTTTACCTTCTAAAAGAAAACATTTGGCGATAGAAAAAATTGGCTTTTGTTGAACCCAATTCTCTTTGTGTTGGTTACTTTGCCTCTTGTTCGGTTGTTCTCCTTTCTCATATAGGAAGTGGGGGGAAAAAAAGATGGAAAACGTCGTTTCACTTGACACAAATTATTTTGCTTGGCCCAAAGCAAAACCTTTCAGAGCAGCAACTTGTGAGAAAAGGCCAGGGAAGGCTAGCTTCACAGAGCTACTCTTATTGCTGCGAATGTAAAAGGCAGTACCACCAGCTATACAACACCTCCCAAGGGTATCCACCTTGCTGTCAGTGACCTGAGCTGCCAATATCCCGCCTACCCAGTGAGCCCGAATCCAGTGCTGCTAGCTTTGGGAGAGGTATAAGAATTAAAACACAAAGAAATATTGTTATGTCTGTAGGGGAGAAAGAGAGAGTGACTTCCCCACAGAGCTGGAAAAGGAGCCATGCCATAGTTGAGCCCTTTAGCCAACCCTACCATTTCAAAGGAATATATCCTTGGAAGGAATATGCGCCTGGCTGAACCAAGCTTCTTTCTCAGTTGGCAACAAGAATATGAGTCCAGTATAGGCTGAAATTTTCACTGTTAATGGAACTGAATGGGTAATTTAGAAGGAAATCAAAGCAAAACAGAGTCATTACACCTCAGCATTGTTTTTGTCTGATTTAACTTACTGTGTGGAACCATTTCAATAAGCTGCATTACCAGCTGAAATTTCTTTTTTCCCTTCTTTTTGGTTGCTGCCTGAAAGCTAGGCAAATGCATATCCCGTTTTATTTAAATGCACACTTTCGTGGTTAGAAATTCACAGTATTACTTTCTCCTCCACTGCCAGGCTTGCAGGGACCTCCTTATGATGGAAGATCTTATTAGAGTTAGCGCTCTGCATCAAGGAGAGACAATCAATTCCTTTTGGAGATTTAATTTTAATCATCCGGACTGGCTTCTGTCGCCCCATCTTCCATAAAACTTTCACCGTTCCCTGGTCCTTGGTATTAGTTTCTGTGGATGGCAGGCTTCAGAGCTTGTCCCAGTAATCGGAAACAGGAGGTTACATTAGTCCCAGGTTGTGTTGCACACAGCAATTCTATTTGCAGAGTCTGTTTGCTGCACGGTTAACGGCTGCTTCAAACAGCGCACAAGTAATTTCCAAATGACATATCTCCTCTCCGTCTGCAGCTATTTTAAACTTGGCTTGCCACATGTGGTGTGGCCGTGACTCTGGAGGGAGTAATTCCCCCCAAGCCCTCCCCGTTCCGAGCCAGTGTGCTGTTGCCCTGAGCTGAATGCTTGAGTATTGAACTCTTTCAACAGATGAACTTCAGGCCAATTATTATTCAAAGAATAGTTTTAGTAGCTCATAAAACTAAACTAGCAACCCACCATTTCCAAATAATTTCTACACAGAAAAAAAGAGACAACATTCATCCCATGAGCCATGGTGAAATTAGTCTCAAAGATTTTGTGCTTAGGGAGAAATTCAGAGCAGGCACAGGAAGCATTACCGCACCAACTTCTGTGAAATTCTTTCCACTTCTGCTAGTAATCATTTTTGTCCTTTAACCTGCAAACTCCAGGGCTACAAGGAGGTACGTGAGCACAGCTGAAGAGTATCCTGCACATTTCCACCGTCATGCAACCTGGGCCCATATCCCACTGGTACTGCCGTTTTTCAGCAGTATGACTGATTTATATCATGGTGGGCTGGAGGGAATCGTACTCTTTTGCTTTGGCCATTCTCCAAATATGCCTTTTAGGAGCACTCTTCTTATTTGCATTCCTAACATTGACTTAGTGTTGGGACTCAGCATATCCACTCTTGGGGTTTCGTTGGCTCTAAACCAGATGTGACTTTGGGGTTGACCTTTCCTTCGAACATGATCCAACTAGAACTTCAGATCTAAATGGTAGTGCATGGCATAGCTCTGAATTTCTAATTGTGGGCCCCTGCCCACATCTTTATGCAGAGCTAAACATCATCTTCATTCTTTCTACTTGCTACTTACAGCATCCTTGCTTCTGCTATGTGATAGATATATTGGGGATGGGAGACTGTCTCAGCTAATGGAAATCATTTGAATCTTTTCCATTGGGTTGTTCCCCTGTAAATCTTTATCCCTAGTGTTTAAAGCTGGGAATGCTTTCTGCTTCATCTGTCCACTTCTCCCTTACAAACTTTCCCTCATTGCTCAGTCCATTCTTGTTCTCTGACGCTTAATGACCCTATCAGGTTGACATAGAGTAGCCTCCATGTTGGTGCTTTAAACCCAACTGCGCTTTCCACTATTGGACTGACCTAATTCTCTAGGCAAAACCTACTGGTTTGTTTTCGGCAGTCTTTATCAATAAAGACTATTTTTATCTCATTCAAAATGAATCGTGCTGAAATGCTTGGGAGCCTGCAAGGAAGCAGATGTGCACTGACAAGAGTCTTAAGAATGCTTGAATGAAAATACTCACCTTGATCAATGCTTGATCAAAGACTTGATGGTTGCAGAATTCATAGCTGCCATTCTATTTCTGTGTGCACAGCACTGTAACAAATGAGTGGTAGAATAGGAAAATACATGGGATTTAATAGCTGTCAGAAGAACCTCAGCAGAAGTGAGTATTACCTGGTGAATGGCTATTCGTTAATCACAACTAAAAGAAGTAAAGGTCAGGAGCAGGCACAGCTCAGCAATAAGGCCATGGACAGACACAGGTGGATTTACCAGATCTTCTGCTCAGACAAGCCTTTTTCAGTTGTTACCACCATGAGGTTTTGGTCATTGTTACTAGTGCCTGGGCAACAAGAGGTTTTTGTTGTTGCTGGAAGAGCTGGCTGGCAATGCTTGAGTTAGTTGGTGACTTTTATTTTATTTATGAAGTTGTGAATTTATTTAAGCTGAGGCTGTATTTATGTAAGCCTACTATCAGCTGGAAATTTTTTTATTCTAGTTTTTGAGAATATCACTTACCAAGCAGTTAATAAGACCTACCAAAAATGTGAGAGATGGGATTCAGATCCTCTACTGACACAGTTGCAGGAGGGATGCAGAACTGGCTTTCCTATACTCAGACAGGCGCAAGAGCCACTTCTCTGTTCTGAAATGGGTTTTTCTTTTTAGTTTCCTTTAGAGCTTCATCAGAACCTGTTTGTCCAGATGTGATATAGATCTGAAATTTTAATTTTTTTGCATGTGCAAAGGACAAGAATGTTGGTGTGTTTTTTTCACCAACTTTAGCATTTCTTGATGACCAGTTGCTTGCTAAAAAGCTGAATTTGTAAGTGATCACTAAAGGGAGTGCTCCGGGAAAGTAACACATCAACTTAGGTGAACAGTATCCCAAGAGCTCTCAGAAAATTGGACAGATTTACAGTTGCAGGCAGCTGAAGTCCCAGCCTCAATGACATCATTGTTTTTCCAAGGCTAAAGAAAAGCAAAATCAGAGGGAAGAGTAACTCATTGCACAGTCGAGGTAGGGGGCCAGTCTGCGCCTGTGCCCCTGAGAATGAGGAGAGACATGTACCGACACATGGGCAGCACACGCATGCGTGCACATACCTGCCTTTGATGTTTCTTTATATCTCTCGTTTGAAGTTCCTGAATCCTGGAGCAATATCCTTAGGTCTTTTTTGCCTTTTTACTGCCTTGGAGGTTTCCAAGGGTTGGATTCTAGAAACAAGAGATGAAATAGATCTATGAAACCTTGCTTCTCTTCTCTGTTAAATTTGCTTTTAATTTGAATTTTCTTTTAATAACTACATGGATCCTGTTGACAGTTTCCAAATCCTGATAGTGGATATAGTTTAAAAAAAAAAATTCAATCTTGAAAAAGATAAAAATGAAAACCTTTCTTTTCCCTTTCTTTCATCCGTTACTTCAGATGAAGCCTTTATAACCTGAGTGCATTTTGCAAAAAGAATGTCTGCTTCACCATAGAATATGATATCTGTGTACTATTTAGCAAATGCTTAGGGCAGCAAATAAAGATGGAAAATGTGCACTATGAACGGATATAGCTGTGATGGGCCATTGCACACTCCCCATACCCATCGCAGCTGTTCTTCCAGCAGCCTCTTTGCTTGGCAGTAGAAAGGACTTTTAAGGCGTAGTTTTAAGGAGTAACAATCCCCTTAGTCCTTATGGCCCTCAAAATCCACCTCTGTGTATCAGTAAAGTCCTGCACAGCTATCAGACCTCTGAAGTCTGCTGATGAGCAACCACTTGATTCTTTCCCTTCTGCTTTTATCTCTGGAAGTCTCTGGTTCGAGCTCATGGTGTCAGTTGAGTTTCTGGACACGTTCAAGACAAGAAACCTCAGCTGGGAGAATCACCCTTCTTTTGTGCCCGGATGGTGACTATGCCGTGCTTGCAGTGTCCAGGATTTTCCAAAAGTCTCTCATTTCAGCAATGAGAAAATGTTGCATCTTGTTTAGGAAATGGCACTCCCACTTGGGCTATCCTCCTGGAAGCAAGCAGTGTCCTTCCATTCCTAGTGCTGTATTTCCCTGAACTGCAAACACAGGTGGGACTTCCTCTCCACAGGTCTTCTACTTAGGCTGGCCAAAGCACGGCGTTGGTAAGGGTGTTGTACAAGCATGATCTTAAATAGGCCTGCTCATTACGAAGCTCTTTCCCTCAGTCTGGAGTGACAAATCCTTGTACTTGTGTATGTTTACATCCCATAAGCTTTTCCCCTTCAAGTTTGGTAGAAGTCATACTTGATCCTCTTGTTAGCAGACCTGCTTCTTGTGGACGTGCTGGTGCTTTGCTGAAGGCAACAACATATGATCTTCCAGCTCCCTCTGTTCAGCTCTCATCCCCCTCCTTGCTCATCTTTTATTGAGCCCAGATTGACTTCATTGCTATGCACATTCCTTCTTTTTAAAAAAAGCCTCAATGCCTTAATGCAAACTCTGTCCCAACCAAGTCTAGTATGAACTCTGGTAAATATAGTTATAAATATTTAAGGTTAGAGTTTTAGTACAATTTGTTCAAGATGCCAGAAATCTGCAGCAGACCCACAGTGTACTTCATTCCCTGCAGTAAGCCTTTTTTAACCCTTAGCATTAAAAATGCTGTTCCCTCTCATGCAGTTTTCTCATTATAGTCTAGAAAACGTAGTCACCCCCACCCCCACCTATTAAAAAAGTTTGTGTTGAAGAAGATCTAGATTTAAAGCACTGAGGACTGAAAATATGTGTTTAGATAAACATGGAGAATGCCCTGTCAGAGTAAGGGTCTCTTTCTGCACCAGCACGTTGCCCTAGACTTGTGCTGTGCCAGGAACCGACTGCTGCCATCTCATCCACCTCCTACATGCTGCTTCAGCCATAGCAGAGGAGAGGTTTGTTCAGGGTATAGTACCACCAGCTCACAACTTACCTAGCAAAGCTGGGTTTGAGAGAGAGTTGCCTGGTTGCATTTGGCAACTTGTCTTACCCATCTAAGGCACTCCATGAGCTCTCTCCTCCACTAATTTTGAACCACGAGCCAGAGGGATTCAAGTCTGTCCAAACCAATCTAAGACTTCCTAGCATTGCAATTTCTGTGAAATTTTCTTTACTTCCGTAAGAAAAAGGCTGATTGGGCAACAGGACTTAACTTAGTTGCATTTGGATTTCTAGTTTGGTCTGATATCTGTGGGTTCAAAGGCTGTAAGGATGGATTTTCAACTTTCTGCCAGAGAAAATCAGTGGATGGAAAAGAACGAAAGAAACATAAAGAAGATTTCTTTTTCTTTTCCCTTTCCCTTTCCTTTTCCCTTTCCCTTTCCCTTTCCCTTTCCCCTTCCCTTTCCCTTTCCCTTTCCCTTTCCCTTTCCCTTCCTTTCCTCTTCTTTTCTCTTCTTTGCTTTTCTCTCCTTTTCTTGTCTTTGAAAGGGTTGTACTATGCATAGGCAACAGTTTCAGGCTGGTTGTCTTCTAAATCAGTGTGCAAAATGATGATGATAATTTTGGCTGTATAAATCTGCATTTTTTTTTTTTTATTAGAATGACATCTTTGAAAGGTTATACTCAGATATGTGGGTTTAGAACAAGTCAGGGAAGCACAGACAGAGCACAAGCAGAGGCAGACAGCACAGAGAACAAGTGAGAGCACGTGCAAAGAGAGTGCAAAGGTCCTGATCTTTTTCTGCCGAACCTGGTGCCAAAGAGGGAGGTGGCAGAGAGACAGACAGATGCAGCCACATTAGAGACCCACCAAGAGCTTGGAGCTACAGCCCAGATGGAGAGAGAATGCAACAGAGCAAAAGGAGACTTCTGTCTGCATTGTTGGAAATGAAATATATTTTTTCCTCCTCCTAAACCTTTTAAGCCTTTAATCTTAATCCTATTCATCATCATTAACTTCAGCAATTGGCCAAAATATTTAAATGAGGTGAAATGAAAAGATTTAAGAGTCTGGTGAAGTCTCATCAAACCACAGAAGAATAATCTCCAAAGATTAAGAAAGCTGCGGTGACCCAACCTGTAAAGAATGAGAGGAGGAGGAGGGAGAGGGGGCTTCTGAGATGAAAAGAAGTTACCAATTAGATCCTTTTACTAACAGTATCGAGTCTTTTCCCCCCTTACAATAGCCAAGTGCAGAAAAAATTACAGAAGATGAATTAAGAGTTTAAATCCAGTAAAAGGAAAAAAAAAAAAAGCAGGTAATATTTTAATAAGACTTAAATGAGTCTTTCAAAGGGACTGGAGAGCTCTTGGACCTGCATTTCTCCCGTTTCTGGCTTTAAAATAGGGTTTTAGCTATCACTGCACTGTGAAGTGCTTTGATGTTTATTCCACGAGGCCTGGATTTTATGCCTGACGCCATTTGCCGCTGGTGTGTGCGTATGCGTGTGTGTATGTGTGAGTTTGTGTGTGTGTGTGTGTGCATGTCTCTCCTGTGTATGTCCCCCTGAGGGGCCCATTGTAACTTGGTTTCAGTTACGCTTTAGTTAATGGGCACTTAAAATAAAGTGGTACCCATTTCGCTTTAATTTGGAGAAAGGGGTGAAGGCTGTTTCCTTTCCATTTCCAGATGAAAGGAGCAGCGCTGCAGCTCCATAACGAACCTCAAATGAATTGGAGAGATGATAAATTTAACGATCTCATCAGCATATAAATATATGTGTCTGTGTGTTTTTATACGCGCACAGACAGTTTGGATCTAAAACTGGAACTTGAGGGAGATGGGGACCTACGGATAGCCATTTTGAACGGTGAAAGGAGGCAGGCTGGTTTGAGCAGAGCTGCATTTAAGCCCCTTGTGCATTAGTAACCACCATGTGGCTGCTTTGCATCCCTTCTGAAGATGGGGGAACAGCCCAAGATGAAGGGTACCATTCGGCCCTTTTAATGTAGTCACAGGGGACCTGTTTTATACATCTGAATCCTTCTGCTTCCGCCCCAGCAAAAAGTGAAGCTGCTGTAAGGTCTGATGTATCTGCTAGCACCCCACATGGGTTTCTTGGAGACTCTGGATCATTTTATATGGAGACTGTTGTCAGGCCACTTGAATTGTACCCTTGAATTTCTGCTGCATCAGGATTCTCCTCTGGGGCAAAGAAGAGTCACAAAGAAGAGTCACATTTCTTTCTCATTCCGTGCCTGCAAAAGCATAGAAGGAGACAGAGTCAGTTGCAAAGATCTGTAAAAGCCAGCTGGGGTGTCAGGGGGCTGTATGTTAGTTCAGAAGGTGTGTGGATGCCTCAAGTGTTTTTATAGATATGGGCAGTTCTGGGGAGATCCAGTCCCAGGATGACACCATATATGTGTGTGCTCCTCTACTTCTAGTAAATGGTCTGACTGCTCTACTATTTCATGTAGAGCCACTTCTGTAGTGACTCATGTTTTTTCTACTCCATACAGCTTGGGCTAATAACGCCAAAAGCGAGATGGGTACAGGACTGACAAATACTGTAGTAACTTCCTGTCTTACCCTCACTGGTAGCAACACTGGTAGTAATGAGTAGTTCCTGCCCTGCAGAAAGTGAATGGTAAAAGTAGGTTAATTTTTGGAAAGCTGTGTTGCAACCCTTGATTACGTGTTTGCAGCTCTTGGATTTTTTCATGGAAATAATGCCTTGGGTTGAATCTATTCAATGCAGCTTAAGGGCAGCCCTTCTTTGCTTTTACAGAGGGACTTCTAGGTGGTAGTGTCAGGGTAGGGCTGGATGTGAGTTCCTGGAGGAAAAGCTTGGCTTTCATTGGGGGATTTTTTCATAGCCTGCATATAGAAACTTACTAGCTTGTGGCATCTGTGCAATCTATATCTTGATTCCCACTGCACAAGCCATAAAAAAACCCACATCCCTGGCTCTACTTAAAATCTGTCTTCAGAATCCACTGTGCTTTCAGAAAGATAAAGTGGTAAGGACTGTCTGCAAACCTCTGCCATGTAAGCTTCCCTCTGCTCCTCCCTGTGGACTGTGGCACTCATTTCTCCATCCTTCGGCTGGCCTATTTTATCCTAGTCCTGATCATCAACTCCATCCTACAAACTGGAGCCTCTGGCTTCACCTAACCATCTATACTGCAGGCCACCACGGGGTAAAATATCACCTCCATCAGCACCGACATCCATCACTTTAATGAACAGCAAAAATCAATCTCTAATTGACAAAAACATTTTTAATCAAAGTATGAGGCATTTAGAGCACAGAAACAGCCTTTCATCTTCTGTCAGTGTTTTTCTTTATAAGCGGAAGCGGCATAGGTTTGGAGCTGGCTGAAGAGACCAAGTAGTTTTTGTGAAAGAAAAGAGGGACAGTGCTTTCAGGTGTTATCTTTAGAAGAAATCTGCTTCTCTACTCTTAGTCTACCAAAGCTCAATTTTGGTTTGTGGGTCCATGAAGAATTTACAGCAATGGTAGACAGAGAGTGGGAATAGCATAAGTCTTAAATTAGCATAAGCTCTCTAAGACATCACTTAAGGTATGATTTATTTTTCTTTCTTTTGACAAACTCTTAGGCTCAACCTGTACAGGGCATTTGCCATTGATGGCCTGCTAGTGGGTGCACGGTGCTACTGAAAACCATTGTAGTGAACAGGGAGGTGAAGAAGCTCAGTTTAGCAGC
Organism: Nycticryphes semicollaris; assembly: GCA_013400055.1. NCBI lineage: Eukaryota > Metazoa > Chordata > Aves > Charadriiformes > Rostratulidae > Nycticryphes > Nycticryphes semicollaris. The sequence goes on from VXBJ01003941.1 coordinate 971,885, forward strand.
AGTGGTGTGTGTCATAGCCTTTAGGGATACTGCCTGTGTGTATATCTGGGTCTTCCTTGGGGCAGCTCTGCTGGTGGTGTAGACAGGAGAGGTGGTAATTATTGTGAGAAACTTGTAGACAACTGTGAATTACATATGAGTAAGAGAAACTATCTGCCAGCAGCACTGAAGTATTTTTTTTCCTCTGATTAGGGAGTCCCTCAAAGATTTGTAAGGTTACTCTGGGCATCTTGATATCCTTGCCAATGTTTACAAGCCATAAAGGGCAAGGGAAGGTTATTAGAGCACCATCTGGGCACTTCGGACTTTTTGCCATTTCTTGCAAGAGGGTATTATTACCAAGGGTCTTTATCAGTGCCTGGCACAATTTTGGTATGTTGACATCACTGCCTGTAGTCACAATGGAAAAGTACGGCAGAGCACATCACTAGTGATGCTGTCATGGTACCTTTGCCAGCACTTGAGAGGGAAGCAGTTTGGAAGATGCAAGAATATTTGGCACTGTGTGGGCCTGCTAGCAGCTCTGTCGTGCTTGTGAGAGGAACAGTAGGGAGCTGCAGAAGTGCCTGATGCTACCAGGGAAAGTTGGCACACCTTGCTGGATGTATGAAGAGAGCGATGGAGAGGGAGGGTGCATCCTTGCCCATCACAGTTGCCAGTGTTTGCAAGGGAATTGGTCCAGGGGGCTGTAGTGGTACCCGAGCACCATCTGGCCACTCTGGCACTCTTGCTGGTGTTTGCAAGTTTGGCTTTGGATAGTGTCTCTTTCTGATCAAAGGCCAGCATTTTGGATGCATGCCTGGAGTGTGTGTTACATAAATAGTATGTACTCCTGTCCAAATGGCTCCCACAGCCACAGAATCTTAAGAGCTTCAGAAGAACTTCAAATTGTGGCCCCTCATTGAGAAACAACACCTCCAAGTTTACCAACTGGTGGAATATTAATTCCTCCTCTCCTCCTCATGTCTTGGCAAAAAAGGGTTTATTTCAAGAAGAACGGACCGTTATTTTTTCTGGGTTTTGAATGTAAGGAGAAGGAGCCAGTGGAATTCCCTTGGCATTCAATGCAGCTGCTCTCTGGAGCTGTAAGCTGTGTGTTGATGTTCAGCTGGAAGTAGGCTGGCATGGCTTGCTCTGGGTTAACACTCTTTATGCTCAGTCAGACTTCTAAATGTTTCAAAAAAGACAGTGATACTTGCCCATGTGTCTTATTTGTTCAACAGCAAAATACAGCATACTAGCGCTTTCAGCTTTCATGGGCTGCTCAGGCTTCCCTGGGCTTTTAGGATTCCATGTGCTCCCACAGCTTCAGTGTGTAACCACAGAGGAAGAGATGGCTTTGGCACAGCAGCCTGTACCAGCAGCAAGCAGGACAAGGTCTAGAGTGGGGCAGAAGAGCTGGGACTTGGAGTTGCAGGTGGTCATGGAACATGCAGAACATGCATCGCAAAGAGAGACAGGGAACGAGACAGCAATGGACCGCAGAGCTGCAGAGGGCATGGCTTCAAGGCATGCTCCACTGAGCCCTGTGTGTACAGCATGTACAGAGCAGCTGCAAGAAGGTAGCATGAGGAGAATGCTAGCTGGTGGCTCACCTTGCCCAGGATACGAACATTTACCTTCTCTCATGAATGAAGACATGAATGAAGGCAGTTGTAGAGATACCAGGACGCATGGGGAAAAGCAGAAGAATGAAATACGATGATAGTCTCCTCTCTTAGAAATACTTGCCTCTATTGCCCATGTCTGTGCCCTCAAGACCACTTCAGTGGGGTTTGTTTTTCCACTGGCTGAAATAGTCTGGGTGCTGTCATTTGTAAAATATGCAGAGTGCCTGGCCAGGTTGCTGGATACTCCTGCTGCAAGTCTTTCCTAGGTTATGTTGAAGTATATGGATGTCCTTCACTTATGAAGATGGATGAGTTCTCTAGATTGCAGGTTCCCCATGTGTCACACCAGATGTCATGCTCAGACCTGAAATATGGTGGAGAAGGGGGTGGGGAGTAGAAGTGAGCTCTTATTTAGGCAGAACCACTTTAGATAAATTTTCCTTCAAAGGTAAAATGGAAAGCCACTGTATAGCAGTATAGTTTGCCAGTTTAAATCCAGCACAGCTCAGATATTGTGGAGGCTGCTACAAAATGAGTCGTTTGATTCCGTCCAGTTTTGGTGGGCAGACGTTAACATCAGAAAACCCAGCACTTCAAATTGACCCCTTTATTGGCAGGCTCTGCAGAGACGCCATGGGCAGAATGGGACATCGAGAGTGACTTGACCTGTTGTCTCTAGGCCAGAGTATCCCCAGGATCAGATCCAGGAGAGTCAGTGAAGTTGATCATGAAGTTAAACTTTTGTAAGGATCATTACATGCCTTGGGAACATCTGCTCCCAGCACTATTTGTGGGGTACGCCTGGTTTTCTGAATAAATGGAAGCTGAGATTTTGAGGTCTGTGACTTTTTCTTTTTTAATTTTTTTTAAAAATTTTTTAATAACTTGGCATTTGCTAGAGATAGATGAAGAACACTTCTATAAGCAGTAATCTTAAATTGCTTATTCTCCAGTCCTCTTTGCTTAATACTAGATGCCCAAGGGATTTATACACTTTAAATCTGTGTGCGTGTGAGTGTATGCATATGCGCATGCAAGTTTCTGGTGACAACTATGGTAGCCATATCAATCCTCCCTCTGTACTAATCCAGCTCCCTCTTGGCCAGTTTGACTAACAAAAATTTACTAACCAAGCAACCGAGCGAAGCAAACACATTAAGAAAAACAGCACTGAATGCAGCCTTGCGAAGAGCCATTGGCATCATTCATCCCACAACAATCTGTACCATACGCCTCTTCTCTGTAAGGCCAGAGACAGCCTTTCCCAGCCTGCAACCCTCCCACAACATTAAATGTAATGGCTTTCTTCCTGCTCCATGGCAGTAGACATGAACTTTGTCTATGACTTCTCTTTAGAAAAATACCCTCCTTTAAAAAAAATTTGGGTTTGACTTTGTAAAACATTTATGCTAAGCTTGAAAAATAGCTGTTATATCCAGACTGTTTGCTGTTCCTTCCAGAAGAGGATAGCCCCAGGTATTGCTCCCAGATGAAGGAATTATACTGTCCATTTTAAGGTGGAGTTAGCAACGCATCCACTGGGAGCATACATAACTACCAGATAGACCAAGATCTTTTCTGTTCTTTGAGCTGAATATAATATCAGCCTGTCACTCTTTATCATATCCCCTTTAATCATGCAAAGTATTTCCTCCCCTTCTCTCTTTCATCATGCTTGTAGACTTATCATTTTCCCCTTTAGCCTTCATTTAGTTGCAATATTCGCATTGTATTATACATTCTCTATACAATTAAGTAGGGAAATTGTCACCACAGGATGTCTGGAAGGCCAGAAGTATGAATGGGTTCAAAAAAGGATTAGATAGTGCATGGAATAGTCCATCAAGAGCCATTATACTCAGATATGTATGTAAACGTTGGCTCAGGAAGTGCCTAAGCTATACATTGCTGTATGCTGGAAGAACATACTAGGAAGAAACATCACTGTATTTGTGTCATGTTTTTTATAGCCCTTTAGTAGGGCATTTGCTTCTGGCCAGTGTCACAGGTGCACTCTGAGCTAACAGGACCTTTTGACCTAACACCACTGAGTTTATATTCATAGAAATTTGGTATGGATTGCTTTATGAAATTATAGATAAAACACTTTACCCTATTGTTACAATTATTAGACAATATAACTTTAAGATCTGCACATAGAGATTTATAGCATTGTAGACTCTTCCTCAACTTCCCCATGGATCTTCTTGATTTAACAGATTGCAATTATTCTTGCTTCTTACTAGTTCAGCATATGTGCTTAAAACAATTAATCTTNTAAAAATTTTTTAATAACTTGGCATTTGCTAGAGATAGATGAAGAACACTTCTATAAGCAGTAATCTTAAATTGCTTATTCTCCAGTCCTCTTTGCTTAATACTAGATGCCCAAGGGATTTATACACTTTAAATCTGTGTGCGTGTGAGTGTATGCATATGCGCATGCAAGTTTCTGGTGACAACTATGGTAGCCATATCAATCCTCCCTCTGTACTAATCCAGCTCCCTCTTGGCCAGTTTGACTAACAAAAATTTACTAACCAAGCAACCGAGCGAAGCAAACACATTAAGAAAAACAGCACTGAATGCAGCCTTGCGAAGAGCCATTGGCATCATTCATCCCACAACAATCTGTACCATACGCCTCTTCTCTGTAAGGCCAGAGACAGCCTTTCCCAGCCTGCAACCCTCCCACAACATTAAATGTAATGGCTTTCTTCCTGCTCCATGGCAGTAGACATGAACTTTGTCTATGACTTCTCTTTAGAAAAATACCCTCCTTTAAAAAAAATTTGGGTTTGACTTTGTAAAACATTTATGCTAAGCTTGAAAAATAGCTGTTATATCCAGACTGTTTGCTGTTCCTTCCAGAAGAGGATAGCCCCAGGTATTGCTCCCAGATGAAGGAATTATACTGTCCATTTTAAGGTGGAGTTAGCAACGCATCCACTGGGAGCATACATAACTACCAGATAGACCAAGATCTTTTCTGTTCTTTGAGCTGAATATAATATCAGCCTGTCACTCTTTATCATATCCCCTTTAATCATGCAAAGTATTTCCTCCCCTTCTCTCTTTCATCATGCTTGTAGACTTATCATTTTCCCCTTTAGCCTTCATTTAGTTGCAATATTCGCATTGTATTATACATTCTCTATACAATTAAGTAGGGAAATTGTCACCACAGGATGTCTGGAAGGCCAGAAGTATGAATGGGTTCAAAAAAGGATTAGATAGTGCATGGAATAGTCCATCAAGAGCCATTATACTCAGATATGTATGTAAACGTTGGCTCAGGAAGTGCCTAAGCTATACATTGCTGTATGCTGGAAGAACATACTAGGAAGAAACATCACTGTATTTGTGTCATGTTTTTTATAGCCCTTTAGTAGGGCATTTGCTTCTGGCCAGTGTCACAGGTGCACTCTGAGCTAACAGGACCTTTTGACCTAACACCACTGAGTTTATATTCATAGAAATTTGGTATGGATTGCTTTATGAAATTATAGATAAAACACTTTACCCTATTGTTACAATTATTAGACAATATAACTTTAAGATCTGCACATAGAGATTTATAGCATTGTAGACTCTTCCTCAACTTCCCCATGGATCTTCTTGATTTAACAGATTGCAATTATTCTTGCTTCTTACTAGTTCAGCATATGTGCTTAAAACAATTAATCTTCAAGCAAGGTCTTTTTGTGCTAGGGGCTGAACAGATCCAGAACTAAAACAATCTGGAAGTATTAGCTGTATGTTTTCGTGGTTGCATCTCAGTTGTTATCCAAGTTGGAAATCTCAGGGAAATGGAAAGAAGGAACTGATTGTGAGGGGGATTTTTATGGTCTTAAAATACACTGTATAGCAGTCCTCTTCCTTCTCATGTTCTTGACTTGCTTTATACAGAAACTGTTACGACATTATCCTGAAGACTGACATTTCTGTTTTGTTTTTTTTTTTTTTACCATTAGAAATATTGAGATTTTAAAGCCTTCCATTTCAGAATTTGAGTAAAAAAAATAATAATATATTTATATATATATTCAAGGAGTATTTAGCAAAGTGCAAGGAACCAGACTTTTTCTATTTGGGACTTCTCAATTTCATATTAAAGCTTCTGCAGACTTAACCAGATTTTTTTCCTGGACTTCTCAAGTTGGAATAAACTGTTACTTCGGTTTTAGCCTATTGCCCACCTCCCTGCACCCTCTCCCTCTTGCCTTAAATACAACCTTCGTGATTCAATGCTCCATTTTGCCTTGGGTACCATACAGATGCCAGCCAGTGGATGATGGGTTAAAAGTCTGGGGAATCAGTGAGGAATTACTGTGGAGTGACGTGGAGTAGGTATGAAGGTATGATGCTTGGTTTATGCCATTTTGCTCATACTCAAAGAATAGGAAGGTTTAACCTATTTACCTCCATAACCTATTATTTTGACCCAAAATGCAGCATCAAGGGCATAGGCAATTGTGTCCAAGTAAGGTGCCTGCATAGTAACAACAGTAGTAGCATCCTGAAAGCACTGTAAGTCAAAGCCTAGCTGAAAGGGGTGGTCCATAGCTGTATTTTGCCCATCTGTCCCTCTCTTTCTTTCTGTCTTTCTTGCTGTCTCTCTGCTGATTTGAAACAGTGAGCTCAGGCTGTCACTATTTTCCTAGAATGAAACTGAGAGAAAAACTCCATATCCATTTGAAATTTCGAGTCTGCCTTTATGTATCATAAAAAAACTGATAAAAGAGCACAAGCACAACTTTGTTTGTTTTGGAGGGTTTTTTGCTTTTCAGTTCACGTTTAATGAAGTAATTACAGTGAAATACTCTCAAAATTCAAGACCTAATTAAAGCAAAGAATAAAACCTCAATTGATCCATTATTTAGATTGGTGAGAAGTGAGCATAAAGCAGCAATGAAAAAGTTAGTACACTACAGGAGGAAAGAAGCAGCCTCCCTCTTGGAGAATACTGATGGGAAGAAGACCTTGGGAGGGTAACAGCCAGTCAGGGATGCACTTAAATTATTTACCGAGAGTTCCTCTTCAAACAAAGAAGAATGGGGCAAAAGCAAACATATCAGTCAAAAGGATACTTTTCCTTGACAAACACAGGTGTTGCCGCATGTGTTTGAATCAGAAGCTGCCTAGCCCAATATCGTTTTAGCAGACCAGCCCCCAAACTACACAGTATGAAATGAGCTCTTAACTCACCAGTGAAGTTTTTCTGCCTCCAAACGGGCATCATTTGGCTTGCAATCTGAGTTGCTGGCTGCTAATGCTTCTTTTGAGGGCAAGGTAAGATGGCAGTTTCAGGTCCTGCTTTGCAGATCACATGGAGGTGTTTAGCAAAAGGGATTTATGGCAGCAGGAGCTTGGCTGTGCCCACACAGGGCACGTGGCACTCAGCTCTTGGGATGGGGTCATCATTCACCCTTTCCTCAGCAGTGGCTGGCCAGAAAGGGGCAGAACCATAGCACAGATCTGACCCACACAGACCATCCTGCTTTGATGTTTCAAAACAGAATGTTTCATTTTCAGTAGTCTCTGTAAATCCACTGGTAAAGCTTTAACCAAATTGCTTTCTCTAGCCTTCTTTAGCAGTTCCTGGGGGAAAAAAAAAAAAAAAAAAAAAAAGAATGACAAAAAATCTCTTTACACAAAGGTGGTTTTAAGCTCTAAGAAATGACATGTTCTGGTTAGGTTGTTTGGTTTTGTGAAGACCAATGAAATTAAAATAAAGAATTTTGTTATTCTGAGTTTTCTAGATGCCAACACTGGCTCATTTAAAACTCATCCCATGTAATCTTACTTATTAAGGCATCTGTATTGTTCCTTGAAGTGCTATGTTGAAGTCTTGGGTAGCTGCTCTCCTGGGTCCAACATCCCTTTACCTGCCTTGTTATTCCTATTGCATTCCCACCAGAATGATACTTTGAGGGGCAGTAGCTGTGAGTACTCAATGCTTCTGAAATTCATCTGTCTTCATTAGGTGCCTGATTTTAGGTGAATTCTTTTCAGACCACTGCCCCTTTTGTTTAGACTTAGGCTGGAGAACCATGCTTCCAAGGCATCTCTAGGAACAGCATCTGCTGAGCAAGTGCCTTGGTCTGAAATTCATATAATTTCTACTCGAATTTCTCTTTTGGGGAGTAAAATAAAACTGCAAGAAAGTTAAGAGTCAGATGTGTACATGTAATATCGGAGTTCAGTCAGTGAGTAAATCTCTCCTGCCCTTCCTCTGCAGAGCTTCACCAAGGGACAAAGCAATTACAGCTCTGTGTGTGTAGATGAAGTCCCAAACTGCTTGAGATGGTTTCTGCCATATATCAATACACGAAACAGATTGCCAGTTCCCTCTCTGAAAGGAGCAGCACTCACGTTGTTTCCCTAATGCCACTTGGGGAGGCAGAGCGGCCCTGAGTTGCTGCCTGTAGCCAGTTATAGAAGAAATGCTACCATTTAAGCCTTGTAATACCGAACCACTAGTGACTGGAGCAAGAGTAGGAGAAAGTCTGCCTCCTCCAGCCAGCTGTAGATGCTTCAGGTCAAGATGTTGTTTCTCACATTTCTGCTTAACAAATATGCCTTTAGAAATGTGCATGAAAGGCAAAATAAACACCGGCCTTAAATCTGCTTTGTGAAAATGGACTGTTACGGTCTCAGCTGGGTTTGTATCTGAATGCATACAGAATAAAGTAGGGTAATAAATGCTGACTGCAAGGCAGCTTTTGTGTCTATTTCGACAGCTCTCAAAGTAGTATCCCCAAATTCCTCCAAAATCAAAATGTTCCATTTTCCCATTTTCAAAAAAAAAATGTAATTCTTGGGTTTGTGTCAATTGGAAGCAATTTTTCTTTAAAATAAAACCTCTAATCATTTTTAATTAAATGCTTGAAATAGAAAAAATTATTTGGTTTAGTTTGAAACAAAACTTTTGCTGATGTTCCAAAATCGCCAGCGAACCGAAACATCAGCCATGAGTGTGCGCTGTTTAACTATATCAGAGTAGCTAAGGACAAATGACATTCAACACCGTGCCAGCAGCAGTGGTTAAACTCCATAATTGTTTCTTTTATTGTCCCCCTTTCCAAAGATTTTAAATCCCTTGTTACGCAATTAACTCCTCGTTTCTGCTAAAGGCTCTTGTCTCTCTTGACAGGCTCTCTGATTACAAAATGTCTGCTGCAAACTCAGAGTGGCAGCAGATCCGAGGATAGGAAATCCACTTCCACCAGTCATTACCTGAGCTGATTGGAGTGTCTCTGAGCTGTAATGGACAGCGGAGGAGAGTGGGTGGCCAGAGCTCCTGCAAACATTGGGATTCCCGATTCTGGTCCTCTAGCTCAGCTTTCTTCACCCTTTCAAATTCCTTCCCTCCTTCCACTGAAATGGCATTTTCCGGAGGAGGATGGAGCAGGTGCTACTGGTGAAGGGAGCAGTGTTTTCAGAGGAAGTCGGTTCAGCTCTGTCTTGTAGCTGGTGGCAGTTCTCCTTCTGCTCACTTCTATCTCAGAGATAAGCCCCTTGCTCTGCTTTTCATTGTCAGCCATGAAATCAGCTGCCGTTTCAGAGCACCTCTCAGTAGTTTCCAAATGCCTTTGACGCATTTTGCCTAAACAGGAGACTGCTGAGAATAGCTGCTAAATCTTTAAATCTGGTTTCACACTTAGTCGTCTTTGTGGCTTTAAATTTGTTGCTAGCATAGCTGGTGTTCCAGGTCATCGAGAGCCTGGGATTAATACCCCAACACTTGGCATTAATAACAAGAGACTAGCAGTTTTATTGAGTCACTCCGCCCTGGCTGGGGATCTAAACTAATTCTCTGAAGACTTGCCCCAGAGTGCTTGGTGTCTTTTGTATACGGGATGGACTGGGGTGCAGGGGAAGGGTGTGCATGTGTGTCTCTTTCCCTAAGACCTTCTGAAGCATCAGGGAGAACAGTAAAGTTAGGATGTTACTACACCATCATTTCTTTCTTGGCAGGAGACAGGCAAAACTTTTCATCAGGAAGGGGCAAAGGCCCTTGTTTCCACTGAATGTTACAAACACACCCACTTGTTGCTACTGTCTAAAGACTCTTGATTCTTGTTTTTACATACTTTCCTTCCTCTTGTAGCATAATGAAACCATTCACTCAACTGGCTTTTCTCCCCGCTTCCCTTCATCTCCATCTGTCCTCTCCAGGTGGCAGCTCATCTGGATGACAGTGTACCTTAGGTATCATGACTCTTGCATCAATGATAGTTCCTATGCACAGCTTCTGTTGGATGTGTTGCAGATTAATTATTCTGAGTTTTGGAAAGCACCCAGTTAAGATGGGCAGGACAAGAAATATTTGGATTTGACCAACTACTTAACAACTGTAACAGGATGTGAAACTAAACCAAGAGAAATGTTTTTGTTCATGTTTGGATACGGTTTGATTTCATGAAGGTATTTCCCTAAACACTTCACAAACTGAAAATGACGGTTGCATATTACCTGGCAAGCTGTCTGACCAACTGAACTGCAGTCACCTTCTGCAACTTCTGGATTGACATGGGCTTGACGTACAACTTCTGCAACTTCTCAATTGACAGTTAGCAGATTTCAGCATAAAAGATAAGGGCACAAATTGTTTGGGGGCAACCAGATGTTTCCATGGTGGGAACAGTGAATGGAATGTTTCCAGAACCAGCAAATACTTGTCACACTTGTTTTCTAAGGAAGAACATTCTCCGCCCGGATCCTAAGGCTTCTTGGTTCCCATCCTCTGGCCCATCCTTTGTTAACTAAACATTGCTGACTCTCAGCAGCTTCCTGACTTGTTTCTCATCTTTTGTATCTTTCCCCTACAGCTGTGACAATAAAGCAGCTTTCCTGAATGCTGTCTCATTCTTCAAGTAAACTGTTAGGTACCCACTGAATGTTATTATAAAGCCCAATTTGAAACCAGTATTGATTCTGCTACTGAATGACAGGCTAGGCTTCATGTCTTCTTTTGGTTTTGCCCCAGCAAGAGAGACTAGGAATATCAGGTTTCCCTCCTTCCTCTAGGCTGCAATCCCTAGATGCTGTGTGTGGAGGGTGCAGTATTTCCCATTCCCTTCACTTTTGCTTCTTTCCATAGCTGTTGGTGGTGCTGTTGCTGACTGCCACAGTTTGAAATGTCCTGCCAAAAGCTCTGTCTGTGGTCCAGCTCTCAAAGCCATCTTTGTCCTGCAGAACTCATTCCTTTGCCAGCTGCACCTGCTTGCACATGGGTAGGCCAGAAGCCTCAGAGCTAAGTGATTACCAAATTTATTCAGAAGTTACTGTCCTCCCAGGGCTTTTTGATTTTCAGATGCTGCTAGCCCTGGTTTGGCCACTGTTGGATTCCAGTGGGCCTGGCTTTTACTTTTTCACACTGGGAAGAAGAAGTTAGAGACCTGTCAGCAGATCTTCCTGATGCTCTTCAGCAGTTTTCTCCCTAGATGCTGTGTCCTTATCCACCAGCTCTTCTGGCATTGTTTCTTAAGTCAGACAAATCTGTTTTATTTTACCCTAGCTCTTGAGCGTTTTCCCTTTTCACCTCCTTGCACCTCTCTAAGCCCTTGCAACTTGTCTTTAAACCTCATCTCTCTGAAATCTGAGCTGAGGGTAGGTTCCTACAGTGCTACGCTCTGTCTTTCACTTGTGGCCACACCTGCTTATCCATGCATTTGCCATCTCTGCAGATCTGCAAGGCACTTTTTGGTGCAAGGAAACTGTGTGTGTGGCTGTGGTCCCCCAGCATGCCATCCCACTTCTTTCTCTGGAGCACATCACTGGGCTGCTCAGTCAGTGGAAGAACCAAAGGAGTCCACATTACCTGCTTGTGCAAGTTTGTCTGCAGTATCTGCTCTCTCAAACTGCTGGCTGAGTGTGTAGAGAGAGGGCTGGCAAGAAAGGATTATATTCGTTACAATATTAAATAAATCAGGTAGAATTAGCTCTGAGCAGAAAGCAGCAGCTGGCTTTTGCGATGTTGTGACAGGCTCTGCCAATTATGCAATGCAAAGAGAAACTGACTTCCATGCCTCCTAGGCCATGACAGGTCTAGGAAGACTGTTTGGCAACTTCTTATGCTCTTGTGCAGTAAATCATAGAACCATAGAAGGGTTAGAGTTGAAGGGGACCTTAAAGATCATACAGTTCCAACACCCATGCCATGGGCAGGGACACCATCCAGTAGACCAGGTTATTCAAAGCTCATTGAGCCTGGCCTTGAACACTTCCAGGGATGGGGCATCCACAATTTCCCTGGGCAACCTTTTCCGGTGCCTCACCACCCTGACAGAAAAGAATTTCTTCCTGATATCTAATCTAAATCTCCCCTCCTTCAGTTTAAAACCATTATCACTTGTCCTATTGCTACACTCCCTGACAAAGAGTCCCTCCCCATCTCTCCTGTAGGCCCACCATAAGTACTGAAGTTCCACTCCGAGGTCTTCTTAGAGCCTTCTCTTGAAATCTGTCCTCTGTTTGAGCCTCTGAGAGCCTCTTGCCTCCACCAAAGAGCAGCCACACTTCAAGACTGGTCACCATTAAAGCTGTAACAACAGGACCTCCAGACTCCTCCAGACACCCTTATGGCCCAGCACAAGAGCAAGGAAGAATTTGGTTAGCTTTATTCTTATTAATATCGTGGGGTATTGATTTTAACTGGTACCTGTGCTGTGGTAGCTTTTTAATGCTTAGAGCAGCAAAATGAGGCCATGTTACCAACAAAACCATGGTGCTTGCCCTAATTACTCTGCAAGGTTAATTTGCTGAGGCTGCGCCAGTATGTGTGTCTGACAGATTGATTCCTTTGTATTATATGAGCTAAGGGAGGACACTGAGTTTCATATGTATGTGGGGGAGGATGAACAATTAGGTGGAGGAGATCTTTTGCTCTGGTAGCGTAGGCAGGTCAAGGTTATGCTGAAATGAAATTGTAGCTGAAACACAAAGGGTAAAAACCCTGCTAAGAGACACCAAGATTGATCAGGGTGAAAGATGTTGAGGAGAGGATGGATTCCTTGAATTCAAGTGATAATGAACTTTTAGGGAGTTCAGCCTTGACACAAGAGCAATGGTTGTGTATATTTGCATGGGTATGCACAGAGGAAATTTTATTTTAATCTTGTTTGACAGAGTGTGACTGAAACTGAAAATTTAGAAGATTACCATCCAGGGTCAAGAGCTACAGTATGGACCTCTGTACAGTGGACACAGGACTCTGCAGACAGCAACCTGGAAATTCAGATGATACAGTAGAAATGCTAGAAAATGGTGTAAGATTAGGTCCTGGCCGGGTAGACTTTTCAAGAGAACTTATTATCCTTCTTTCAAAAAACATCATACTTACATACATACATAAGGAACTCCTGTTACAAGGATACTGTCTTGCTAACCTTTAAGGAAATGAGATAGCCTCATCTACTGTAGAGGAGCCTAATCACCGCACAGAGATGTTGTGGAGCATATCTCAGCAGAGCAAGGAAGAAGGTAGTGGAATACCTGTGAGAGGACTAGGTGGTTGATGCCAAATGCGCTTGTGAAAGTGGAGCCAGAAGATGAGGATAACTGAAGAAAATCATGTCACAGTGGTATGTGTTTCCTTAGTAGTAACCATGTGAGCATATTCATCTCACAGTAGTGTCCCCACGTCTTGCCAAAGGAGCAAGTACATGCTCATCAATAAACTTTCAACCTGCGAAACTTGCTCTAGTGATGATATAGAGCAGTGCCACAGGTCTGAGTGGATCTTGAGGTACTTAGGTTTTGTTCTGGCCAGAGCTTAGAAGCTCAATTTAGAAGTAATTTTCTCAACCTTCTGTGGAAAGCTTAGCTTAGAACAGAAGATTGCTGATGAGTTAGCAGGGCAAGCTCTTCCTTTGCCTTTACATAACCTTTTCCCAACACAATATTAGTGAATCCTGCCTTGCTATGATTTCAGACATAAATCTGAAAATCTGCCTGCTTAAAGATGCCATAATACTTGTCATAAGAATAAAGGGAGTAAGGCAAACTTCCACTCTTGGGTAATGACATTCTGCTCTGTAACTTCTCCATCAGCTGTAGTATAGAATAGATTTTCATATATTTTTTTTTTCTGCAGCCAGGAGCAAGCAGGACAAGAGGTTGTTGGGGCCAGGTCTACTGGTAAGAGGTTTGTGTTGGATTTGTCCCATCCAGTATATTACATGATGCCAAATTTCAAAACAAACTCAGCAGTATGTGAAACTGGTTGGGAAGGCTGTACCACTGCCTGTGGTAATGATCTCTCACCCAGACCATGTTAATTGGAAGATGGAAAAAAAAACAAAAAAAAAGTTTCTTTTGCCTTGCATTAATTTAGAGACAGATTGTGGAAAGGATCAGAGTGAGGTGAGTGGGAGGATGAAAACTTCCCTGGTGCATTTTGTGATTTAAAAATAATAATAAAAAGAACCCCCTTGTGTTTTGAAAACTCTATTAAAAGAAATGTACTTCTGCAGAAGAACAGCGTGAAAGAGGAAAGTAAGGGCTTCAGCAAGGTGAATCAGGAAAAAAAAAATTGTCTTTGGGGCCAGCTTTAGGGAGTGGAGCTGGGAGCTGAAGGAAACAAATGGCATTGCAGTATCTGAAGTAAACAAAGCCAGCTCAATATATATTTATTTGGAACAGCCAGTTACCTTATGCTGAGCATCGGGGGAGGCTGAGAAAGAAATGGTGTCCCCTTCAGACCCAGTGGCAGAAAGCAGGAGGTTTTGGTTGCCATGCTGAGGCTCATGTGCCCCATTGGAGCTAACAGTGTTAAAGGCAGATTGCTTGGAAAATGTTTTCTAAGAAGCTCATGAAAATCACCCCCAGTTCTAGAGGAAATTGCCTGAGATCCAGGATCACCTCCCCTCAGCTTAGGGCAGAGGAAGTGATTTGAGGTCCCTAAAAGCACAACGGCATTTTAAAACCAGTGCTGATTTTAAAACCACATTCGATGGGCAGAAAGAGGGAAATTGCTGCCTTGTGCAACAGTAGTGGTAGCAAATTTTAGAGACAAACAGTGGAAAAGGGAAAGCAGAGAGACTAACATCTGAGCGCGCTAGTGGTGGGGGAGAGAAGAAATCTGAAATGCTAAAGATGAAATGTGCTTTATGTTTGTGGAAAGGTGGGAACTGTGACAAACTCAGACCTGGAGCTTATGTTTTATTATATATTTTCCCCTTGACCCCTGGAGAATACACAAATAAAATCAATTAATGGGCCTTGAAGAAGAATCACTTTAAACTGTTCAATTAAACCCCGCAATGCAGAGAACAGAATGGAGGGGGGGGGGAACAATAAATACGTCTTAAAAAATGGACTTGTCTGAAGCGCCTGGGCCCCGACATGCACCATTACTGACGGATCGAATCACACTTCCATTAACACCATAATCTTATAGACTCCACAGGCCGTAAAAAAGGGATTTACTTTAATCAGGTTTGGTTAGGGCTGAATTTGAAAAGCGCTACAAGTGAAATAAAACACGACCTCGTCCCCCCTTTGATTTTCTTTCTTCTCACTCTGGCTCTCTAATTTACAATTTGCCAGCCGCCAGCGGTTCATTTCTAATGGCTGTGATCCACTGGTGTATGTCGCACTCTCTCCCTTATTGTGGCGGAAATGATTAGGAAGAACATAGACCTTTCATTTCCGTCCCCACCTCCCACTTCCCTGGATAAATGCCCAGGATGTAGCATTTCCTTTCATGCAGGCTTTAGTCCTCCACATTTTTGTCCCCCACACCCTTTCCCTGGCTGTCTTGGGGCTGGTATTCTGTCACTCAGACTGTGGCAGGGAAGAGACTGGGGATGAAGAGGGTGCCCATCAGCTTCTAAGCATGAGTATTGACCACTGAGGAGACCATGTAGCCACAAGGTGTCAAAGTAATGGGTTTTACTTCTCTTACTATCTCCTTTTTCTTTGCCTCTGCTCCACACTTCAGCCTGTCCAGTTTATCCTGTGGTACCAACTAACTCTTTTGATTCCTGTTCCCTTATTAATTCATCCCCTTGCCAGGGCAAATCCAACACACTCTGTATGCACAGCACAGAGCTGTCAAGTGTTTGCTTCTTCTGCCCTGACCATCTCACTATCCCTAGTGATAAAAATATCAATTTTTGTGCTGTATAGAGACGTGTCTTAGTGGGATGGTCGCCAATGATAAAAGGCAGTTAACTTCATTTTTAGTCAGCCTGCTGTCTTCTACTGGGTTATGTTGTACTTCTCTAGAAGTCACGTTTCTGACCATGGCAATGTAAGCACTTAGGTGGCAGCAATGAGGAACTGTGCATCACAAGGTCACCTTGGGGCTTGCACCTGTAGGCACAAAAATAAATGAAAAAGAGAACAGTCGGTTGGAAGAGCTACTGCTGCAGTGCCCACGTGCTTTGCACTGACCTCTGACAGGGTCTCCCAGATGCTACGATATAACTGGCCTATTTGGTGGGAAATTTGTTGGGTAATAGTCCTAGGTCCAACCCAACAAAATTACCTCATAGCATCTGTGCAAGACTGCTAGGTCAGCTGTGGCGTTAGGGTTGCTTTGTGATAGCTGGATGCTGACAGGTGTATTTGGGTTCCTACTATGGTGCCTGTGGAAAATCATCTGATTGTTTTACTGAGTTGCAACTTCCTGAAATTTTCCCTCATTTACCTTACATTCAGTCTTTCTGCCCCAACATACAACACTCATACATGACTGAAGATGTAAAGTCCTTGTGTTTAACTGGAAAATGCTACCCATGTCTCCTACTTAGCTTTAGAAGGGTATACACCCAGACTGGACTTATTCCTCAAGGTTTTAATTATAAAGTTGTTAAGGAAAAAAAATATTAAAAAAATCCCCAAACAACAGGCAGGAGAACAGGTTAAGGATTGCATGGGAGATCTGGTTACATAGCCATGCTTGGCTGCCTGAAAGCTGGAAAATGGAGGAAACATTATTCCTTAGTCCAGTTGGGATAAGCTGGTACTGGAGAGCTGTACCAGAGGGACTGCTCTTCTAGGTTGGTAGTGCTTGATGACTTTTGAGGCCAGGGTGAAGGAACGTGTAGACGTGGCTCTTCAGGGCATGCTCTAGTGGCCAAGATTATTGGTTTGTGGTGAGGTGTTGTGCGTGGGGTTGTGGGTGTGGGGTTTAGTTGGTGGGTGGCTTTTTTGTTTGTTTGTTTTTGTGTGGGTTTTTTTTTGTTGTGTTTTTGGGGTTTTTTTTGTTTTTTAATGTGGTTGGACTCGATGATCTCAAAGGTCCCTTCCAACCACTAAGATTCTGTGATTCTGTGATTCTGTGTAATTGATAAGGAAGGAAACTCACCAGAGTGAATTTGTAAAAGTAGGTTCAAGCTGCAAAATTTACATAGTCCTCCTGAAGGCAGAGAGTGGGTTTTGAAGTTGTTCCAGTACAATTAGACATGAAGAATGACAGATGAGAGAGGGGAGTACAGTTGGAGGAAAGGGAAGAAGTGAAGGGAAATACAGGGAATGGGAAAGCGATATGGAGGAAAGGAATATTGGCAGAGTAATTTCAATTTAAAAGGAGATGCTGAATGGGAAGGAGACTTATATGGACATTATGGGCATTTGTGTGTGTACATGTAAAGAGGGGAGAGAGAAGGGAGAGAAACTTAAGGGAGGGAAGAAAAAAAAGGAGTCTCAATGAGAGTTTGGTCATTGGAAGTCAAAGCTAATGTTAGCAATTGATAATAAAGGCAGGCAAAGGGAAAAAAAAAAAGCATAAAATTCACTTAAAAACTCTCCAAGTTTAAAAGCTCCCCAGAGGCTTTGTAATAGAAAAGGGCTTTTAAGTGCTATTTTTTCCCCTGTTTTTCCTTTGGGGATGTCTCAGAGGGATGATTTATTGTCTAATGTATTTAAAGTGACAAGGCCAATTTTGGCGAGCTTGCTGCAGCAGTGCCAGCAGCACTTTTCACGGCCCCGCAGAACACACCCTCTGTTGATGACTCTTTGATGTGGCACCATCCTGCTGGATTCTGGCAGCAGAGCAAGCCAAGATGGGGAGATCCCCTTGCAGAGCGGTCCAGTGGGGAGGCGCCATCCCAGTGCATTCCTTGTTTAGCTGTTGAGAATGGAAGAAGCTGGTGTAATGATGGAATGAGAAGATGGTTAGATGCTAACACCAATTCCTGCGTCCAAGAAAATGGGTTTTCAGATGACCTTTGAAGACAGAGCTCACTCGCCATTCCATTTCCATGGTACCTTCTGCTCCAGCAGCTGTCTCTTAGGTGTGCCACAGCCCTGGCTTCTGCTGAGCTGTCTGCAGGCCAGTTTGGGCTGTTCCTAATCACTGGTGACTCCTGAGGTGTTACCTTCTTCTCTAGGTCTGCTTCTGAGGAGTCTTGTCACTGAGGCATGACTGCAGCCCCGTTCCCCTCATGCTACTACAGCTGCTGCAAGCAATAAGCCTCACCTTCTCAAGGAGAGTTTAAAAAAATCTCGGGGCTATGGATTTTTTTTTTTTTTTTTAATATTGAGCCTGTATTTACTTTTGCTCTATTACACTTATATTTATACCCCTTAATACAATTCCTCTACCTTCTTGGTATTTACACACTTGTAGATGGTTAATCTTACTCCTTGCCAAGCAATACATATTTAATTATTTTAATCTCTTCTCATATGTCAGTGCTTTCAGACCCTTAATCATTTTTTTTTCTGCTGCTCTTCTCTGTATTCCCTGTGCTCATCAACATCTTTTGTAAATGCATGTTGCCCAGAATTGAGGGCAGACTTCCAGGTACTGTCCTGCCAGATCTGTACAGAGGGCCAGTACCTCCTCTCTTTCTGACATGATTTCTCTGCAGATGAAGCACAGCATTATGTTAACCTCTTTTTTTTTTCTTTTTTCTTTTTTTGCCTGCTTCTGTAGAGCATTGCAAATCTGTAACTTAACTTCCTGTCCACTCTCTCCTTGTTTGATCCTTACCATTTTCCAAATCGACCTCTCTTTTAATGTCCTGGTTTCCATTTATTTTCCCTCATGTGCAATAACCTGGATTATTTATTCTAAACTGATTCTCTTTTTCTCTGCTGGTCCCTACTCCTAACCTTTCTGGCATATATTGTATTTGTTGGTCTACAGCAATGGCTAATGGAAGAAACTATTCATGTTTCTGCAGTCATTTATTTAGCTTTTGATCCTCTGCTCCCTGCAATTCCTTGTGCTTGTTTGGTCACTCCCTCCCTGCAGCTGTACTCCTTGCTCACAAATGGTCATCGGCCAAGCAGCTGTGTCTTGTCTCTGTAGTGGCCAGGGAGAATCTCCTTGACCTGAAAAGCAGCAGCAACCACCTCATGCTCAGCTTGGTCCTGCGAATGGCTGAGTGTGCCAGCCAGCTTTGCATGTCCTAAGTACTGCGTGATGCTTCCTCTTATAATCAGTCTGAGCATCACTGCTTTTCCCAATTGCCCCCTGCACTTAATTGACCAATAGAGCTAGACATATGGAGGATGGAATCACAAACCCAAATCAGCAGTTGTCAAAGGAAATTAATTCAAACAGGAAGCTACAAAACACTTGGGTTTTTTTCTTTTTTTTTTTTTTTTTTACTTTTTTTTTTTTTCAAGCTCCAATGGAAGAGATGATTATTAATATCCCCAGCTGTATACTCAGGCAGATGGCAGTGACTCCAATGCACTCTCTCTACCAACTTTCCATGTGATTTCTGTAGCATTTAAGCGACACTAGGAAATTACTGAGAGAGGGAAAGAAAGAAGCAGCTACGTTCACACTGTCTAATTCAAAGCATCTAAGTTAGATTAGCTTGCGCTAAAAAGACAGGCTGTCTTAATTCATTGTACAGTCAATGCAGAGAGACAGGTGCTCTGAATTGCTCTCTGGAGGTGCTTCTCACTGCTGACTCTGAAGAGGTGAACATCCTAAGTCAGGTGCACATATCTTCCTTCTTTCACCTGCATTGTCCTCTATATTATGCTCAGGGGTCTTCAGCTCTGAAACATATCCACCAAGGATGCTGTAGCTATCTCTTGCTCTGATTGCCAACTGCAACCATGGTGAGGTCAATGCCACTTAGGGCATGCTCCAGTGCCAAGAGATGGCCTTTTCCCACCCCCAGGGTCTAAACAGACAGCAAAGAGGCAGCACAAACTAAGAGGGACAACAAAGGATATAGAAATGGACAGTCAGGGAGACTGAAGGTCTGCTTGGCAAAACAAGGCAGCCTGCTTTATAAATCACTTAACAGGGACTTATGAGGAAACCCTCATCGTCTCTGGGTCCCTTGGTTGCCAAAGCAAAGCAAAGGAATTCTCTCTACAACTACCTGAAAGGAGGTTGTAGAGAGGTGGGACTTGGTCTCTTCTCCCAAGTAGCAGGCGATAGGATGAGGAAATGGCCTCTAAATGAACCAGGGGAGGTTTACGATGGGTAGGTTTTGGATGGGTATTAGGAAAAAATTTCTTCTCAGAAAGGGTTATCAAGCATTGAAACAGACTGCCCAGGGAAGTGGTTGAATCACCATCCCTGGAAGTATTTGGAAAATGGGTAGATGTGGTACTTAGGGAGATAGTTTAGTGGCCATTTTGGCAGTGTTAGGTTTATGGTTGGACTTGATGATCTGAAAGGTCCTTTCCAACCTAGACAATTCTGTGATTCCTCCCCGCCTTCACCTCCTCCTGCTGTAGAGGGCAGATCACAGCTACAGGCCTGATTGCCTCTGCTGGAGGGTTGAAGGAGGAGGAGTCAGCTGTGGGCAGTGGTATTGGGTAACTCTAAGGAGACCCACCTGTGCTTAGGGTGGGATTGCAGGTGGAGGCACTCAGGGGATAACAAAGGAAGAGGTGTGCCCCAAGTGCTGCTACAAAAAGCCAGGATCTGCTATCTTAGAGGGTGTTTTCTGTTTGTTCCTGATATATGCCTGTGGTGCAAGCTATGAGTCCTGCATTCAACTAGCAAGCCATAGCTGAAGGTGGCCTTCTTCCTTGGCAGAAGGGGAAGAAGCTTTGCGCAGTTTTCTTGCCTGGTATGGAAAACACGATGCACGAGCCTGTGAGAAGAACAGGGCAGCTCCCTGATGAGCAGCAGTGTGCTCTTGCAGGTCTGGAGCTGGATTGAAGAGCAGAACAGGAAGACTAAGGTTAAACCATCATTTTTAATTCTTGTAAAACAAGGAGGGATTTTCCAGGCACTGCTGTGGGACTAGCAGCTTTGGTTCTGCCCCATGAGGGCCGAGCAGAGCATTCATGGGATGGAAGAGCCCTGTCTGTGATGTCCCCCTGGTAAGGTGAGGCCACTGCCACATGGCATCGTTATGTGAGGTTATAGCTTCATGGAAACAGTTTGGACTGGTTGATTGCTCTACTGGGTTCTTGATTAACTGCAATCAGCAAAGGGAAAGGGAGCAGAGACCTTTGCACCAAAACCTTCTGCTCAATACCTAGCAGTGATTTTTGCTTTTTGTACTTTCTTCTTCCTTTCAAAAAATTAAAAAGTGTGAGGATGCATGAAGACTGGAATAGAAAACATTGACAATCTTATCATACTACTGTATAAATCAATACTACGCACTTGACTGGAATAATACTGATTGCTGCATCCCATGAAAGTTATAGTCAATTGAGGTGGGATTTGAAACTTGAAGACTGGCCTTTTTTAAAAGGTGTCCAGACAAGCTATGCATTGCTTTGGGTAGTGCTATGTGAAATCCCACAGCCTGTGTTATGCCAAGGGGTCAGGCACAACTGTGCGAGCTTCTAAGTTACGCAATGAACTCAACTACGGCCTGGAGTTGGAGGAGAGACTTTAACAGGATGCTTCCAGCCTGATACTGCTGCATACCATAGGTAAGGGAAATGGTGACTGGCGCAGAGCAGTACTGTGTGAATAATTGTATGTGCATGGGAGACAGTAATTACCTTACTTTCATCAAGTGATATGAAAAAAAGGTTGGAAATTGAAATCTGAACATGTGAACTTAGGTTATGAGATTAAAAGGGTTGGGATGGGATTTTCTTACTCAGAAATATGTTATTTTGGCTTGGGTGCCTTGTTGGGGATGGAAAATGTGAGGCTGAGGGTGATAGTGTGCAGTATGTGCTGGTGGTAGCTAACCTTCTTTTGCGGAAGGTATGAGTCGAGGGTCTTCATAGATAACTTCACTTGCCTGAATGTCCTAAATAAAAGTCGTTTTAGCAAAGGTGAAAGAGGTGTAAAGTGGCCTCTGCCTGTTAAGATCAGTCCCTTTGCTGCCTCTGCCACTCCCTTCAGTAGCATCTGGCATACCTCAAGAAACTTGGATAGGATTTTTCTAGTAATCTGGGGGAGTCAGCATAGCCTTACCTCTTGTAGAGTTTGCTGGCCTATCCACATACAGGCATCGGATAAACTGTGGCATGGAGCAGAGGCTACTAGGTCAAATGTTCAGTCGTTTTTTTCCTGACAAGTTAGCAGTTGCCTGAAATGGAGAAATATGTATGCACGCTTCTTCTAACTAGGGCAGCAGAAGTTGGTGCCACCAGAGAGATTGCTCAGGTTGTCAAGTGAGTGGGATTAGGGATGGCCAAGGAATTTCAGAATAAACACAGCTCTGTTGTGCAGGATAAAAGGAGACGGTGATCAATACATCTTAGAGCTTCAGGGCTTAAGGCAAGCAGTGTCTGACAGGATTAGGAAGAAACTTTTTTAACATGGACTAGTCATCCTATAATTGCCTGCCTGGGATGCTCACACATCCTTTTCTGATATCCTAATGAAGCCAGCCACCTGAGAGTCAGCTGCTGTGGCAAGACCTCTGTGAAAAAAGTACTTCTGTCTTGCAATTCCTGTTTACCATAGTTGTTAAAGACACGTGATGCAACGAAGCTTGAATTTTTGGGAGCAGAGAGGCAGTGGGTGCTGCACTATGAGTGCCACCTAAAGAGGGTGGAAAGGAGGAGCTGAAAACTGGGAGGGGCGGTGGTACTGTATCTGGGGCCAAGCTCTTGCTGGAGGAATGGATGGATGCAGATGCAGAGCTTGTGGGTGGGTGAGGGGAACTTGCCAGCTGCTTCCCAGAGCTGTGCAGGTGTGCAGGGGCTCATTACATGCTGTGGCTGCCGTCACTGACACAGTGGCAGATGTTGTGGAATGTGACTGGTGTAGCCGCAGGGGAGAGGGCAAATTTGGAGCCAAGGACTTTGGAGCTGGGCCATGCTGTAATGTGGTAATACCTTCAGGTATATGCAGAAGGCAGGTGTGGGTCTCCCCTCTTTTTCTCCATGATAGAATTCCTAATTTTATTGTTTACTGTTTCTTTTCCCCTCACCTCCCTGGGTTTTGACATCTAAAGGTAGTCTGTCCTGAGAATCGTGTGTAGATCAGTGATGTGAAATAGCTGTGAAGATATCTATGCTTCTTAGCCAGAGTTTGAACACAAAGTCTGGAGAGTTGGTGAGTTTGCCTCTGTTTCCATAGGATGTAGCTCACATGGGATCCTTGGCTTGGCTGGGGTTTTGCAGTTCCTGCGTGCCCAAGTCCTCTACTGTGGTGTTTTTATGCAAGGAGAAATGTTCTCTGTTCTGGTTCCCTCTTTTGTAATGGAAGTAATAAACAATGCACAGTAGCATACTCTATAAAGGACAGTGGACTTCTGTGACCTCCTGTTTCATGTGCTGTTGTACTTTTTCCGACAATCAAGGCACCTGCTCACTGTGTGCTTCTGCTCTGTTTAACACAAAAGCCTAATAAGTCACAGGATTAGAATGGTGGAAAGGCAGGGTCAGTTCTGCCACAGCTCTGTCTCTCAGGATTCAGTGCAAGCCCTCAATAGGAACAAGGACTCGGAGGAGGCTAGTTTTGTTTAGCCTGTTAAATTCAAGACAGGCAGTGCAGCTGATTTTCTGTAAATGCACTGACCCAGAACAGATCAGGAAGGGAAGAGGGCTATTTAAGCTGAGAATGTTGGCACAAGAAAAACGGGGGATAAAACTAGCTTATGACTGGAGTAAGATTGTGAACGAAGACGTTTTCTCACTGTTGAGTAGTGAGTGTCTGAATAAACACACCTGCTGAAATCGTTTGGGGTAAATACTTTGAGTCATTCTTAATATTAAATTATGAGTAGATGTCACTGTCACTGATGGTGACAGCCTGGCCTTGGCTGACTCCAGTTCCCTCTAACATGTTGGACTAAACCTGCAAGAGATACCAGGTTGTTAGTATCTCTCACCTCTGGGAATAACTAGAGTCTAATAAGGATGTAGATGAAATATTCTTGCAGCTATTTTGGGCTAGCTCAGGTCTCTGACAATCAGTAGTGTTGCACTTTTGAGCCTGCCTGAATGTACTCCTTCATTTGAATTCCTTTACTTATGTATCAGCATTTCTGTTTCACAGTTAAAGAAACTGAGACAGAAAGGTAAAATGACTTGCTTAATGTGCTCACAGTAGGATTGGTACTAGCACCCTGAACGCTCAGTACCAGCTGCATCTGTCCGTTTATATTCCTGCTCCTGTGCAGAAGGTCTGGCTAGCGAGTCTCTCTGCTGAAAGCTGGTGGGCCTCAGGCTTTCTGGCAGTTCTGAGACGTAAGCATGTCGCTTTATGGAAGTTCTTAAGGTTATGGAATCTGTTATTTTAGCTTTTTGTCTTACAAAGCAGATGATAAAGGAACTGTACCAACTAGTCTTTGCAACTTCATCTAATCCCAGTATGTGCACATTGCACTTGCATCTAGAAAAAAAGTTTTTCTGTTCATTCTGATGTTGAGAGACTGGATGATCACTAGAGTAAAAGTTAATTGTGCGGTTGTGCAGTGTGGCAGATTGCAGAAGAAGAGGAGACATTCCTATCCTGTTCTTCTCTGCCTAGCTAACAGTCACAGGTCCTTCTGGTACCACTTTCTGACTGCTATAAACTGACCAGCTGCTGCTGTTCCCCATTAGCGGACTGTGAGAGCACAAGGGCTGTACTTAAATACAGATTGGTATGTCCCTGCTTGCATAATTGGAGCAAGCAGGGGTTTAGGATGTCATCTGTAGTGGTGCTTGTCATTACTACCTGTCGTGTGCTGGTAGAGCAGTCACTTTGCTACTGAAACACTGGAAGGGGAGAAACCAGAACAGCTGTGGCCTTTGTGTGTGCTTCTTTATCTTCTGTCCCTATCCATCTTGACTCTAGGTCCTGCCAGTTATTTCAGACAGCACAGTCTTTTTATAAAAAAAAAAAAAGTGATTTCTTAAAATAAGTGCCTGAGCATAGGAGATGAGAGCCCTCTGTTTGATCCAAGGGAGAAAAAGTGTAGTGTGAGGCCAGCTCTTTACTGAACTCCACAGAATTTATCCAGGAGAAAGCCCTGGGAATGTCTCTATTGTGGAGGAAGCTTTATTCTGCATTCACACCTCAGCTGTTGCAGCTCTCCAGCCATGAGAGGCACAGCTGTAGGAAAAAGGTTTTCATTAGCTCTATGGCTCTCAGAACTACTTGTTTAATTTCACATGTATGATTTAAGAATGTGTGTATATCAAGCACTTAACATTCCTCTTCTCTCACATGCATTATATTGAATCATGTATACTGATTCTTTTACTGTTTGTTTTTGCATAAGTAATTGTGGCGTGAGCTCTGAATTATTTCATAAATTTTTGACTGACTGTAGTATTCATGCTGGTCTTGCCCTTTACAGAATGTAGTGGCTGCACTTAACCTGCTCAGCTTTTGAGGGCTGCCTGTCTATCAATCTCTTTTCTTATAAGTACAAACAGTATTTGTTTTATATAGCTCCATATTGCATGTAACATTTGGCAGTAGGGAAGTCTCGCATGAAAACTTACTACATATGCATGTAAAAAGGGCTGGGGAATAAAGTGCAAAAGAAGGATGATATTGCTGACTAGCTGGCTTGATAGTAGAGATGCTCTTTTGTAGTAGTACAGATACTATTGGTAGTAGAAGTACTCTTGTGAACCAAAAGGGCAAATTAAGCAAGGATTAATGTTCAAGGCACTGGGCTGGAACTCAAGAGAGCAACTTTAAGGGGTCCTACAGACTGAGTGATGTATGTAGTTTACAGGATTTTCCTCATTCACCTTCTGTGGAGGCATGTAGTACTAATGACCCTTATCGTGTGTATTTATATGGTTATGTGATCTGAGGAGGAGATACCTGCTGTGTGTTTGTATAGCTTGGCATAAAATCGGGCATTACCAAAGCTCACTGCTATGGTAAAACAAATGCTGATAGGTTTGGTAATGCGAGCAACCTCCCAATTTTGGGGATCCATGGGTTTATAAGTGGTGTGGGAGACAGGAATGGTTTTAAGTAGATGGGATTCTTTTAATTGGGAAGCAGGACTGCCAAGATTCTGAAGTATTTGACAGGTGTGGAAGCTTAGATCTTGTAAACCTTCCTCTTTACATACAGTATTATGATTACCTATCTGATCTTTTTACAGGGTGCAAATGTTTAGTAGCATTGATTGTTTGGGGAGCCTAAAATGTAAGACTCATTACTCATCTCTTGTCCAGCTGCAGTGTTAGCTTGAGATTCAGAATAAGGAACTTAATTACCTGATCTTTAAGTACAGTACCTAAAGAATAAAAGAGGTCTTTCTCCTGGATGGTGAAGCAGGATATTAATTTGGGAGGAAAGGTCAGTTTGTCACCTGGAGTCTGTGTGAGGTCACTCATCATCAAGGTGCTCCCTCTTAGCAGGAGGGACTCGGTGATGACAAGCTCAACCTTCTAATTCTGGAGGATTCAATGTTTAATTACTTTGTTGCTGTCTCACGTAAAATTGCTTCAGGCACAATGAATGCCCAGGACTCTCATGTGCCAGGGAAGTGGCTGCTCAGCCTGAAGAGATGACACTCTGTTGAGCTGTTGGTGTTTGGTGGTGTCCCAGCAGTGGTGTGCTTGTGGTGGTTATGAACGACCAGTGCTGGCAGGGATCTTGTGCACTTGTCAGAGGAAGCTGTAACTCCACTTATGCCTGTGCTGCTCATTCCTTCTGGAACCTTTCCATAGTGTGATAGGGCCACCTGTTTTCAGTATTTGGCCTCTAGTTTGAGGTGCCTTCATCCTTGCAGCTGTGCTGCCTGAGAGGCTTTAGGCCTTGATTCTTCTCCTATCACCCAGGCCACTCAGAACATGTGGCTAAGAAAATATGGGGATTCAGTCTTCTGTCTCAGGTGTAAAATGCTATTTCAATATCAAATGTTCAGGCAAAAACTTCTGTGAAAATAGTGCTTATGGATGCCTCACAAACCTGCTTGGTCATAAATGTTTTTTCCATGGCTCATGACAGAATGAAATTATAAATTCCTCTGGGCTCTAATTCAGCCCAGCACAAGCAAGATGAAGTCATCTATGGACTCAGGGTCTCTCAAATTACCACATGCCAGCAAATTAACAGCACCTTTTGGTCTCTGACACTGTACTTGCATGGCCTCCCTTCGTGGTGAGGGCTAAGCTGAGTGAAATTGCTTCCCGTAGGGCCTTCTGAACTCCCCAATGCAAGAGATTCCGCAGCATGAACTCAAACCTTATTAGATACAAAAATCCACAGGAATGACTTGTTATGAATGCCCCAAGGGCAAACAAAGTTTCAGCTGGTGCTTTCTCTTCCTTATGCACCGAAGTCAATCAATCATGAGATGCAAATCTGTAGAAAATGAGGCTTCATTAGTTCTGCTGCTTAGAGCACTCCCTTGGGGCTTTGTTGGTGTCTTTTTTTTTTTTCCTTTAATGTTAAATTACATGTCTCTGAACTGCTTGTTCTTAATGTGGTCAGGTATGTCTAAAGGAGAAGTGTTTCAGAGGGACAGCCTTTCCTCCTTTCCATCCTTTTGGAGTCATTCTCTGAAACATCTGCAGTTATTAAAAATGGAGAGACAGTACTGTCTCTCTGCTATTTACAAACATTGTCTGATGGACAAGAACTTATAACCTTGTGTAATGCTATTATGACCTGGTCAAGGAAAGGAGTTGCTATTTAATGAGGCATCCCCATGGGGATGCTTTGATCTAGCTTCTTGAGGAGGCATGAGGAGAACAAACAGGAAGGAAATTAGGGGTTACAGGCATGGTAGCTCAGGCCTTTGCCTGCTGTCTTCAAGGGCTCTATTAAATGAAGATAAGTCTATGTGAAAGACAGCGATATGTTTTGCCAGTCTGGTAACTTGGAATGTCAAAAACCCTGAACAGCTTTTGCAGACCCTCTCTGAAGCATCACTTCTGTGAATGGAAGAAATGTACAGTGCTAGCTAGACCTTGGAGCTAATAAGCAGTAATAAGGTTTTTGTAATTAACTTTAAAGCCATTTCTGCATATGAAATTCTGTATGGAAATTGTACTGAATGTTTAATGAGCTGGAAGTACATATATTCCTTTTCCACCTATATCTACTTTTTCTGAAATAGTCTTGATTCCTAAAGGCCACTCTGATATTAGAAGACAGTATTTGCTTACTGTTTTTTATTGTTTGTTTTGGTGGTTTTCTTTTTTTCATCCCTACAGCAGCAAAGGAATAGTAAGAAGGTCTGCTGAGGCCTCATGAAAAAGTCATAGTTGGTCTTGGCCTGGTCTGAATTCAGAGTAGTGATGCTGTTCCACTCACAGATAAATGTGATGGGAGGTCTGAGTCCTGAGAAACTTAAGCAGATAGATGTTCAGTTGTTATGGAAAAGGGATGTTTCCAGTAAGAGCTAACAATTGAAATTGCTGGTGACTTACTGGTTCTCTCCTGATATAATTGAATGGGAAATGAAGCAGTTTTCAAATTAATAAAAAAAAAAAGTTTTTGGGATGCCTGAACTTGAAGCCCGTGATTGGTGTGTCTTATTCATACAAGAGCTGCATGGAGGGCACATCTGCTTAGACCCATCTGTGTATGCCCTGGGATGTAGTCTAAATTTTGATTTGAGAACAGATATATGCTCTGTTCAGTCTTCTGCTGTCCCAGAATTCATCACTTTTTGAGCCTTCATTTCTTGTGGCCAAAGTTACTATATCTTACCCCAGTCCAGCTGGAAGCTGCCTTCTGTAGTATCCATCTCTCAGCAGGAGACTGTGATTGCAATCAGCTACTCCCAGGCCACTTCACCACTGCCTGATGAGAGTGAAGAGTACTTCAGGCATGCTGCCCTCTCCCTCACCGCTAGCTTTGCAGAACTGCTGTGAGTTATAATACATGCATGCCTGATTCTGCACTCCTGCTGGACAATGAGAAGAGGAGAGCAGTGACTGCATCCCTGCCGGGCTGCTAGGCCTGGAAGTCATTTGTACGTCTCCTGTGTCTGAGACATTAGCACATATTTATGTAGCCTATTTACATTTTGCAGGCGGCTCACATTTCAGTGTTCTGCATGGAACCAGCGTATCACAGGGGTTTGGGTTTTTTTGCTAAATTATCAGTGTTTTCCCCGTTGGGGACAGCATGATGTCTAGTCCCAGCGGGAATTAGCTGGTGGTGCTACTTGTGCTTCACATGAGAAAGTGCTGGCAATGGTAGGTGCCAGATGTCAGTAGCTGCTCCAGGATCTCTTACTAGTGCTGTATCAGGTCTGCCTGTATTGGCAGAGCCTACCAGCCTGGGTTTCTAATCTTGAACACTATGAAGCCACTGCCTCCCTGGTTTATGGTTCCTTGTGACTTCATAGCTGTCAGTATTGGAAGCCTGAAGGTGTCCAAGGTGACTGAAACTGCTGTAGTCCTAATCTGCCCTATTCTCTTGTATCCCTGTTAACCAGTGTCTCATTAATTGATTCCCTAATTGCTTTTTTTTTAATTCCAGGAGAACTCCCATGATGATCTATAACAAGGCCTTTGCCAATGAAAAAACAGATCCAGGATACCTGTGTGTGCAGCTGGTATCCTAGAAAGTAACTGAAGTATGAATGATCTCTAAACAATCAGATTATTGGAAGCTTATGCCCTATCAGAAATGAGCTCTGACACATTGAAGTATTCAGAGCATCTCTGTTCCCTTTGGTATGAAGTTGCCAGAGTTCAAGTTGTTGTTATTGTCTGTTAAATTAGGCATTTACCAGTCAAGGAGCTGTTGGCAGTATTCCTCACACGCATGGGGGCTTTTTCCTTGATAAACAACAAATGTTTGTTTTTCTATTTTTTTTTTAATTACTGATTGAGCTGACCATAAATATTCCATGGAGAATGTATTCCTGCTGTCTCCAAGGCTACAGAGTGAACTGGAATCCTGAGCTTTACATTTCCTGAGATGCTGTGGTCTCTTCTGGTTGAAGTGATGGTGTGTTGCTGGTTAAAGACCCATGTTACATTAGCGGACACAAACTAGAGCTAGGTAGCCTGGTATATAGAGGACAAGGAGGAAGTGAGATAAACTTCTTAAACAGCCCTTGAGAAAACACAGTATCTTCTTGGAACATGACTGTTCTATGGAGAGGATGGAGGAACTGGTTCAACAAATTGGAAGAAAAAGGCATTTAATGCAATAAGGTATAAACATTTTTTTTCAAAAGTGTTAAATAATTTCTCATGCTGACTCAAAGTTTTCACATTGTTCCCTTTTATAAAAGCCCAAATTCTCAGTTTTGGTCAGAATTGGGAAAGGAAGTAGATGTTAAAATAGACTTTGGTAAAGCATTTGGGTTTACTTTTTTTTTTAACTATTGGTTAGCCCTTAGGCTTAGACTGATGGTTTTCTGTGTGAAAAGCAGAGTAAATCTACAGGTATGCTATATCCCTCTGAGCAGCTATACCAGAAACTGCAGACAGCACCAGACCTTGCTGAAGGCAACATGGTGGTAAGACCTGACTCCCTAAATGTCACCTTCGCCATGGGAGCAAGGCCTGGAAATGGAGCTTTTCTAAAGGGTTATTGCATCACAAGAGGAGGGGCAGGTGCTGTTAGACTGGGCTGCCTTCCCAAGGAGAGAAGAAAGGCCACGTGTTAGGAGTGCTAGAGGCTGGGGGGTCTGTGTCTTCTGGACTGTGAGCAGATCCTGGGGGGAATTCAGATCCCAAGGGGTCCAAGGAGGTAATGGTTGCTCATCACCTTTATCTCTGCCTGCTGTTCTCTACTCCTAAGTGGTAAGAACAATGTTTCCCTCTTTCTTTTCTTCTATTTTTTTCCCCCACCTGAGATCACTTCTGTAGAGATCATTTAATGTTTGGGAGAGCACTGAAGTCACTACTGATGAGGGATGTAAAAGTGGAAAGCTAACTAGGAAATGATATGCTGTAACAACTGTGTAACTATAGGATATTTATGCATTCAGTCTGATTACTCAAATGTTACTTGGCACTTCATTCCATGAGTGAGTGATTAGATGATAAACTTCATATGCAAAAAATTCAGCATCTGTACACACTATAAAATTGCTATATCTTAACATTGAAGGGGAGGAGGAATATGTTGGGAGGCTATGCCAGTAAGGTAGCCAACTCAGCTCTGATTAGAAGTTATAGGACCTGGGTTCTGCTCATATAGATTTCAGCTGTGGTTGTGAGCAGTTCTGCCCAGACTTGGATTTTCTCCAGTGACCCCCTCCAGCATTTGCCAAGTGTCCTATAAGAAGCAGTTTTACATCTAGGATATGAATTAGTTAATATGTGAGTGACAGTTCCTAAACTTGTGTTTCCTCCTTGGGCAGCTCACTTCACAAATCAGAAGGCAGACTTTCCTGGAGAGGAGAGCCTTGGGGAAAGAGGTGGTTATTGTAGCAGGAGCCTAATATAAGCCCATGGGTGAAACCCTCAAGTCTGTGTTTTCAGAGCTATTTCTGTCATGTATGTGTACATTTTCTTAAATCCAGGGAGCAAAATACAGGTGTGATGTAGAAGACAGGAAGTGATAGTAACTGATCAGCCAAATTGGATGCAGTTGCTGCTAAAGTCTTGACAGAAGATGTCAGTCATCAATGAGCCCTCCCACAATGATCCTTGTGTACTTCCTGCCTCATGCTGCTGCACGTATCTTAGCTCAGCTGTATCTTTCTTTTTCCTTTTTCAATGTGTCTCTGCAGCCTGGTTCTCTATCTAGTTCCAAAATGCGGATTTTGCTTGCCCTGCTGTTGCTGCCTCTGCAAAGGTTACGTTCCAAGTACATGCAGATAATATTGCAGGTGCTTTCTGCAAAGGTCTTCAGATGATACTGTTAGTAGTGGCTTAGTCTCAATTCTGGCAGCATAGAATGAGCCTGCCTTATGGAGAAGTTTTTGTACTGGTCTCGGCGTCTCAAATTTGATTACTGTTGTGGATTTCTTTTGTCTTCACTTTTTTCAGAGAAATTTGCAAATGCTTTGCCAGACGCCTACGCAGCCTTGATACCAATCATGCAGGGTGAGCTGTAGGAAAATCGATGCATCACTTGTCTTGGCAGTTCCAAAAAGGAGATAGTTACTGAAGTTAGAAATATATTAGCTGTGGGTGTGTGTCTCTTTCTCAAGGTGCTGCAGACTTCTAGTTAAATGATGCATTTGCCTCAGGATACTGTTACTTTGCTACAGATCAAAGTCTGAAGAAGTATCCTGTGCCTGAACTGCCCTCTGATACCCATCATTGCTTGATCTGACCCGGTTTTGAGAATTGTCATTAGAAGCTTCAGGTTGTTTTTGCTTTTAAAGCCATCTTTCTGTCTGCCCACTTGTCAACTATCAGGAATGGAGATGGATCCAGCAAGGTCAATGTTCCAGCCTGACAAAAAAATGGTTTATTAGAGTTGGAAGTATGGGAAAGTAGTGAGCCAAAAGTAGTTGAAAATGGTCTAGGGTTAGCTTGCCTTAGATTGAGAACAATGATGAGAATGTTCTAGAATCTGCTACCTGGCAACTGCCAATGGTCAGTGTATAAGGGGAAGAGTTCCTGATGTCCAGTACACTCTGCTCATCTTCCCTGCAGTCCCACCTCCATCAGTTCAGACATCCTGATTTCAGATGGTTTGAAGTCCCTGCTGCAGGTAAAGCAGTCTGTCTCGTTTCATTCTGCACTTGCAGTGTTGATATGACTACTTAATGTTTTTCCTTGTGCTTTGATCTTCTCATCTGGATAGAAGAGAAGCTAGTTTCCTATAAAAGTGGGCAGTTGATGCTGGGTTTTTATCTTCAGATCTGTCATAGGTTTGGGTGTTTTTTTTTTCCATTGTGGTGCTTTCAAAAGCAAAACGTGAATGCTCAGATGTTAGGCAACAAGGATGCTTGGCAGAAATGCAAGAAAACTAAATATTTAAAATACTCTGAAATACTGAAAGGGTGGTTGTCAAATGGGTAGGACCAGTCATTTTTCAGTGGTGCCCAGTGACAGGACAAGAGGTAACAGGCACAAACTTGAAGATAGGAAGTTCCATCTAAACATGAGGAAGAACTTTGTTACTTTGAGGGTGGCAGAACACTGGAACAGGCTGCCTAGAGGGGTGGTGGAGTCCGTGTCTCTGGAGACATTCAAAACCTGCCTGGACATGTTCCTTGGCAACGTGGTCTGACAGGGGGGCTGGACTAGGTGATCTCCAGAGGTCTCTTCCAGCCCCATATCGTTCTGTGCTTCTGTAATATTTAAACTTTGAGCTTAAAACTCATTAAAGTAACAGTTTCAGATACAGGTACTTTTTGAGTGTAAAGTTTAATTGTTTTTAAGATTGGTATTTCATGCAGGCCTGGTTTTTTTTTGTTTGCCTTTAGCAGCACCGCCTCTATGTGCAGCTTTTAGCTCTGATTTTTGCCTATGGATATTGGATCTTTCAGGCAGAAACTGTTCCTCTTTTGTCTTTGTGCAGCACCTAATACGGTGGGGTCCGGCCTGTGATGGCTTCCTACACTCTGCATTAATTCACTCTGTTCTCTCATTACCAAACAGCAAGGCAGGTGTCTCCTCACCCCTCAGTAAAATGCGAAAAGGCGTCAGCTTTTGGCAGTGCCAATGCTTGCTCAGTAAAGCTGGATGTGAGCAGGACAGCTTGAAAAGCATGGATGTATGGCGTGAGGATGCAGGCACGTTTTATCTGGAAGTAGCCTTCATCTCTGCCTAGTTCAAAGGGTTGCACATTGTATACCCAAGCGTGTTTGTCTCTTCTTAGCTGCCCTTTCATTGCTATCAAGGACTGGTAGTGGTACCTGCCGTGTTGCTCTCCCTGTGAAATGTCAAGGGAAGCAATTCAACTTTTACGCTGACTTGCTCCAGCTAAAAAATGTCAGGAAAGCATTCCCCGCCATCAAAGCTTCTCTTTGTAAGAGGAGCTGGCTGGTGAGTAGACAAGTCAAAGATTACTGATATGGAGCGATCAATTGAAGAACTGTAACTCAATCAAATGGTTCTGCTGGTATCATAAACTATGAGAGCAGAGCTCAGTCCGTTTAGAGATCATAAGAGCCTTGTGACTGAGTTAATACGGAGTCAGCAATCAATAAAATGCTCTCTTCTCTACCTCCCTCTAACTTTCCCTCTTGCTCTCTGCTATTCCATCTCTCCTGTTTGTCCTCTGCTCCACCACCCTCACATGCTATCTGCTTTTCCTTTCCCTCCTCTTTTACCAGCTGCCTCCTGCTCCCAGTTCCTGTTCATCACCACACTCCTGCGAGCCCAGCCTGATGTATACATGACAGATGTATAACAAGGTTGGCAGATGCTTTGTTGTTAAATGAAGGGGGCTCTTTAGTATGTCAGCTCTGGCAGAGTTTATTTTCTTTTCATTTTGGGACATTAGGAATTCAGGTTGGGGGGGGGGCGTCAGGAATACATATCAGGGTTTCTTTTTTTTTTTCTTTTGAGAAGGTTACGGTCTCTGTGTGTCGTCCTCTGTTATTTCATTAGAACAATAAAGGGAATATCTGTCCAGGTGATGGGCTCAAAGACTATTACTGCCACTTAGGTGTTCATGTATTTTACATGAGGTGAACACATGGCTGTAGATAGCAGGCATATGCAACGTGTATGCAGTGGCATAAAAATTTTAATTTACTGGTGGGCGGCATGTCTTATGACCAACAAGGGTGTTTGGCCTTTTTCTTTTATTTTACTCTTAATCAGAACTTTGATTACTCAACATTTTGGGTTGACTAGCTGCACCTGCTGTCTAACATGATTGTGCAGGTAGTGCATGTGGTCACTTTGTGAAATGGCCATATGCATGTGTGCCTCCAGCTGTGCTGAGCCACTTCCCTGGGGAATTGGGTATGCATTGACATGAAGTGACAGCATGAAGTGGACACATAGCTATGGCTGGGTGTTACTGTAAGAGAGGACAAGTTGACCAGTGTTTGAGAATTCAATGTTGTTACCTATTTGCTTGAGTGAGCAGAGTGAGAAGAGGTGTGTATATGGTTGTGATTTGGGACTCAGTTAAGGGCAGGGCTATAGGATATGGGGTCTGGTGTTGGCTACAGAAAAAAGTGACCATATCTAAGCATTTAGTAAAAGCTTAGCTGCAACAGCAGACATCTTTTCATAGTTTAGGTCCCTGTTAAGCACATTTTTGGGTGCAGGTTCACTGTGATGTACATTTGGCATTTGGGTTAGATCTTTTTTTCTGCTGTGTTTTGTTTTTTTTACCTCTTCCCTTTTCTCAACATGCGGCAGGAAAGCCCAGCTCTTTCTTTATCTGTGGGTGGTATGTACTCATCAGCCTAGCTCACCAGATCAGAACAATCAGCAATTGACCGTATGTTGAAAACAGACACGCTCATTAATTTTAGGAGCCAATGTTCACTAACCAAAATGGCTCATAAACTACCCCAGGGGAGTGGGAGGAGATTAGAATTTCAAGCCATGGTACTGCTGCAGCTGAGGGGCTACTGGCCCCTTTCTCATCTCGGGCCTTTGGTGGTTACCTGGGAGCTGCTCTGTTGGTAGAGGAGGGCAGCTCATGCATAGCACACGTGGGCCCTCTTCCTCCTGTCTGTGTTCCTTGACCTGTGCTTGATGCTAATTAGAAAAGGTAGGCTGTAGCCAGCAAGCTATGGCATGAAAGCATAGCTCCGTAGCCTCCTGGAAGCTGAACTGCTCTTGATGGGATACAGGGAGCAGCTGTCCTCTAGATCCTCTGCAAAGTAAACCATGGTCCAGTTAGATCCACAGTGCAGTCCCCTGGGCAACAAACTACAGTTGCTGCCAAAGTAAGAATATCAAGCCACAGTCACCTTAGCTTGTTTAAGCTATTCTGGTAGCTTTGAGTTAGAGATCTCTTTGGTGTTCCTAACACTGAAGACTTCTCCCACCCCCACACACTTCAGAACTTCTATTCTCTTTCAAGTTTTCTTTTTTTTTGTTCTTTTGTTAAAATAATTTCTCTTCCTTCAAGCCTTTCAAAGCACTTCTGAGGCTTCTCAGTCGCACAAAGGCAGCTTTATGGGTTGAATTCCTAGTTGTATTCCTTGTATTCCTAGCTATTTCATGTTTCATATAATATAGGCAAGGTTTTTAGCAGAGACTAGTGATTATGGGCCATTCCATGAGGCTGCTTGTGCACCTTGAGACCCCTTAAAGAAGCTTTAATTATCAGAAAGTGATGAGCTCTCATTCTTTAAAGATGAGATCCCTTTTACTTGTTTCAAGGCAGACTTTGAAAAATGTACATATGAGAGTGGGGAGACAGGAAGCTAAATCACAAATGACCTGGTCATCCATAAAAAAAAAGTTGCGTATTTAAGGTATATGGGCTCTGATTTAATCACTAGGATAGAATCAGTGTTATGCCTTGATTTGAAGTGTGTATTTTGGTGTGCAAGGTAGGCTTGTACATCTGTATGAAAAGTTTAGTGAGTAAATAGGGGATGCAGTGTTGTAGCCTGATAGGTGTAAGTACAGGCATACAGAGAAAAGGGGCATTGGCAATTGGTATCTGTGTGGATTTTTTAAATACCCAGTAAGAGCTGACCAAGATATTAGGGATAACGAAATTGTATTGGGAACAGTCATGGTATCAGGTACTACAGGAAAATGGCTTTGTGTGTGTGTGTGACCGGTGGAATATTTCTGTACTACCTGTCAACCAGGGTGTACATCCCATCTGAAATATTCAGTTAGAATATGCATCTAAGAAGCATCTAATGAAATCAAGAGTGTGTCTGTGCAGGGGTGGAGAGCTGTCAGCATTTATTGCAACAAAAGGAATTAGTCATCAGAGGGCCTTGTCATGAATTTGTTTGTCTGTCTATCTCCAAAGAAGAGGAGAAACTGCTTTTTATTAGCACTTTCCCTTGGATCTCCTTCTTTCAGTAAAAGTAATTCCTGCAGAAATAACTTTTCCTTCTTTTTTCAGAAGTAAGCGATGGGGGGAAATACTGCTGAGAGATTCCTGACAAACTGGTGAAAAGAGTGCATAAAGCTAAAACAGTTTAATAGGACTTTGTGTTAGATGCTCATCTAATACGAGAGCCTCAGAAAACTGAAGGCTTCAATGCATATTCCTTCTCTTGAAAATACTGTATTTTTTAAAATAGCTTGAAAATGTTAGACCAAAATGGAAAACCAGACACTTCAAGGGCTTACAAAAACCAGTTGAGGAAATTCACAGGTCAGTGGATTTGTCAGAGGAGGAAAAGTAAACCTGACTTTAAGTTCTGTGCAAATGCAAGGTGTGTTTTGCTCAAGCCATTTTTTTCTTTGGTATAATGCACTTAACTTCTTTGTCAGCAGTGATCACATGCATGAATTGCTGGGCAAACACTTAGTAGGTACTGGGGATGAAAAATCATGACAGCTTTGGAAGCATCCTGTCTTCATTTTAAATTTGACCATAGTTGAGCCTGTTGTTCACTAAACTTCAAAGGTCGTCTGCACTGCTCAGTCAAACTCACATACTCATTACGGTGAAAATTCAAACAACTTTCAAAAGCCTGGCAAACAGAGCTTCCTGTTCATGTTTCTGAATTGCTGATAAGCAGATCATCATCACTTCTTCCCATCCTTCAATTTATTGGCTATTTGAGATTATTCAAAGAATTTCTGTGAATAAATTTGGTCTCACTAAATTGTGAACAATTTGTTTGATATTCACAGTTTGAGTGATGTATCTAAGATCTGGCTGGACACAATAAGCCATGTGCTCTTCTTCCTGCTTCCTAATTGGATAATTAGAGTGCAGTCATGGGCGTGACACAAGAGATTGCCAGAAATTGTAAAGAATATTCAGTGTTCATCACTATTTACAGCTGCAGCAATTTCTTTATGGCAGCAAACTTGCTTCCGAGGACATCACTGAGCAAAAAGAGGATGCGGTAGTGCTGAAAACAAGTGTTGTATTTGGGAGGTCAAAAGAGCATCAGTTTTCTGAGGCTCTCGTATTAGATGAGCATCTAACACAAAGTTCTGGGAAACTGTTTTAGCTTTATGCACTCTTTTCACCAGTTTGTCAGGAATTTCTTAGCAGTATTCCCCCCAACCCCCCCTTCTGAAAAAAGAAGGAAAAGTTATTTCTGCAGGAATTACTTTTACTGAAAGAAGGAGATCCAAGGGAAAGTGCTAATAAAAAGCAGTTTCTCTTTGGCCATAGGAGACAAAGAGAAACAAACTGCAAAACATCCTTGAGGAGGATGTTTTCTTTCCCTTTTTCCAATCTTTTCAGAGACAAGTGGAGAGGAGTAACTTCAGGCAAAGAACAACAGCAGCTTTATTTCATGGTCTGTCCAGGCTTGTTGTGACCCCCAGATCTTAGTGGGATACAGCTGAGCTCCACACATTGTTATACCTCTTTTGTTTCTATAGTCTTCACAACAGTTATCAAGATGAGCTGCTGGCAAGCAAGGTTGGGAGGATGGTGGGCCTTGGGCAGGCAAGTGATGCTCTATTTATGTATATGAAGCTGTGAAGGGTTGGGCCAACCATGGGCAGTTGGCTGGGTTGGAGATGCCAGTGTATTTTTCACAGATGCTGTCCAAGCTGTACTGCTGGTATTTGCTTTGGCAATGATGTAGGCTCACAAACTGCACAGATCTTGCTTAGCTGAACCAGTCAGAAGCCCATCTCTCATGTGGCTGGTTTGAATGAAGGTGTGCTTAGTGCCTCAGAAACGAGGGTGAAGATCGCAGAGACACATTTTGCAACAGGGCAGTTTCCTGTGTAGTTTCCTGCAGAGTCTGTAACCCCACTGCCAGTGATCAGGCCTTAGCTGACTCCATGTCTTTGAAGTCCTGTTAATGAATGCTGGAATTGCTTGACTTTGTTATTTGGTCATCTTTGAGTAGGAGCTTAGTATTATTTTTTTTTTTAGAGTTGTTATGACTCAAGATTCAGCTTGCTTTTGAAGCCGAGGCCTTAGGGAGGCCCTAAGTCATCTTCCATAGCAAAGGCATCTGCCCCACTAGGATGAAAGTTAACTTTGTCCTTGGAAGCATCTGTGGCCTTATGCAGGCAGTAATTGTTGTTTCTCTGTTCTGTTTTGGTCCCAGATGGTTTAGCTCTGTGGTACCACAGGGGGTAGAGGTGGGGAGAGGGTTTGTGCTTTGTTGGCTGGAACCAAATGTAGTATTGTAAATGACAGTACCACAATATAAATCAGGTATATGCTAGAATGTACCTGGGCACATTCTTCTGCCTACCCTCACCACCTTCTACTGCCTATGTGTATTGAGCTGTCCCCAGTGACAGCCTGGTATCTTCCTGGAGCGGTCACAACTAATACTGGCTGCAGCTGTCAGGGTATGGACAGTTCAAACTGTTTTCTACTGCATTACCTTCCATTTGTCAACAAGGGATTGATCTGCTGTTGTGCTGTGGATGCACCCAGCTTGATCAGACCTCAGAGTTGTCTTGTTCTACAGTCTAAACTAGATCTCTCCTACTTCTGAAACTCTCTTCAACTTATTTTTACAAATCATTAGTAGATACAGGAAAAAAAAAATAGTCTGAGAGTTATCATGCACTTCAGGCATAATGGAAATGTTTAGTGTATACTCTCTTGCTGATTTTTTTGATTAGGTGATAGTACTCTGTGCATCTAAAAGACTCTCAGGTTTTGTTCTGACTGCTGTTTTAAGAACATGAATTAGATGATATTTCTGTCACTGGTGTACATCAGCTTGTCAAGAATTAACTTTATTTTAACTTGTCTGAATTAATGGAATAATTTTAAATCTAGCAGTTTCAAGAAGCACTTAAACTGAAATTGTTTCTTTTACCTTTTGTCTTGCTATGGCTGGTCAGGGACCTCTTAAAATAAACTTCCTCTTTGACTTCCTTCATTGTTGTGAAATGTGTACCTTCTCTTGAACATAAAGCTTGTATTATAACTTTAAAATGTTTACAGCTTGGTATTTTTATAAGGACAGATGCTAAACTAAAACTGTACCTGCAGTGATGTCATGTCACTGGATGTTGAGGGAGTTCAGTCTATTGCTACTCTAACAGTCTCTGTGTTAGTGGGCTGGTGTCTTTACTGCCATAACTCTACTGAAGTCTTTTGAGTTATCCTGGAGGAAAACTTGGCCCCAGTCTATTCTTCTTGAATACTTTATAGCCAGGTAACACACTATACCATTGATTTCCCTTTTTGTCACTTCTCTGTGTTTTGCCATCAGAAATGCCTGTTGAGTTATGATCCTATTCTTTTGCTAGGAATTCTGTGCTGCCTCTCAATTTGGTATGATAGCTAGCCTTCCATATGTCTTATTTCTGGCAGTGTGCCTTTTATTCCCTTAACAAAAGGAAACTTAAACCATGTTGTGTGTGTCCCCCTGTCTGTTTTCCCTCACTCACTGTTTGAATACATTGGTTGATTTCATCCAGAAGTGTCAATCAGGTGATTAAAAGGTTTTATTTTCCATTTTATGAAAATAACTAAATAGGTAGCTATTTGAAATGGTGCCACAGAGAAGCTGCAAAGTGAGCTCTACTGTTCTGGGTACTACAGTTCTTGCAGGAGAAAAACCCCAATCCTGGTGAAAGCTTCAGTTGGTATTTTTACCCAGAACCCAACAGACTTCTAGTTGGATCAGGCTCAGCTTCTTCTGTTGCCTGTGGCTTAAAGTTCTTAATGCATTGTCCTGTAACTTCTCTGAAAATGACATCCATGAAGCTCACTATCTTCCTCCTGCTTCTGAGAATGTAATTGCCATCATCTATATAGAATCAAGGGTTCTCTTCATCCATAGTTCCCAGATTGAACTATGGGCCCGCCATGAATGCCCATAGCATCTCAGTCTTCCCTAGCACCAGGTAACTGTAGTAAGCTCCCTAACCCTGGTATGTTCTTATGGTGGGTATCAATGCTGGTAAAAGTTGCCTCCTGTCAGTATGAACACCATCTTCATTCAGAATTGGTCATTATTTTTCTTGCACCTGTGGTACCCTTTTTGTATTGTCACCTGCACATGACTGCTTCAACTGTTATCGCATTATCAGAGGCATTACAATCTCAAATTCTTTTCCTGTGTCTTGTATTAATGCATTTTGGTTTCTGTCTCGCTATGTGGTGAGACTTCTAAATACAAACCCACAAATTTCAGCACTCAGTAGTGAGTTGCCTAAGGGTTGTGTGAAAACTAACAAGTCAGACACTAGCAAATCAAAGAATCAGATGGTTTTCATGTTTACCATAAATGCAGCTTCCCCTATTTCTGAAGATCAAAGATTCTGATGCCCCTTTATTTTATCTGTGCAAGAGGAAAATTTAGCTAAACCTCACTGTTGGAAACCAAATCCCAGCTAAAGGATTTGTCATGTCTTCAATCTCCCCCATACTTTTTTATTCATTACCACCTGGAATATTGGTGGGGCTGTCTCTGAGGTGTTGGGCCATCATCTCAATAACATCCACATAAGCTGTCTCTATAAATAATTCTGTCTCTACTAGTTCAGCAGCTCAGGTCTTGGCAAGAAATGCAAGATATCTTAGTTAACCCTGCCAGGTGGCCCTGAAAGGAACTTTCTGGTTACAAGTGATGTTTGGTTCAACTTGGCACTGGCGCAGTTGCAAAGGACTAATCTCTGGCATTAATTTTTGGAGTGCTGAAGAGGGGATTGGAAGATGAGCAGAACAGGGAGCTCAAAGTGACAGCAGATCAAGAGAGAACCAGGTAACAGGTAAAAAGCATGAGGGAGCAAAGATAAGTGAAAGCAGAGAGGGAAGAGGTATTGAGGAGAGCCCAGTGTTCATCTTTTTTTCATCACTGCAGCAAGTCAGAGGAGGCTTGGGTTAATGAAGTGTCTGGGTGAAAGCTTGGCCTGCTCAACAAATGGAGGAGAGAAATAAAAGAGAAACCATCAAAGGAAACAAGAGGAAAAGAGGAAAGTAAGAGCGGCTGTAATTCATGGGCAGGGAGACAGAAGAAGATAAAGTTCATGGAGGATTGCAATAAAGGGATGTTGGAGAGGGAGAAGGGCAGGGCATGAATAAAATGATGGAAAATACAAAGGNCTGAAAAAGGTCATGCATGCCCTCTGGGCTCCTAGCCACACAAGAGCCAGATAAGACTGTCATGGTAGATAAACAAGGGATGGTAGGATTGAACACAATTTATAACTTGCTTGTCATCTGGCATGGGAATGGAAATTGATATCCCATTCCTGTAGTGTTGTCAGGGCACTGGGGAAACTGGCCTCTGGATTTCTCTTGGCTGTCAAGTGAGAGGAAAGGTGCCAAGTACTTGCCTGCACGTTTCTCTCCAGCTGGGTGGTACTGGAAGGGTTTGTGAAGGAAGAGAACAAATATCTTTAAGAATACACAGCTTGTTGTGTTGAAATGCATGCTTTTGTGTGGCCACATCCACTGGCCCATGACAACGGATAGAGAACAGAATATTCTTGTAGCTCTGCATTTGGGTGATGCTGTCTGTGGCTTGGGTAACTTATTACTTGGCCTCTTTAAGAACAAAATGACTTAAGTCTGGTCTAAATTTGTCTGAACTTGAGTGATACAAACTTTGCTAAAGGTTTTAAGACAAAGAATCAGTCTTTGAGCCCCCTCTCGTGTCAGGTCCTCTGTCTGGTTCCTTAAAAGTTTCGTAGATGGCTCCTCAGGGGAAGATACAGTAGCTACTAATCTTCACGTTAAGAACAGGAGAATTTGGAGAGATACAGTGCTATTCTTTGTGATGACACACTGCAACTGTCTACATACAGCTAGAAATCTTCTAAGATAAAGTAAGGGGGTAGAGAGGATGACAAACCTGCGTGACAGTGTTCACCTGCAGTTCTTGTGGCCAGCCAGCAGTTCAGAACCCACTCTGAGGGCATGGCTTGGCTTCACTGGGTAAGAAAGGGTATCATAACGTTTACCCAACTTGTGCTTCCTCTTGTATCATGCTCCTCTTCCCTGCCAGCTTTCATTCAAGTTCATTAGACCTAGATTACTGGGGACTGGCACAGGGGTTGGGAGCTGGCATGGAGTTTCAGAACCAGTGTGAAGCTCTTGATCCAATGTGCAAACAGGATCTGTGCTTTTGGGAAACGGGGACAAACTTTCCCTTCCTACCCCCAGTATCATCAAGAATACAGCTGTCATTACATCTAGTTTTGGTGAAGTAGAGAAGGAGATACAGTTCTGAGGTGGAAATGGATTCAGAAGTTGCCTGGTGTTGCAGTGCTATTCTTGTTATTGAATGTCTGTCTGCTTCTGGGATGCCAGCAATCCTTTTACTTTCACTGCAAGCCCTTCATGCTGATTAGCCATATGGACACTTTGAATTTGAAAAAAACAGCTGAATGAAGAAATGTAAAAAAAGATATGTTTTTGTTGTTTATCAATATTCTTGGGGCTTTGTTCTCAGTCTGTGGTTATCTGTGGGTCAAAGTCTCAACTCCAGTAACTCCCATAAGTGGAGGCAAAGCACAACCAGTGGTTCTCTGGAATGTGCAGTGGCCCTCCAGAGAGGGACGGGAGCTCTTGTAGACACACTGCTTTGCAGGGAAATAACTGACTGGAATGAAGTTGAGCTTGGGCAGGAAAAAAAACCAAAACCACATTTCTGAATATTTCTCAGCCTGAGAGGGGAATATCATAGGTACTACAGAAGAGCACTAACAGACTACTTTGCCATGTTTGTAGGACTAATGGCTATCCAGCTGAGAGATAAGGCTTTAACTTATCCTGCTGTCTCTTATTTTCTGGGAGGATTTTGGGGAGGTGGGCAACTGGGCTTTGAGAGTCTGACTAGCCAACTACAGGGTGTGGGAACTTCTAGGATACATATGTATACTTATGCCTCAAGAGACACTGTGTGTCTGTGTAGGCACAAATCCCTGCCTGTATGAAGTATATAATTATCTTTCCTTCTTTAATAATGACTTCTTATTTTGAAAATCCATGAGTGCTCCCTATAGAAGGGAGAAGTAAGCAGCATTGCCTGTTTGACAAGGTTGCTATCGCTTCTCACTGATGCTTGAGAGTCTGCAAGTGATTTCTGCCCAGTTCCCTGTCCTTACCAAGCTCTCTGGGTAATGGCAGGCTACCAAGTCCACATGCCATCTCTTATTTCTAGAAGTGTGTACTTTTAGCTCACTGTCTGAATGTCTGATATGCTTTCTAATGTCTTCCATTTCCATCAGTAAGATCTCTGTCCTCTTGTCATCTTCTGCATGTGGTTCAGGGCTCTTTCTATGAGTTGGTTCTCATGTCTGGAGCTCATGTCTTTTGCATCGTGTCCTGTCAGTCATAGCAATTGGCCCGTTATTTCATGCTGATCGCTGTCTATGAGTTTTTGACCTGTTTCCTTCATGAAATAATAATGGACAATGAGCTGATAACAGACAAGTAGGGGGTGATCCATTTCCCATTGCTGACAGTCAGTGATGTCTTGTTCCTTAAAGCAGGAGGGCTATAACTGCATGGTCCCCATTGACGCTATAAGAAGTTGCAAAGCTGCAACCTACCCCTGCCAGCCTTGCATGAGCAGTTGACAGTTATTTAACCTTTAGTGACAGGTGACATACTTCAAAGAGAAATGATGCTTTGTGGGTAATAGTTTGTTTATTTCTTGGACAGCAAGCTGTAAATTCGCCCGTTTATGGAAGCCACATTTCTTGCCTATTGTTCAAGTGTTGCTCAAAAGTGCCATTCTGTTATCAGCTTGGATGTCAAATAGTCACAGCTCTGTCAATTTGATGTCATGTTGTCTGTGTAAGGAACTAAGGTGGTGTGTGTTTGCATTTTGAAGGAGGATGTGTGAATGGGCTGGAGGAGGTGGGGAGGGAAGAGGCTCCAAATTTCAGCTGGTCCTTTCTTTGCTGCTCCTGACAAAACTGCATTTTTTGGATGCTAGGTGTTTTGTTGGGGTTTTTTTTGGTGTTTTTTTTTTTTTTTTAATGGAGCCTGACACCCACTTCTCCACAACCTGTGAGGT
The DNA here is from genome assembly GCA_013400055.1 of Nycticryphes semicollaris. Taxonomy (NCBI): domain Eukaryota; kingdom Metazoa; phylum Chordata; class Aves; order Charadriiformes; family Rostratulidae; genus Nycticryphes; species Nycticryphes semicollaris. Next base: position 1,016,697 of record VXBJ01003941.1, read on the forward strand.
ATGAGAGAGGAGATGAGTGCCAAAATCTATGGCCATAAATGCAGCAGATACAAATCAGCGTAGCCTCACTGAAAATGAGTGGAGGTCATTGCCCTTAAATCAGTGTGCATGTGCTAATGCATTGAAATGTTTCCTCCATGTGTTTTATTTTGAGTAATTTCACTAATGTGGAGGTGTAATATATTTAAGGCTGTTGACTCAATCAAGTACATGGGTTCATCCTCATCTAAAGAGATCACGTGAGAAACCAAGGGCAGGTTTTCAACTGGACTATACTAATGTTGCTTATCTCTCTGAAGCTATTCTGAACAAAAGGAGAATTTCCAAACGCATAGGGATGCTTTTGCAAATTTTCATCTCGTTTCAGCTTCTCTTAAATATTTCTTGCACCTTCCATAATGCTTCTGTATTTCTTCCTTTGGCTGTGATGCCTTAATGCTTTTATTCAGTACATGAAGCTGTTGTATTTCATCAGTGCTCAAACAAGTCTTTAATTTTTCAGGCATATCTGGATGTGCAAATGACCATTTGCATATGAAAAATGAGCGCACCCACAACTCTGCAGCTACCCATAAATATCTGAAAGTACAAAATTGGAGGCTGCAGTATGCAATTTAGTACAGTGTCTTTGTGCCCTGTTCTGTTCAATTTATTGTTGGTGAAGCATGCACCTATGCATAAAGCTGAAATTCTACATGCATTTTCACTCTAAATGCTAAATTTCAAATGGAGCTGGATATAAGACTTTTGTGTACCTCATTCAGAAAAAAAAAAGCATTCTGTTCGACCCAAGTGATAGGTGAAGTATTTTAGCCCCAATCCCCTCCCCCTCAAGTTGAAGAACTAAAATTTTCTGCTTCAGCTTTTTCAGAAAGTCAAAATATTTTGAGGTAAAAATATTTCCATCTTTATTGACGTCTCATTCTTTTAATTATTCTAAGAAAATAAGGGAGGATCGAAACTGAAATGACAGATTAAAAGCATTTGTAGGTATCTGTGGTGGAGCATCTTGGCAAGGAAATTTAGTGTTTCTGATAAACTGTAAATAAAAGATATTTTTCTTTAGGGGGGGGGGAAATATTGATTAATACTGAATAATTCATTCCCAGACAACACAGACTGTAGATAAAACAGGTTGCTTAGGTGCAAGGGCAACCACATAGGATCTGCACAGATCAGCTTAGATTTGACAGAGCTTAATACCTCTGATGCTATATGAATGCAGCAAGGCTGGCTCCGGGCCTGAGCTGGTCCTAGGCATTCACACAGCTCTCTGCCCAGGCTAATAAACCTTCCTGGGACAGAAGACAAAGGATGCAGAAAAATCTGAGCTATTGCACATGTCAACTTGGGCATGGAAGTAATAATACTGTTGGCATTGTCTTCTCTCCAGGATCTAGCTCCCTGTTGTCATGTCCAATAGAGAACTGATTGCATTTGTACCTTTCTATGCTGAGCTGCTGTCAGTTTTTAGGAGGGAAACTGAGCATCCTTGTCTGCTTCTGAACAGGGTTTGGGGGGAAGCTGATAAACACCTTCCTCTCACCCCAATTACATCTACAAATGGCAATCATGTCTGCATTTACAGCTTTGAGAGCACTTATCATTCACTGTCAGGTTTGCAAGTGGATTTTGTTTTACTAACTTTAAGGTGAACAGAAATTATAATTTGCCAGGAACTTAAGCCACCGGGAACAAATGTGCTTGTGAAAATCTTGGCGAGGCAATGCCAGTGTAAACAATAGAACCATGGCTATTCCCAGACACTTGCTTTCCAAAGTTGCTGTGAACCTTCTCTGAGCAACAGCATTTTAGTAGACTTTTGAAAATACTCATGCAAAGGTGAAATAGGAATTGTTGTGCACTTCCCTCATGTGAGGAAGTAAAGGTGTGTTTTCCTATTTATTTTTTTCTGTCAAATCTATCTCCACACTTAAGGTGGTTCAAAGAATTCCTGGGCTGAGGGACTTGGACCTGTTATGGAATCCAGTGTACTTCTGGGCATACAGCATTCTTGGTGGCTCTGAGTCCCTCTTGGCCTGGATCTGCCCTGAGCAGCTTGCAGGCTATTTCCAGGCAGGGAAATATCTGTGTGGAGTGACTGGCACAACAGGACCTCAGCTGTGGCTAATGGGTTATGGCAACATAAATAACAACATCCTGTTTTGCTGAGTAATTGCATGCTTCAGGCCCTGATCCTGCAAAAGAGCCACCAACCATGCACAGCTGGAATGGGGCTGAATCTGCGGGTTTGCTGCCTGCCGCCCCCCAGCTCTACCCCACTGTGTAATCACATTAATTCATTGCATCGCGTGGCCTTTTGGCTATTAACTCGGTGTGAGGTGTAACCACACTTGTGCACTTAGTTTATAAATAATGATGAAGAGGTGAGAGATGAAGCAGTGGGGGATTCTGCCCAGCCAGTTCCTTTAAAGCAGGAGGTGGGCAACTCAACCCTCCCTTCTCCCTTTTTCTGAACAGCCTTTTAGAAAAATACACTCTTAAGTTATTTGAAATTACCATAAAGTCAAGTTGAAATTGTGACAAGATCTTTGGGGGTGGGCATGGAGATGAAAAGTGAAAGAACTAACTTCAAGCAACTAGGAAAATGATCAAATTTAAACTTTGGGGGTTTAAAAAAATCAGGAAGGAATGAAAACTTTATTTTTGAAGGTGTTAGAAATGCTAAACCAGAGTGATGTATGCCCAGTACAACACTTCAGTTCATACAGACAAATTAGTTTGGGAGCTTCATCTGATTCTCTTTGCTTTTTACCTTAGACAAGACTTTTTTGAATGCCCTTTAGGGCAACCCAAATATAACTTTTATTTTGATTTTCCAGCAAAAAAATCAATTATTTCCACAGCTCTAAATTGCACATTTATAAAAGACAAATGCTCTGTTGCTGTCTGTCAATGTGTTGCTCGTGAAGGAATTTGTTTATCCACTTTTCTTTTTTTTTAAGAGGCAATGAAATTCACCACAAAAGACATGGATTAAAGTAACAGTAAAGTGAAATGTACAGAAGTCAGGAAATACCAGAATTACAATACAGTCTTTAAATGGTCACAGGCTGTTCTTATTGCAGGATTTCTGCCTTGCTCAATGAGGCGCTTAGTGTATGATAAATAAGATGTAAGGCCACACAATGCATAATGAAAGGAAAAAGAAAAATTGAATAGCTGCTCATCCAGCAAGTCCCAGCCATCGTGTGGACTGAATGTGGTAAGGTCTGAGCCAGGAGGGCAGTGGTGGTGGTTTAAAGAGAATGTAACAAAGCTGCATCAGAATGTGTATGCCACGGGAGGCTGTGGCTAAGAGTATGAGGGGAGCTGTTACATGGACATCTTCTGACTATGCCTCAATCTGCAAAATCTAACTTTCTAAAAATTAAAATCAGTCTGAATTTCCTCATTACAACTGATTTAAATGACTGCAAGTACTCTTGGGATTATCTGCATCAAGCCATTATGCAAAGCAAGGGCGTGATCCTGCCAGTAGCTCTGTGTGGGGAAACCTATTGGAAGTCAGCAAAGGCTCTACATGGGTCACAGGTAGCTGTGTGCACAGAACAAATAGGCAGGTTTGCTGGACTACACACCATACATCCTAGGCTGCCTTCAACGCCATTTGCCAAGCTTACAGCCTCTGCAAGAACTGAACTAGGTTACTTGATGTGCTCTTTCGAAGAGTGTTGCAGAGAAGGCATATAAAGCGAGATGACAAATCTCAGAGGGCTCCTGTGCTGTGCTGAGTAATGCCACTGGTTCCCACTAATGTGGTAGCAGAAAGAAAAGGTGTATAGCACTTTGCAGTGCTTCAGTTAAATGCAAGATGTGTTTTTTTGCTTGATACTGGAGTGCTGTGCAGAACAAATTTGGGGCACACTGGAGTCCCAGCCTAATGCTGTAGTCTAGTGTCTCTGCTTGGGCAGATGCTACTACAGGCTGTGTGCTAGGGGAGATGCACATCTGACAGTCACCGCAACCGTGGACACAGAATATCGTTGAAAGCAGTGTGACTGACCTGCCTTCTACCATGTAGTTTTGTATCTGATTTATGCTCAACAGCAACAGAGAACGCACTTATCAACCTTTCTCCTTTCTATCTGTATTTGTCAAAGTTATCTTGGAAAGATAACTAACTTGGTGCTTGTGTATGGGGATCATTACCTTTGTAAGTATGGTTTAACCTCTGGAGAATGGGAGTAACAGCCAACAAAGAATATTAAGAATTGAAGCTTGATTCAGTAAAGATTGTCCAGCTTATAGCATCTATGCTGTAGCTGCTTTATTAGATGTGTTACACTTTGTTTTCTGTCTTATACCCATACAACCTCATGCATTAAATAAAAGAAATTGCAGGAGTCTTTGAAAGATCATGCAACTCAAGCAGTAGTCACTCGCCCATCCTGTATTTTCTGTGACCTCTTGAATGCATTGCCTGCAATAGTTTATTGGTAGCTTTAGCTTCTGAAGCGTTAGGCAAGGGAAATTTGGAAAAATCTTCAGTGCATACCCCTTGACCGCCTCTTTTTGTCTTCCAGAATGAAACTGATTATTTCTCCTGTCACTTAATTATAACCAGCTATTTCTGTCCTTCCTCTTCCAGATACCAAAAGAATACCAGTGACAAAATGGTCAGTTGTGACAGTGAGCATTGACTGAATGTAAAGAGGCTCTGTATTCACATCCCAGCATCTGGAAGCTTCACCTATAGGCTTCAAATGCCATAGCATGATACTTATCTGTGCAATTCTTTCTGTAATGCCTTTTTGTCATCTTTTGTTACAGACATATTTACCTGCTGTGAGTTAGACTGATGACAGAAAAGACCTGTACTTATAATATTGGTTACTAGAAAGGTATTTGCACTCTTGTATGTTCAAACAGGATTTTCCCTGTGGTGGGGCTTGAGTGCTTTACAAATTTCTGGCTTGCAGAGTCTTAGACTGAAGATGCTCCATGTGGGGGAAGCACTCCAATTGCTTAGTACCACCAGTGGATTGAGATTGTGCCTATTCCAGATATGTGTTCCTGCCAGTTACCTTTTACTTACTGTGATGCTTGGTAGGTCCCTCCTCAAGTTCATTCAGTCATAACCCAGCAAATAAAAGCACCTAGTTTTCAGGTTGGTTGATTGAAAGGTGGGTCCAGCAAGACCTGGAGCTGGTGCAAGGAAGAGGGCAGAGCTGCCTTCAGATTAGAACAGGGTGAGAAGTGGGGAGCGAGTCTTCCTTCTTTGAGTTTGGTGCCCTGTTGAGTCTGCTCAGCTGCTCAGGGAATAATGTCTTCAGAGGAAAGGTCTTACAGAGCTGTTACTGAAACTTGTACTCATGTTTGTTAATGTCTTCAAGATCTGCAGGTACTTACCTGTACAATTAAATTTAGCAGCGAGTTGGCAAAATGCCTTCTGTGCTAATTTTACCATATAAAAACTTGTTAGTTGCAGGTTCTTTAGCCCTCCCTCCTTCCAACTTCATCTTAGTGGATCTTTGAGGTTTAGTGCTAACTTGGAGTCGTCATGCACTGAATGGTGTACAAACACTTGCTAAAAGGCACACTTTTGAAATCCCTTGGCAGATGTTTCTGGGTTTTCAACTCTCAGACCTAAACTTTGTGGACTTTTAAAGCTGCTTAATTCTGTCTGTCAGGACTTTTGAATAATAGTGCTGAATGCTTTTCCAAGCACTCTGTAGTGGTTAAGTCACTTTTGCCATTTTCTTTCAAAAAATAATCACTGTTGGATACTGGCCAAGTCTAGAAAATTTCAGCTCTGAAGATGAAAATTTTGGCAAGTTATGAGTGACTGAAAACAGAGAAACTCATTTGCATTCTTAACTGTAGCAGATGTTGCTGCTATTGCCCTGCAAGCCAGACAGCATGCCACAGAATTAGGGGCCACTGTGCTGGCATAAGGCTGCTGCATTTCTTCTTCTTGCCCTCAGACACAGGTTAGGAAAGTCCTGAAAATGTTCTAAACTTTACCTCTTGGTGGTGAGTTGTTGGTGGCACCAAGCATGTTTTTGAGCACTCTTATGTCCTCCCATGTAGGTGTGTACCTCCCTACACCTGCTTTAGCCTGGTGTTGGAAGCTGTGGAGTAGGAAGAATATAGCAAGTTGCTTGGGGAAATGGGAGCCCCATGTGCAGGGACTCTGAGTGACACTGGATCAAATCATAAGCCAAGTCACAGAATCACAGAATCTTAGTGGTTGGAAGGGACCTTTGAGATCATTGAGTCCAACCACATTAAAAAAAAAAAAAAAACCAAACAAAAAC
>VXBJ01003941.1:1023649-1043139 GCA_013400055.1 Nycticryphes semicollaris
CAGCGGAGGGTACACTTGTCTACACCGTGATTTTCCAGTTTCTCCAGGAGAATGCTGTGGGGGACGGTGTCGAAGGCCTTACCAAAGTCCAGGTAGACAACATCCACAGCCTTCCCCTCATCGAGAAAGCAGGTCACATGGTCATAGAAAGAGATCAAGTTGGTCAGGCAGGACCTCCCTTTCATAAACCCATGCTGGCTGGCCCTGATCCCTCAGCTGCCCTGCACTTGCCTCGAGAGCTCACTCAGGATGATCTTCTCCGTGATCTTTCCCGGTACCGAGGTCAGGCTGACAGGCCTATAGTTTCCGGGATCCTCCTTCCGGCGCTTCTTATAGATGGGTGTCACATTGGCCACCCTCCAGTCATCCGGCACCTCTCCTGTTGACCAGGATTGTTGATAGATAATGGAGAGAGGCTTGGTGAGCTCTCCTGCCAGCTCCCTGAGAACTTTTGGGTGAAAGCCCTAAGGCTTGGGTCTGGGAGTGCATCTGATTGTGGTAGTGACAGGTCCTGAAAGGCAAGTTGGATAGGTTTATCTTTCTGGAAGAAAGTCCAAGCACAAGACAGCATCAGGGAATTGGGAGAAAACAGCAGTGATGCCTGCAAGTGAATGCAAGGTGAGGTGACAGAGCTGTGGTCATTAGCAACTCCTGTGCATCTTGGGCTTTTTGACAAACGGATGCAAGGGGAGAGACCTCATTTGGTGGTGTGAGCTTGTGAGAATCTGGTTTCCATAACAACTCACTTCAGGTCTTCTCTTCATGTTCCAGCATTATCTCGTTGTGTCGCTCCTAGAGCTTGACTTGCTGTAACAGCGCGATGCGTTTGAACAGCTGCAAACTCTTCTCCAGGAGCTGGAGCACCTATTGTTTTCTGAGGAGCTGACTTGCTCATCGCAAAGATAATGGAGGAAGTGGGATACAAATCTGCAATAGCTCCATCTACTCTTTCTAGCCTTCTCAGCGTTTGGTATTGTTTGATATCCTGAAAAGGGAGACCTGTGGTCACCTGCTAAACCGTGTAACCTCAGGTGCTCATTGTTCACACCTATGTTCTGACTCAGTTGCTTTGAGAAGGACTGACCCTGTGGCCCTGACTGCCTCCTGCTGCTGTATCCTCCTTGCGTTCAGTCCTGTCCTGCCCTTTAACACAGCATAGTCAGAACTGAATTCAATACGTTTCAGGATCCTCTATTAAATTCTTCCTGTCTGGACAAGCTAAGTGTTCCCAAGGCAAGTGAGGAGTATAAGGCTGCCCTTCTCCAGCCCTCTGGAGCAGGTGAGTGTCAGTAGTGGTAAAGGTACGGTAAAAACTGTCATAGATTGCAAGAGGCCATAGACTGCACTGGTTTCTGTGCAGAAACGCCATAAAATTTGTAAGGAGCTCAGTGGTGGTGATGATCAGGAGCGCCTCTGCTAGCTGGGAAAAGGGAAACCTGCAGAACTGGCTGTGTGCATTTTCCTTTCCCCGGCTTTCCTTTCCACACTGCATTTACCAAAGATCCATACATACACTTGACCACTTGTTTCCTTTTACAAATGTCGATACAGTTTGGGGAAGATACCAAATTCTTCCTTCCTCCTGTGACTCCCCCCTTGTTGGGAATTGAATAGTCAGAAGTAAACAGGCTTTGTTTTTCTATAGCATGTTGTGTAGTTACAGACCAGTTGGCAGTCCTTTGCATCAGAGTTCAGCTGTGCAGTAGAGCACACCTCTGATGTTGCTTCCCTAATTTTGCAGACAGAAAGTTGTTAGAAGGCACAGAAGCTCTTGGAGGGAAGATTTACAAAGCCCAGCAGCCTGGAAACTGTGGGTAGTGTCTGGATAGTGACAACTGTTGTCTCTGCGTGGGCTGAGAGCCAGTACTGCGGCCCTGGGAGCAGCTTCTTTTTGCAGCCTCTCTCGGATTGCGGAAGGGTTGTTCCCCTTTGAAACTAATGATCCTTCTCCCTTAAGAAAAATCCCCATGGGCTCAGTGACAAAGCAACGCACAGGCTAGAGCATCGGCCAGAAAGGCATCCCCATCTTCTGCTCCTAGCTATTGTCCCTATATCCTGTCTTTTTCAGTTCACTCTCTTTTCAATGTTTGTCACTAGGGAAGCTTGAATGCATAAAGGAGAACTATAAGCGAGGCTGGCATTGAAGTAATAAATTTAACTCTGAAATAAACGATACCTGTGGGTAATAGGTTTGAAATTGCTGTGTTCCTTGGTAACAGGATATAATTACAACTACCACAAGATCTGCAGGGCAAAGGTGCAATTATCCCCCTCATGTCTAAGTTTCAGTGAAAGCATTACCACAATGTTGCCACAATTCAGTGGCATGGAACAGGGAGCTTATTGGGATGATAACAGTAGTTCAGCAAATGTTCTTTGNTGCCACAGTCACTGTGGGATTACTGAAGGGTTCCTTAGTAACTACCAGGGAATGAGCGATGAGTGATAGGACCACTTTATACCAGCGGGCAGGTCATCATTTGTTACTGTGTGGTTCTGCAGTAATTAAAGGCTATTGAGTGATATTTCTCCACTGTAACGGGGAGGGGAAGGGGGGTTGTGCCTTTGTGTCCCTGTGTAGTTGCACAGTAATTACTGAGTAATGACTGATAGTGTTACTGTGTTACACCAGGCTGCTTATTGTGTTCCCCTGCATAGGTTGTTTTAATCAGAGGGAGACATCCTAATTGTTGCTACCTCCAGCAGCTGGGTTTGCTTGTGTGCGACTCCCCTATTCCACAGTAATTATGGATGGGCGACAGGGAAGTGGTGGTGCTGTGTTCTGCGGAGTGAGGAGTCAAGGTAGCTGCTGAGGTTTGGGAGGTGTTGGGATGAGTATTCAGCTGCTGACTATGCTGGGCATTGCCTGATGTGGGAGCTATACAAGATAACACCCAGCTTGGAGGTTCACCTGTATTTTTAGTGTGGTACTCTGTGTTTGTTTGCTCAGTGTCATTTTTCTCATTGAGCAGTAACCTGCCTTTGGAAAAGTTTGGGGTTCTTGTTAGTGATCAAGACTCTTCCCAAAAGAATAACTCACTTTCACTTCTATATTTACCTGTGTAATGACTGACAGGTCTGTGGTTGGCACAGCTGTCTAGTCTGCTAAGGTGGTGTGTCCGTGCAGTGCAACTTGAGCTTGTCAGGTGTGTCTGCATGACACATCTGTTTTGATTTTTTTTCCTTGCTCTGAACTGACCAAAAGCCATGTGGACATCTTTAGCGTGCACTGAGTTGAGTTAGACAGCCCTTGCAGGGCATGTGACTTGAGATGAAGTGTCATCATGGTCATGGGGGACTTCTTGTGAGTTGCATTGCTGGCAGTGGAATATACCGTGTAGGCATAGGCATATTCGGAGACATCCAAAGCCTGGTCTACAGCTGGCCACAGTCAGAACTTAAGGCAACGTGATGATATGATCAGAGGTGATCCTAAACACAGGGATACCTACCCAAAGTGAGATTGATCTTCACTTCAAGGGTAAGTATGCCCAACAGTTCTCTTTTTTTTCCAAGTACATTCACACCAAATGGCAAGTCCTATTCTCAGGAGAGAAAGTCAAAAGAAAAATTGTGGCATTTGTCTCTTTGTGTTGGACTTTCTTGGACTTTCTATGTAACAAAAGTAGGATCTGCTGAAATGCTGTGCTGGTGTAGTGATAAAAACCTATAGGAAACTGCGGTACTACCTGAATAAAAAAAGAATTTTGATGTCAATTCTTGTCCTTTGTAGAGCAACATAATGAGAACCAGGCTGGTGACTTGTCTTCCCACATCTTTGCTCATCCCAGTAAATCCTGCCATATGTTGCTAGTGTGTTTGTAGAGAAGCACTGGGTATGACTTTCTGTGGAGCAACTGAAATGTGGCAAGAAGGTACCTAACCAGGTAGCACAGAGTGCTGGTTTGTCATAGCTCTGGGAACTCAGTAAAGCCAAGAGAAATAAGGCCATGAGCTGCAGTGTGGATCTCTATAAGCCTTGGGACCACTGGGGTTCTTCCTCTGTTTGGGAGTATTTGAGAGGAAAAATCTCCAGTTACAAAGCCACAAGGAGAGCTGCTTGTCACATCCAAGCCTCTCTCTCCGTTTGGAGGCTGCTTGTAGCGCTGCCGGATTCTCTTTTCCCATGTGTGAGTCTGGCTGTCTCTGTTTCTGGGAGTGATGGTGGTTTCTTTCTTTCTTTTCTTTCTTTTTTATTAAAAAATGTAACATTTGGGTCTTTGAAATTGAAATGGATTTCAGTCTTCCTTATATTAATTATTGATAAATGGAGCCTGAGAGACAGAGATGAAGCCTGGCATGATTAAAGACAGACAGTTTTTAATTTTATGTCTCTCACAGTGACAGAGGAATCCAGTTTAATAGGAGTCATTTATTAAAAGGGACTTAATCACAAGAATGCAACTAATGGGGAGTGAGATAGCAGGGGAAGTGGAGGGGGGAGGTATGCGCTGGGGCAGGGGGGCAGCCAGTTGGGGTGGGGAATGATACGGTGGTGTATAGAGGCACTCTTCAAGTCCCAGCACGTGTGGAGAACACATGTGGAAACCACATAGCCTACCTGCAAAGGCAAGGGAGCTGCAGTCCTGCACAATGAAGTAACAGCAAAGTTGCTGAACTGGGACTGGCTGATGATGACCCTTAGTAACATTAAGGTGGCCTTGCCATTAACCAACACCCTGTGCCCTGCATGAATGCATAATCAGAATGACAGTTCTCTCCTCCAAAACATTTATAGGCTAATTAAAAGATAGGAGACAAAAGATGGATAAAGACAAACAAGGAGATGATATTTTCCTCAGGACGTGGGAGGAAAAACGTTCCTCTCCCTACCAAGCTTGCTGAAAACTACGTAGGCAGGTGGTACATCTTGTATTGTCTTTGCTGTTGGTGATGCTGCTCTGTTAATGACATTGCTGCATGTGGCTTGCAGCGATGAGGCCATAGCTTATGCTTCCACAGCTGAACACTGCCCACTGGCTAGCAGGCAGTAAGGAAGCTTTTTAAATACTTCTCAGATCGCGTGTCTGTCTTAGGGTTCTGACTAGATTAGTGGTCTGCAGTCCCTCTTGTGATGATACTGTCCAGGCTGTGAGCTGGGGGGGACTCTGTGTGGTTACCTCACCCAGCACTGTCAGCTGCTGTTCTCTGAGCTGGAGAAAGTGCAGGTGGTTGTACCAGAGTCTAGCAGTTCTGATACAAAATTGATTTCTGCATTTTCACTTCAACATAGCAATATCCCTAACAGAAATAATAGCAAAGCAAAGTTTATAATTTGTGGTTGTGCAAATTGGAGTTTGTTTACTTTGTTTAGTGTACTCTGGGGTGGGATGCAGCAGTGCTGTAAAACCATGGTGCAACAAGCTTCCCCCAAAATGCTGGGTAGCTCCTTGTTTGGCGAAACCTGGGACACTGAGCTTTATCTGGACAGGCTCAAATGAACCATTGTGAAATTTCTGCCTGAAATGCTAGCTGATCTAGTTAGCTTAACATGAAGTCTAGTGTTTATTATGTGAGTCTTCCAGATTGTTCTGTCCTGGGATCGGCTTGGACCTAGAAAAGAGGTTTGCAATGTTCAGAAAAGACTGGAGCTATTCTCTAGTCTTTGTTGACAGAAGCCCAGCCTAAAGAGATTTCTGTATGGATTAATAGAAGCCAGCTTGATATAGAAGCAGTGGAGGACAACAAAAGGAGCTGATATAACACTGGTATTCGTTCAAGGGTGGAAATAGAAGGGAGCACTGCTATAGAGATATTGTCTTTCTATGTAGTGTTCTTTCCTCAGGGAGGAAAAGGAGCGTTACCTTCTGTAGAGAGGTTTATGGTTATAAGAATTTGGGCTCTTGGGTGCTGAGACAAATAGTGGTTTCTGATAAGAGACCACCACGAGTTTGAGGGGAAGGACCAGTGGGGACACTCCTATCTGGCAAAAATCTTAAGTAGGGTTCCAGTTTGGTGCCCATCTATCTGTTCCGTTTTGTCTCCTACACTCATGTGGACTCCGTATGGTCATCTATGCTTTTAGGGTGATGTGAGCTGCTTGAGAAGCTTTGAGTCTTCATTGTCCCTTCTGTTTCTTCTAATGCCTCTTTTGCACTGCACATCTTTATGGGTTTTTTTCTTGATGAAAAGAGCTCTGACTTGGACTGCATTTTAAAATTGAGAAGAGGTTGGAGAGAGTCAGTATAAGTTCCTACTGCCTTAATTTTGGTATTGAAATAAGCACTATGATTCTCAGAATAATGAATGTTGCTTCTTCCACACATGTTAAAAAAGCCCAACCTTCCCTGACCCTACCCTTTGTAGCTGCCAGTATACTTGCTCTTTCTCCTGGGACAAATTCTTGAACCACTCTTCTATACCTCTTAGGGTAAAGTTTCTCAGCTCTTCTGCAGTATTTTTGTGTCCAGGAAGCAAACACTGTATTACTCTTCTGCAGGATAGTTGTTTATAGCCAAGGTAAAGGCTATGTCTGGCTCTGTTCTTTTTCCCTTCATCATACTTCCTCTTTGTTCCTTGATCTTGACTTAGTTGCAAGTAACTTAAAAATCCTGGAAAGCAGTAGTTAGGTGCCACGCTTCTCATCTTCCCTAATGATCAGGCCCTCAAAGCCGTTCTTGTAGGTAGGATCCCAACCAGGCTGCCTGAGACCTTCATGGAAGGCTGGTCTGGCTGGGAGGGTAGAGGTTTAGCATCAGTCATGCTGTCCTTTGAATGTGATAAAGACTTCAGCCATTTCCCCAGGGCACTAATGCAAAAGATTATAAAGCTGCTCTATAATTTTTGTCTATTCAGAATTTAAACTACCATCAATCATCTCAAGTTTTTAGTGTCAAATAAGATAATGTAGCCAACTATATTATTAGAAAGAGATGTGTTTCTGAAGCACTGAATGTCTGTGGGTGCATCTGAATAGCACTTAACTAGATATGCAATCTCTCATCGACAATGCTATTAAAAGAGCTTCAGTTTGTGGAGGTGGACTCTGACTCAGGGAAGCTGTGCTGAGGGATAAGGCCATCTACTACTCCACTTGCAGCCTGAATAGTTGGTAAGGATATGGGATAAATAAGGAGGAAGGACTGAGCATCACCCAAACTGTGGAAATACCTTTTTCTGCCTTTTCAGCATGAAATGGCTTCAGTGGCTGGAGAACCTTGCTTGGAAAGTGGAATGGAAAAGATGTAGTTTGCTGTACCTGATGGTTACTCCCAATGCAGCAGGGCTCTTTGGTTTTGCCCTATCTAAAATGGAATTTTGTGCTGATGCATGGTGCTGAAGTGACCACTGTGTGCAGATAGACAGCAGCACCCTGGGTAATGGAAGGCCAACTCCAGCCTAACCCTTGATGAAGATTTTTCCCTCATAGCGGAAAGTGCCTGATCCTAGGGGTTGCAGTCTATCTGTGGGGGATGTGGGGAGATGTGAGAGGGGAAAAACAAGGTAGGCATGGCAGATATGAGAATGCATGCGATGAGATGCAGGAGGGGTCATAGAAGCAGATACAGGACAGTGTTGGGGATGGGGCTGAAGATGGTTCTTGGAGTAAGGCACGCTGTGCTGGGGAGGGGCTTTGGCAGGGGAGGTGCTGCAGCCTGTGGGTGACCTATACTGGAGCAGGGAAATCCCAAAGGGATTGCTGCCTGTGGAGTGCCTGGGCTGGAGAAGAGGTAACAAGCAAAAAGGAAGGAGCAGAGAAGAAAACAAGAAGTGAGAAGCAATAGCAAGAAAGCATCCCGTTTCGACCCAGTCTCCTCTGCTGTCTGTCACCTCACCCAGGAGGCTTGCAGGGACTGAGTGTAATTTGTGCCCAAAACAAGGGAAGGNACCTAAGTGCTTAATTGTTTGTCATATTTGTTTTCTAATGCCTGAATTAGTAAATAAAAGTTTATGTTAATTGGCAATAAATCAGATTAAGTGAAATTCCTTGAAGTCAAGACTCTTTTGCCCATGATGCTTTGGAACTAACTCTTGCCAAGTGTCTCTCCCTCAAGGTTATTTATTATCCCTCTCACCTCATGATTTGCCTAAATTTTAATAAGCAATGAGGCAGATTTTTTTTTTTCATTTTCAGAAGGCTATATAACATTATGTCTCTCTAGAAAGTTGTGGAAGCTCCAAACGGGCTGTGGTGATTATTTATTATTTTTTTCCCCCCAATGGTATTGAAACCAGCCTGCAAAACTAGTGCTGGGGAAGAGCTGAGAAAAGGTTTATTTATTGGCTTCCTCCACTTTGACGGTGCTTATCTAAAAATACTAACTTGATGCTGCATGAACTCTTAAAATGTCTTTATACAACAGTGTCCAGAGGACAAAAAGCAGAGCTCATTATGTCATGTACTAGCAAGTGACTTTAAGATAGTGACTGCACTCATCATGCATTATAGTATAATGAGGAGAGATACCTGTATTGATCTCCAAACAGAGAAAGCACAACAAGCCATATAAATGATGTATGGATTGTTTCACGTCATTAAAATGTAGCCATCTCTGGTGGACTACTGACACAGGTGCAGATTTAGGGTAATGAAAAATACCAAGGAGGTGACAAAGTGACAGTGGCACTACACTCTGGCCTCTACACTAGTCTCCTCTCTATGGCATTGGATGCTTCTGACCCAAGGTTTTCTATTGTGTCTGAATCTTGCTCAGAGCCTGGCCTGGATTTGATAAAAGGCTAAGGATGAAGAGAGTATTATACAGATAGTTGCTACTTCTACTTTTGTTTCCTTCCACCAGTAGGGAGCAAAGAGATGTCAGCTTTACGTTTGGATTCACTTGTCTCCTTCCTGAGGCTTTTGTTTTAGTACGGTGAAATTTTCTAGTTGGGTTCAATCCTTCTCTCCTATTGAAGTCAGCAGCTAGACTCTTGCTCCAGTGACGACAGGGATTGGAGGCACTGTAGAAAATGCTCTTTTGTTTTGTTTTGAAGGCTTTGTTTTTCTTTTTAAAAGCTCTGAATAGACAGATTCATTCCCAGCTATTATAGTAATAATGACCTTTACACTAAAAAAAATAATAATAATGGCTATACGGGTTTCCAGCCAGGCCATTTTTGGACCCCCTGCGCTGGAGGCCAAGTACCTAGCCAAAAAAATCACATCTCTAAATATAATTGGCTCCAGCAACAACAAGAGAGAGAGCAGAACCAAGAAAGGAGAAGTCAGCAGGTCAGATGGTGAGGTTGCAGGCATTCATATCTAAATGGCCTCCCAATGTACCATTTTGCTCCTAATGACACAGGATTAGGGGAGGAACATAATTGAGGTTTTATCAAACACGTGAGTGAACAACACAGTCCATCCCCCTCTTGTCCCCTTCTTGTTCAGCCTAAATTGTAAAGGACTTTAAGGATTTGCAAAGCTAGATTTAGCAGCTGAAAGTCATTTGCTCCCTCTGTTCCTCCTCCTCCATCCACTTTCCCATTGCTGCCTCCATTTCCTATTTCTGTTTCTTTCAGTAATTAACCTTTTGAATAATCTGTCTTTCAGAGCTGGCTAAGCTGCTCTTCTATCTCCTTATTGCTGAGTGTCCTTAAAACAGAAGCTGGACCAGGTGTCTTGATGAGAGACTGACAGGTAGAGCTATCTGGAAGGCAAAGAGTTTAGCTAGGGGAAGAGGTGTTTGGTGCCTTCTGGTGATAAGGAGAAAAAAAAAATGGTAGAAGTTGTGCTTTGGGATTTTTTGTTCACTATATCCACGGTTGTCCTTCATAGGTGGTTATGCCTGTAGGTTTTGCAGAATGAGAGCCTGCTGTAATCTGACTGAAGCGGGTAGGGTCTTGAGCAGTGTAAGCAGAGGAAGGTTTCGTACCCCTCAGTTCCTTTTCCCTCAAAGGGAGATCTGGTATTTTTTTTCCATTTTTTCCCATCACTGTTTTTTAATCTCTCCTGTTTGTCATTCTCTCTCTTTTTTTTTTTTTTTTTTTTTTTTTTTTTTTTCTTCTCTNCTTTATCTGTGCACTACTCCCAGTTATTGTCAGTCTGCCCTATTTGTAAGAGTTACAAGGGTGAACTGTTGGCAGGCAGCAATGCATTATTAAAATGTATTCTCACCCCTCCATTCAGTAAGTTATCTACAAGCAGACTGATTTATACTAATTTGTTCATTATTCTCAGTTGATAGATAAATAGTTTGTGGGACTGAATTTTAGGCTATGGTTTATTTGAAAATGTCTTTTTCTGAGTATTTACTCCTAATTTCCCATGCTGTTTGATGGATCATTGATGCCATGTGACATTATTCCTGTTCGTACATCAGTGAGTCTAGGCTCACTGTAACAAGCTGCATCCCTTAGCCTATTCACAAATTATCTGTGAATATTTGTTTCTAAGTATTCAATGACTCTGGTATGCATAGAGGATTATTCAAAGTATCTGCAAGGTCATTTCTGCGGAGAATGTGTACATTGAGATATGACCATGTTCAGGGTATGCACAAATATTTTGGTGTTATCTGCTTCTCAATCTCTGTGAATAACTCTTTGTATGTTATTTTCTTCTAACTCACTGGAAAAAATGATCCTAAGCTTGTCTTTGAAATGAATCATCCGATCACTGGAAAAAATGATCTTAAGTTTGTCTTTCAAATGAAGCACCCGATCATGCTGCTGCTTACTGAGACACCTGTTTTTTCCCTCCCTTAAATGAGTTTCATCCCATGGATGCTGGCTGCATAGAGGATATACTGTAAAATGAAGTTGTGTTGGTGGCTGATGGAGAAGCCAGAAAAACTGCAAAAGTCCTCGGTGAATATTATTTGGGAACAGCCACCTTGTTGACCCCACTTACTGGTGGTCACATCCACACAGTTTGAACTGTAAGCAAAACTGCTGAACTGGTACAATGTGTCGCCATACCTCCTGTGCAAATGTACAGGGACCTGTGTAGTCAGAAGTCTTCATGTTGACAGGCTTGCTCAGATGTCTGTAAACTCTCAGTTCAGACTTGTGATCAAGGATCAAAGCTAGCTGATGTGGGTCTATACCCCACAAAAGTTATGTTCTCTTTCTGAATGATTTATTTACTGTAATCTGATGTTCCTTTCTGCTCTGGGCCATTGACACCAATGGATTTTGGATCAGCTTCCCCCCTCGTCCCCAAAAATAAGACTTTTGAAGCAAAATAAATAAACGTATCATAGGAGTGCTTCACTGTACCCTGTGATACAAGCTTTTCTTTTTTCTGTTCTGCTCAAAAATATTAGTGAAGCAATGATAATGTGTAAAATATTGATACTTGTGAAGTGGAATTGGGACATATAGGTTTTCTCTGTAGCAGCTGATACCTGTGCTCAGCACAGCTTTTTCTGGTATCCAGAGGCATGACTGTCTGAAGGACAGCAGTGGCAATTAACTGAATGGGAGGATAGGCCTGGGGAGGAAGTAAAATTAACTGCATAAAAATTAATTGGCAAGTTACAGTGGTAGGATAGAAGAGGGCCTGAGTGGAGAGAGGTCAATAAATACGGAATTTTTCAGCTGTTTTTGGTGATGCTTGTGGTTTCACCAACATCTCACAATTTTATTACGGGAACTCATGAGAAAACTGAAATGGAAGCACCTTGAAACTCCTTTTGAACAGGAGTCTCTGGTTTTCTGGTCATCCAGTGACTTAGCACTGCAGATCCATGGCCTGTAATAGCAGTTCCCATGTACCACAAAGAACTGTGTGGTTGATAATGATGAAGAAATGGATCTTGCAAAACTCCTACTATTTTTTCTGCATGCAGAATAACCCTGGGAAGTAAGCCCCCCTTCACATTTTAGAGCCAATTCAGAACTAATTTATTGTATTTATTTTTTAATTACTCCCTTATGACAGCTAACACAAGTATTCCACATAATCCTTAAGATTTGTCTGATGCTCTGACAGCCAAATATGAGAGCAGTATTATTTTCCTGCTCCCCTGGTGATCATCTTCTGATGTGCTCATCTTAAATGAAAATGTAAGTTCCTTGGGGCAGGAAATTATACTTTTGTTTCGAGCACACCTATAAGTGTGATTAAAATAACCCTTGTTCTTAGTGTCAACTGGTAAGTTGGTCCTCTCTGATTCAGGGGGTTTTCACTGCAAGAAACTAGGTCTGTTTTTCTTGTATTCTGTCAAGACTTGTCACTTCTCTGAACTCAAATTGTTGAAGAACTCTTCTTGAGTTTGCTCATCTTGTAATTTTGCTTATTTTTTTCTTCATAGGTAAGTCTTTGTGCTTTCTAATCCTCTCCTGGTTGTCTTTAATGGTAAGTTTTTGATGTGAGTACTCTTACGATGATACCATTATGTAACTCGGATTAGCAACAAAACTGCCATTGTCGTGTGCCTGTCTGAAACTTGGGAGGGGAAGAAGGTGACGACTAGTTGTCTAGTTGTCACAGCTTCTTCTGTGTCCTGTTCACTCTTGAACATCTTAATAGTAGCTGCGGTAAAAACCAGTATCTCACTGTAACTGATTAGCATCCATCAAGTTATGTCCAAGTATTGGAGCATTTGTCTGTTCTGGAGTCGGAATGGTAACTGGTCTGAGGGGTTGTGTTAATAAGACTGGCACGGCAATGCGTTTTGTTATAGTTGCAGTGGAACGTATAGGTTGCAAAACATTAAGAAACTGTTGTTGGATGGCAAGGAAAATGGTATATTCATATAGAATATGATATTAGAATCATAGGGTTTCCAGAAGAGGTTTTGTGTTTATCAGAAAATGTTCCATATAGCAGCTGTGCTTTCCTTTGTTGTGAAAATTGAGTTCTGCTGAAGGTATGGTAAATCACGGGAAACTGGTAAGACCAAAATGCAATCTGGACTGGACTGCAAATGTTCACCATGCGTAGGTCAACCTATTGACCCCAAATGGGTGATGGAAGACAGGGCACAGGATATTGTTGAGATACATGGCCTGAGATAGGTAAGCAGGCTGTTTCTTCAGAAGAAACTTCTGGCCTATGTATTGAGCCTTGTTTAGCCTAAATTAACCAGTGTGGGGTATATGCAAAACTGCTTGCTGTTTTTTGAGTATAATTCTTCATTTTATAAGTAGGCCTCAGACTGCCTCTCATGGTGTGTTTTATGTCATAAAATGGAATAAGTTTAAAACGTTTGTGATGTACTCAGATTAAATAAAGAAGTTGAGTGTGTAGAATTAACTTCACGGTCACCTACTCTACTGAAGACTTTGTCCCTCACCAACAATTTCACTAGCATCAATTGAAGGATCTGTGGTCTAATCAGATATTCAAGCCACTAACTTAGCAGCAAAGAGTTGTGACTTGGTATGCTGGCAATGACACCATGTTTGTAATCCAGGTATAGTCTGACAACATGATTATGGCCTTGTAATAATTTTTTTAAAGCCTTATTAAAATAAAAAAAAAATCTTTCACTCAAGTGGGTACTTCATTTAGTTGAAGAGAGCATGTAGGAACTTGAGTTTTCCAGATCCTGCACAAAAACCATATTGTGATTTTGTATTTATTTCATGAAGTGTGTAACTCATGAAGTCTGTGTTGGCTATGGTGCTGAAGTCAACCCCAAATCTTTCTTTTTCTATTTATATCTTTCTGCATGGTTACGTGGTCCGTGATCCTTGTGTATAGAAGGGAGTAAACAAAACTGAGTAGTTTGTCATCTATCCTAGTACTTCAAGCTCCATTAGAATCAAAAGGTTAGAGACACTGTTTTCAATATGGTATAGGACAAAACTATGTTGTGTGACAGCAAAGGGAGAGTAAATCAAAGTGCCTAAAATGACATTAAAGACTAGGGACAAAACTCTCAAAAACACCTCAGCTGCTCAGGAGCTTGTCTTCCTGAAAATCAAAGGATTTGGGGATTTGAGTTCTTTTTGAAAGTGGGACTTGTTTTTTAAAAGCTACTTTTGAAAACATACCTCATGTTTAAAAACTTGTTCATTCTGGACCTATTGAACAGACTTATAATAGCAGCTTTGGTTGCTCTGATGTTCCAGGGTATTGTGGTTTGTTAGTACTTGTACCTAGTCCACTGATCAAGGGAAAAATCTTTCTGTGCAATGTTATGGGGTGACTCTGCCACATAAAGTGTTGTGGGATGGTTCTTACTACAGTATAGGATATGTGGATACCTCTGGATTATCTGGTCCAGCTCTTGTTGTCATGTACTATTCATTTCGTAAATTTGCAACACAGGTGCAGTGGCTTTCCCATTAGACTGAAGTAGGAGGTCCCTGTCTAATCTCCCTGCTCTGAAGGTTTAAAAGCCTCTTTTTAATTCCTAATCTAAGTGTATTCGTGGCCAGTTAACATCCATATGTTCTTATGTCAACATGATTTTAGTTTAAAGAGCTCTTTTTCCTCCCTGGTGCTTACCCATCTGATGAATTTATAGTCCATAATCACATACCCCTTAATCTCTTGCTGCCTTTTTTTTTTGACTGTTTTCCTGTGTGTTTTCACTGGGAACAGAGAGAAGGGTCTCCAAGAGATCTCCTGAGCTGATGCAATGCTGTCTTGACAAGATACTGGGGCAGCCATGACACGGCTGAACAAATCTTCACCTCAAACAGCCTGATCTATCAAGCAGGGCTATAAAAATTGCAAACCTGTATTGCTTCAACAGTGCTAAAGTGGCCAGATGGATGTCAACCTAGCAATATAAGGGCTCCCAAATCTGCACAGTGACATCTGATGGCATATTTAGTGCCGGTGCTCAGATGGACTTTGCTGCAATGTTTCTTGAACACAGCTGCTAGTCTGTGAGTTTTCTTTATTAATGAATCACAAAGAGGCACTGGGAGTGGATGTATAGATATAAGTGATTGCTCTGCAAATTTTTTTTTTTTTTTTCCCTTTGGCTTCTAAATTACCTGCTTAGGATTTCAGGGATTGCAAGTTTGATGGAAATGGTGTGCTAAGGGCCATTTGTGTTTCTGAAAAAACTCACCCATAAAGCAGTTCTTGGTCAAACTTTCAGGGGTGAGTTTTGTTTGGGGGGTTCTGTAGATGCCTGTCCAGAGCCTGTCAGTTACTTGAGGACCATATATTGGTAGCTGATGTGACAATGGAGTCCAAAAATATGCAAAGCATGGTGTCTGGCTATGCTTCGAAAGAGCTCGTGAATCTTCATCATTGCAGCTCTGGTCCGTTTTGTACCTTTGAATAAAATTTTCTAAACAGGTGCTATGCAAGGCCTGAGTTAGGAATACAATGTGCCTTGGGTACTGTTGAACTTCTGTGCTTTGCAAATATAATTGAGATTGTGCACAGTCAATTATATACCTAAGACTCAAGGAAACTATTTCCTGACCATGAAGATCAACAAATGGCTACTGTAATACTTTTGTTTATTGCCTTATTTACATACAATTTCATTATTTTTTTTGGTTTACACTCCATGTATTTCCTCCTTAGGTTTACAGATGACATTGGCATTCAAATGCAGTACCCTTATCCTTCCGTTCTGCTTTGGTCTCTTATTTGCTTATTTGCTTCTTATGCTCTTTTCTATGGAACATGCATGAACCTATAGAGGAGTGACTTCACAAGCAGAAAAATCAATTTAATCATGGTGGCTCTCAATAAATAAATCTGTTCTTTCTGAAAGTTCACCTGGAGTGAGCAGAAATATCATGGTGATAGGTAGTAAGTGAAATTCTGTTCTGCTGCATAAGTTATCCCTCAGTTTTCCTTATGGGATGAACTGGGATGCATGAAGGCCAATTCAGTTAAGAGTGGTGGTAAGGATGTGTTATTAGCTACTCCAGTTATACTAAGTATTTCTAGGAAGAGTTGCTAGATATCCCTGGCCCTTCACTACTGCTCCATTCCCGCTGCTGGTAAACATAGATTAGGGAGTTGGTGCTTGGTGCATCATATAAATTTACTGTGATCAATCTACAGAGTCTTTTGCCAAGCATCTAGTATCTGCTAAGCTGTTTCTTGCGGAAGCCAGGTGGGCAGTTGGCAAGAACCACTCATTAACAGCAGGAAATGCTAGTTCAGATTGGATTGAATGCAACCCGCCAACCACCGCTTTGTTGAAAGAGCCACTGCTGCTGTTTGCATAGACGTGCTGTTCCACTGCCGTGGGTGCCTGAGGTCTCAGAGCCATTAAATTGCCACTTGAGGCCATAATTTTTTTTTTTTTTTGGCAACTACGTACAGTGATGAGGTCTTGTTAAGAAAACACAGGCAGTGTCAGGGAGTATGGGTGAGGATTCAGCCTGGGGCTGATGCTTTGACCAAAGAATAAGGACTAAATAGGATTTTGTTGATGAATTTCTAGAAGTTCTACTCATCTTGAAGTACAGTAAGGTGAACTAGCATGTATTTGGGATGACACCATTACATGCATGGAATTAGGGCCCATTTTGCCAGTTGTCTTACACACATGCCCTGTAGTTGAGGTTGTGCATTGTCTGCAATGATTCTCAGCTTCATGCTTCTAAACTCCCTCATTTGTCCTTGCTTTTGAGGATATATTAAACTCTGACTTGTGATCATGGCAAACTGCAGAATCAGGAAGACTTGGCCCACAGCACCTAACATGCCACTGGCTGCACAAAAGAGCTGTGCTCAGGGTGCACCTCTGAGTGTCTCCTCCTGGAGGGGGACCATGGGAATAGGAAGCTTGTTTTTGTAAGGTCTTCAGTGACTGCTATTCATCAGTGTTTGGCATCAGCCAAGTGATGGTGGAGTAATAGCCGTGGGTTTGGAGGGCTCCTGCAGAAGTCAAGTACCAGAGGGAAAGTGGGGAGATCAGCATCTAGCATTTAGAATGTGCTGTGTTCTCCACTCATGCCACTCCTGTTTTCTCCTCCTGCCTGTGTGATTTTTTTGTTTCTCTCTTTCCTAGCTCTAAAGTCTGTTTGTTAAAATAATCTTTTTTTTTTCTCTGCATGAGCTTCTGTCATTAGATTGAAAGGTCATGGATGTAATATAAATCTGGAACGATAAATACAGTGCAAAATGGATTAAAATGCACACGGCAAAGAGGTTTCCAATTAAAAAACACTTTGCCGAGCTTGCACCAAACAGACAGTCATGCAGCCTTTGATTTCTCTTTGCTTATAATTAGCTGCCATTGACAGTTAATTACTTTCAGGACTGAAGGAAGTGAAAATAAAGGAAAAAAGAATCTTTCAGGAAGTTGCACCTAAAACAAATATTTTTTTCTTGGAAAGGTTTTTGTGTAGTACCTATTCCATGGACATGAAAATCCAATTCAGGTTCTTAATGGCCTAGAGATTAGAGATGGGGGAAAAAAGATGTGCGAGTACATCTGGCACCTGGGATGTGTTCTTGGGTTACCTTTTGAAGGTTCTACCTCTGGACCGTATTCTAGAAGGTACACGGAGATTCCAGATGAGAACCCTGCTGTACTGGTGAAGGATAGGTACTGTAGAAAACCAGAAGCTCTGCTCCCCATTGGAGAGCCTGTCCTCAGGAGCCATTCCAGCAGACTGTTCCCACCCACTTCAGAGACCCTTCATGCAGGGACTTTCCTCATCTGTCCTGAATGCCTTGTTTTATTGATCTCTCTTTCTGTATCCAGCTAGCTGAATTTTACAATTTATTATCTGTGGCTAGGTTTACTACGTTCATTTCTTTTGCCTCTTCAGCTTGCTTATGGGAGAAATGTGAGTTGTTACAGTGCAATAATGAGTTATATACATATAAAGGTTTCCCACAGTCTTGCTTTATGCTGAGGTACCTACTCTAGTTAGAGCATGTATCACTCAACATGTCTCATTTTGAGCTGTTACAGTATAATTAATTATTATAAAATGCAATCCTGTTGTTCTAGACTATGCATCACTGAGTCTCCCTATGGTGGGGGTGGGGAGTAGGGAAGGCCTTCAAACAACTAAAGGGAAATGCTGGTTGCTATTGATGCCCTCATTTTTGGAGTCCCATGCTTGAAAGCCAAGAAAGCAGTGTTTGTTTTCATCAGTTCTCACTGTGCTTTCTAGAGATTAGCCAGTTCCAGTGTGTTTTCAAGTTGGATATCTGGAGAAGCACCCATGCTTTCAAGTTGCTGCTGGCTTGAATCAGTCTCCATAGGAGACTGTGTGCACCTCCCCTGTAATAAGCTGCAAGAATCTTGAAGAGGAAGAGAGAAAAAAGTGCTCTTTCTCCACAGAGGCAGTAAATTAAACTTCTTATGTAAAGATGGCAGGAGTAAGCCTCACATTCCTCGTTTTCACTCAAGATCCATGAATCAAACAAATAGGTATTTTCATTTCTCACATGATTATTCAATATATCAGTAGGCTAACCTCCACTACAAGTGAAGCCTTTGTATATTTAAGGGAACATGACAGCTTGTGTTAATTCCAGAAGAAAGAATCATGTTCCTGCTCCTTACAGCATGAGGGATAATCTTCAAAATGCCAACAAGAGCTGAATTTTTTACCAGCAGAAGATCTTGCCAGTGATTTTTGACATAAAGGGAAGCCATTCTGAGTCTAACTTGGTGTATAAGGGCTCTGTTTCTACAGCATTATATTTAAGATTTCTTTTCTCCTACTGGCAGCATAACATTGAAATACTCATAAGACTGGGAAAGAAGGGAAGTGCGGAGTATGTGTGCTGAGTAGTTGAGCAAGATATTTAAGTAGAAAAGGGAGAAAAATGCTTTATGAGGGCAGAGGAGCAATAGCTGATAAAGGGTGGATAAGCCTTCCCTTTCTCTTTGTGAAGAGAATACGAAAATCTATGTAGCTGAGAGGGCAAAACCTCTTTTTTTTTTTTTTTCTTTTAATAATCCATCTCATGGTGTTTATGTAAAGGGAAGACTTCAGAAAAATGCAATAGGCTTGTTAGATAGCTGGAACAATCCATCTGTAAGAAATGCCAGCTCACTAATAGAATGTGAGAAGAGGACAAAGTCTTCAAAGCAAAGATACAAAAAGATATAAAAAGTTTATTAAAATGTACAGTTAAGATGAGCTAGGTGCTCCTCCCCGCCCTGGCCAAGAGGAGACACACTCTGCTCTTGGCACTTAGTTATACTTTTTCCTAGTTGGATTTCCTTGGCTCTCTTTCCTATTGGCCAAGTAGGTATTCAGGGACTTACCATCTTTCCATCTACCTACTGAGCTCATGCCATGATTACAATGTTCTGAATGAGTCTTCTTATGAATTCCTTTGCACAATTTTTGGTTACAAACTGCTTACAGAGACAAGTTGACTTTTCCAAAGCATGGCGCTCTGTTACTCTGAGTTTATAGAAACTCAATTTCTACATGCACACTCAAGTTCATTATGGCTGAAGGAAAATTCTTATCTGTTAATAAACTGGTGCCACCACTCAAAACTGCAACCAAGACCTAAACTGCAGACTTCTGGGAAAGGCTCGATCAATTAGAGGGATATATGGGAAAGAGTTGCTCCATGTGAGAGAGAGACGCTGGTACCTTGTGACACTTCTATTTGGGGAAAGAAGCAGGGTTTCTAGTCTTTGGTGCTAATTGTTGTCAAAGTTGTGTTGTGGGTTTTTTTTTATTTTTTTTATTTT